>CM042314.1:2199274-2219274 GCA_023566125.1 Zingel zingel | reverse complement strand
AACAGCACTTTTAGTGGACGCAAAGTGAAGGTGTGCGATGGCACATTAGCATTACATTGCAGCATCAGTCACTTAGACACAAAAAAATGAATGAATATATACGTAGAGGTATACTCCTTGATGTATGTCATTCCCCCTCTCTCTCTCTCTCTCCGGTCCTATAAATAAAGGCCTAAAATGCCCCCCAAAAACGAAGTTACCCTTTAAGTTCAAACGATATGAAGCACTCACAAAGCAACAAAGACTTCATTGACTTCTCACCTTGCTACAGTGTTAACAGCTACATCACCATCAAGTTGAACTACTTTAATTACCGTAACCAATACTTATATAGAACCGTAATAACCCTCTCTGTGTTCTTTTATTTTCCAGATCAACTCGTATAATAAATTAAGGAAGCAAGATGCTGTCAAAATACCCACTCATTGTGGTTTTTAATACTTGGTGGTTATGCTTCTAAGAAGATATTTTGTAACCACAGGAAATGTCTCTCCCTTTACACACATTATCATACCTTATCTGATCCAGACTAAATGCTGTTTAATCTGATCCATTGTGTAATATATAGTTCATCAGTAATTAGACAGCTCCAAGACTTGTTTAATCCTTCCTGTCGTCCTCGGGTCAAATTTGACCCATTTTCAAAAAGTTTCTCTATCAGAAAATTTGGGTTTCTTTCAACCAAATTTAAAAATGAAATAGTAACGTGGATGGTTCCCTACAACGCTCTTCACAAGTACAAGTTCTCTACTTTCATTGAATTTGGATGTTTTATTCAATTTTATAGCATTTGAAGAACAAAAAAATGATAAAAGAAGGTTGACAAAAGTGACAAAAATGTTGTAAAAAGCTTCTAAAACGTGGGAAAACCCCCCAAAACATCAAAAGGCGCAGAAATAATCGGCAAAAACAACAAGAAACAGAAAAGAAAAACCCAGAGATTACAATTGCATCCATAGAAAATATCGAACCTGATCTCATATTCCCCGACCAAAAAGTCAAAATGACAAAAACATTGAAAAAAAAAGGACAAACTTGGATAAAAGTGACAAAAACGTTGGGAAAAATGACAAAAACATTGAAAAAATCGACAACAACATCAAAAAAAATCGACAAACTTGGATAAAAGTGACAAAAACGTTGGGAAAAATGACAAAAACATTGAAAAAAAGGACAAACTTGGATAAAAGTGACAAAAACATTGAAAAAAAATGACAGAAACTTGTATAAAAGTGACAAAAACGTTGGGAAAAATGACAAAAACGTTGAAAAAAAAGGACAAACTTGGATAAAAGTGACAAAAACATTGAAAAAAAAGGACAAACTTGGATAAAAGTGACAAAAACATTGAAAAAAAATGACAGAAACTTGTATAAAAGTGACAAAAACGTTGGGAAAAATGACAAAAACATTGAAAAAATCGACAACAACATCGAAAAAAAAGGACAAACTTGGATAAAAGTGACAAAAACATTGAAAAAAAAGGACAAACTTGGATAAAAGTGACAAAAACGTTGGGAAAAAGTTTGAATTTTAAATTTGTTTCACCTTTTTTCGTCGCATTTTTCAACGTTGTCGCCTTTTTTTGAGACAAAGAGCAAACCGTTTCAACGCAGCTGGTGGTTTTTGGTCTGAGAATCAGGTGATGAAACAGAGAACAGACACTTGAGTAACGGAAAAGAAACTCAGTTTCCCAGACTCATTTGCTGCGGTGCGAGCAGGACAACCAATGAAACTGACGCGTGGAGACAACTTCCTGTTTCGTGATGTCAAGTTGAAGAGGACGCGGCATGAACTACTGTCACCACACACCCTCACGCCGGAGACTAGAAGACACACAGCTTCTGGAGATGGGTGAGAAGAGCTTTTCTGTTTAGTGAAGCCTGATATTAAACATATTTACTATTTAATGCATTTAGGTTGATAATAATAATCTTGACGAATTATTTTTGCCACTTTATATATATATTTGTTATATTTCCATTTCAGGACAATTAAAACACAAACAGACTCAAACCAAAAGCCAGAACTGCACTTAACACTACTTTTACTACTACTACTACTACTAGTATTAAGGATTAATCGTGCAGTGAATGTCTTTACTTTCTTTTTTTACAATATTCTGTCTCTTCGTGAGACTTTTAGAGGCTCTTTTCTACTTATTTATTCACCTGTTTTGCATTTTTGCTGATGTTTTTGCACCGATAGAAGTGCATCAGACTTTGTTGTACATGTACGACACAAAAAAAGACTTTTCTCTTCTGTATTCAACACTTTAAATGACCTTAAATATGAAAAACTGTACCGAGTAATGTATATTACATTCTTTTGTGAAAAGAAAACTACCGTAATGTGATGTAGAAACCCATAATGCCTGAATTGCCTGAATGCATGAATTATTTTGTTATGATCCACAAGTGTCACAATGTTCTGACTCAGATCAATATCTGGCAAAAACATCACGGCTAACACCAAGAAACAAACCCATATTTCAGCGTAATCTTAGCTTATTTATTAAGTGCTATTATTTAGGAGTCGCCTGTCTTGCACTGACTCTTTACTGATTGGTGGATGTGTCAAAACACAATTTAGTTTTTAACGCAGAGCATGAAAAAGGACACATATAGAAGTCTAAACGGATCTAAAGCAGAAGAACAACAGCACCCGTTTTAAAAACAAAAAGCTAAGACACTATAAATACTAAAAATATTTCCTCAGCACATGAAATGGAGAAGTTGAAGGCTTCTGAAAGCAGAATTAGAGGTTGAAGCCACAGCACAGGAAACAAGTGAACTCAAAAGAGAAGCATATTGGTGATATCACCGTGGGTGGAGGGCTACCGGGTTCGGAGATGACAGTTTGTCAAGAAAAGAAATTCATTCTCAGAATCACATTTCATTCCCAGAGCTTGTTTTATTTTCCCCTTAATGAAATGCATTAATACATTTTATATACCCATATACTCACATGTCAGGCTAATATGTTTAAGTTATTATGTTTACGTTTAGTTTACATCCACAGAATATCGAGCCATGCATGAGACATGAGAATAAAAGGCACAATCTTCTCAATATCTCACCACCAAAAGTTAAACTATGTATGACTTTACCTCATGCACGAAATAGATACAAGTCGAAACACATTGAAATCCACGAAATCAGAAAGAAACAGAAAAGAAAAACCCAGAGATTACAATTGCATCCATAGAAAATATCGAACCTGATCTCATATTCCCCGACCAAAAAGTCAAAATGACAAAAACATTGAAAAAAAAAGGACAAACTTGGATAAAAGTGACAAAAACGTTGGGAAAAATGACAAAAACATTGAAAAAAAAGGACAAACTTGGATAAAAATGACAAAAACGTTGGGAAAAATGACAAAAACATTGAAAAAATCGACAAAAACATTGAAAAAAAAGGACAAACTTGGATAAAAGTGACAAAAACGTAGAACCTGATCTCATATTCCCCGACCAAAAGTAATATTATGTGCAGCTGGTTCTATCTGTGCTTACTGTGGTGACTTCTAATAGTAATGCTGTGATGCTGTATGAAGAGGAATCCGCCGACACTGTTCTTGATTATAAAAGGATTTATTCTAATTCAAGATTTTCAGCATCCTTTTTAACCAACTCCTGCAGAGAGCTTGGAGAACAACCAACCCAATTCTTCCAATAAGTCGTTCTGCCTTTTCTTTGTGTGCATATGGTATATATTCTGTGCATTGCATTGACATGATTGGGTCAGAACCTTCTTTTCTGGCTCATCTCCAAATAAGGGCTCTTCTGCCTAAGAGGGCTCTTCTGCTCATGTTAACAGTTTCCAGATGTTTCAGTAGAAGTAGGGTAAGGGTCAAAGGAATCCCTTACAAAAATTATTAAGTACAAATGTATATAAAGTTATGAACTGTTCAGATACCACATTACCCAAAGAGAAAACACGCTTACGCTTTATGTGCATTAGTACATTTCAGTTTATTGTTTGAGGTTATCTCACCGTTGCCAAATATTGCCGTGTATGTTTATGTGTGCCAATATCATCCGGCGCAGCAAACAAAGCGGTTATGTTCAAGAGCAGGAAGTGGTATTGCAGCGTGTGGTTTTATATCAGACTAAGTTGGTATTATGTTTTACAGATTTCTGTTTTCCTTGCTGATCAATCATCTCACCATTACATTACAAAAAAACAATAATAAAAACAATCTTTTATAAAAATATATAATATTATTTGCTGTATAAAAACCGGTGCAGTGTAGGTACTGTAAGAATAAGAAAAAAACATTTTAAAAAGGAATAAAAGAGTTTTATAAAGAGAGTTTTAAAGGAGGTTTAAGCTCAAATAAAAATGATATCGTACGAAAACGTATGCACAACAATCCGTATGATATCCTACAGAATTAGGCCTCCTGCACACTGGCTGCGTGGCGTGGCGTGGCGTTTTTGTTGCGTCTGGAAGTGCTTTAACACACAGTGTAACCAAATGTTTGTCAGGTGTATGCACTGGACCTGTCAAGCCACATTTCAACTTCAAATCTTGGCGTGGCGTTTCTGTTGCGTCTTTACACGCCAGAAAGGTGTCTGACGCGGCGCTGCTGCTAGCCTTGGATGTTTCCCATTGATAAAATGAGATGTTAAACATAAATATATACTGATTTCATAACAGCAAAGACAACGTCGGCTAGGCTACAGAATATTTCGTTCTGTATTGACAGGTGCAATATTTAAAAATCAATAATTATTCATTATTATTTTTTTAAATTACATTTATATCTGCATTTATGTCAAAACCTAGAGACTTTCAAACATTAACATGTCATTTATTAATATGTATTTGTGTCAAAATGACATATATAAACATATTTTCGTATTCTATTTTGTGTCGTGTGAAAAATAGGCGTCGGTCCTATTTCTTGCATGCACGCATTTTCGGCGCGTTTGAGCAGCGCCTGACCGGCAATTTTCACCGGATGCGTCCCAGCTCCGTCCCTACTCCGTCCCTACTCCGTCCCTACTCCGTCCCAGCTCCGTCCCTACTCCGTCCCTACTCCGTCCCAGCTCCGTCCCTACTCCGTCCCAGCTCCGTCCCTACTCCGTCCCAGCTCCGGCGGTCCCAGCCCTCCGGAGCAGATACCAGAGCTTCTATTGTTGCCGGACGCCGGAGAGCTCCGCAGCAATTCAGCACACGGCAGATAGTGCGGGACAGGAAGTCGAGCACAGAAACAAAATAAAATTCCAGTTAATTATCAAAGTAAAATCCAGCGTGCTCCCGGCGGATCATATCTCCGGCACTACACCTTGAGAACAGCTCAGAGCTGTTCCCCCTCTACTCCTCTGGATGGAAACTAACTGGTGCTGGTGTTGTGGTTCTATTCTACGTGAATTCGTGAGATCTCGTGGGTCCTCGTGACTTCAGCGGTCAGTCACGGCCGCATGCCGTGCCGCAACAAATCCGGACCTGGTGGGTGTTGACGGACGGTGGAGCACGGAGCCGGTCCACATCCAGTGGAAATTGCCGGTGAGACGTGCGTGTCACGCAGGCAGTGTGCAGGAGGCCTTAGGCGACTGCCGGCCGATCACGTGACGTGAAAAGGTTACCTGCTATGGTTTCCGGGTTGAACGCAGTGGTGTAGTCTACGTGATACGCAGGTATACGGAGTATACCCACTAGGAAAGGTCAAGGATTTCCATATACCCACTTACAAAAACGCAAGGATAACATTACGTAACAATGATTGTTTTTGTTTTTGTAAGTTCACCCCGTCTGTGTTGCGAGTCGCCTAGGAACAACAACACAGTTGCTTGGCGCTTATTCTCTGCGCATATTTGAAATGAACAAATTTGTGAATCACTGAAGTAGATATATAAAACGAAAGTAAATTTAAACTACACTCTTTCAGTGATTTGGTAAGCCTGCCCTTAAAGCTACGGCCGCTTCGGATGACACTGCAGCAGACGTTAAGGTTACAGGAACGACAGAAAATGAGGCTGATGCTTTACGTGGTTATGTTACATTAAAACTGTGGGGATGTCACTCTGGGACGGGCGAGTCTAATGCTCGGAGGGAAAGAATGACAGTATACTCACTACAAAAAACTAGACTACACCACTGGTTTCCTCGGAGCGGTGTGAAACGGCTTTCTCTTGTTCATTGGCTGTGTCCCAGGTGATAACCAATCAGCAAAGACCTGTCTGTAAACTCGTGGTAATAAAAAGGCAGAACGCTTGCACACACAACAGGGTGTTCAATGCATGTTTATGGGTGTTTTAAGCCCCCAACGTCTCCTTCCAGGCAGCGCTGGCTGGAAGGCACAAGGATTAGGCAATGGTTATGGTTATGGTTGGGTTAGGGTTAGGTGCCTTGAAGTCAACGGTCACAGCGCTGCCTGGAAGTCGATTAGGCAATGGTTATGGTTTGGGTTAGGGTTAGGTGCCTTGAAGTCAACGGTCACAGCGCTGCCTGGAAGTCGATTAGGCAATGGTTATGGTTATGGTTGGGTTAGGGTTAGGTGCCTTGAAGTCAACGGTCGCAGCGCTGCCTGGAAGTCGATTAGGCAATGGTTATGGTTATGGTTAGGGTTAGGTGCCTTGAAGTCAACGGTCACAGCGCTGCCTGGAAGTCGATTAAGCAATGGTTATGGTTATGGTTAGGGTTAGGGTTAGGTGCCTTGAAGTCAACGGTCGCAGGGCTGCCTGGAAGTCGATTAAGCAATGGTTATGGTTAGGGTTAGGGTTAGGGTTAGGTGCCTTGAAGTCAACGGTCGCAGGGCTGCCTGGAAGTCGATTAAGCAATGGTTATGGTTATGGTTAGGGTTAGGGTTAGGTGCCTTGAAGTCAACGGTCGAAGGGGTGCCTGGAAGTCGATTAAGCAATGGTTATGGTTAGGGTTAGGGTTAGGTGCCTTGAAGTCAACGGTCGCAGCGCTGCCTGGAAGTCGATTAAGCAATGGTTATGGTTAGGGTTAGGGTTAGGTGCCTTGAAGTCAACGGTCACAGCGCTGCCTGGAAGTCGATTAGGCAATGGTTATGGTTAGGGTTAGGGTTAGGTGCCTTGAAGTCAACGGTCGCAGCGCTGCCTGGAAGGAGTCGTTGGGGGCTTAAAACACTCAACGCACCTCTGTTTCAGCTTAAAGCACCGCCGCGAGCTGTCGGTCCTTTCAGGGGCCGTTGCTAGTTGAGCTTAGCCAACAAAAAGTCAGCGTGATGCAGCGACGACGGTTAAGTTTAGGCACCAAAACGACTAGTTAAGATTAGGTTAAAAAAAGATTGTAGGAACATGTGTTTCCTGGGTGAAAGTCTTGAACTCCTGAAAGGGATGTGGTGCATACAGCAATAAATACGTTCAAAACACACAAATTACAGTGCTTTACTTTCCGTAGCTATATGTGCAAATGGCTCATGAGAACAGCCTGAACCCCCACCAATTTATTAATTAAATAAATAGATAAAGCTCACCATACACTCATAACATAGCATTGACTTCACAGTAACTACGGACAACCAATCCTCTACAGCCAAGTTCACACAATGTCAGTGTGGCACTACATTTGCATTTCTGCATTTAATGTTTCGGTAACACAGGAAATTTACTGTATTCGTATTTCTTGAAATGAAGAAGTGCTCGCTTCGTTGACTGAGGTTCTTTGAATTTAAATTCACACTTTACTCTTTTAGTCAAAACATTATGCCGGTGTTGTGTGACTCTGTTAAATCCCTTTTTGATGTCTGACAACATTATGAAAGAATCACTACAGAGATAGACCTTCTTGTTAATGAGTAAGATCATTTTTGTTTAACCAGAAACAGCCCCAAAGTCGCAATCACCAAACACACCAGACTCCATGTAAATAATCAGGACTTTTAGCGTGTATAGAGCCAGCATATCTCCACCAGACTCCATGTAAATAATCAGTACTTTTAGCGTGTGTAGAGCCAGCATATCTCCACCAGACTCCATGTAAATAATCAGGACTTTTAGCGTGTATAGAGCCAGCATATCTCCACCAGACTCCATGTAAATAATCAGGACTTTTAGCGTGTATAGAGCCAGCATATTTCCACCAGACTCCATGTAAATAATCAGGACTTTTAGCGTGTATAGAGCCAGCATATCTCCACCAGACTCCATGTAAATAATCAGGACTTTTAGCGTGTATAGAGCCAGCATACTTTTACATGTAAATGGGTGAATTAAGGGTTTATTTCAACCAAACCAGAGTAGTGATTGTTGGAACAGTGGAAAGATGAACCAAGACGGCTTTTGATAGTTTTATTTTGTTTCTGTTGACTTTGAATTAAGTGTGTTTTGCGATGCTAAAATCACTGTTTATTTACATGGAGTCTGGTGTGTTTGGTAATGGTGACTTTTGAGCTGTTTAATGTTAAACTAAAAGGATCTTACTCTTTAACAAAAAGGTCTATCTCTGTAGGGATCCTTTCCATAATGTGGTCAGACACTAAGAATAATAATCTGAGCCTGTCGGTGACAAAAACAGCACAGCCCTTTAATGTTTCGGTAACACGGGACGTTTGCCAATATTTTATTGAAATGAAGAAGTACTCACTTCCTTGGCTGTGGTTCTTTGAATTCAAAATTCACACTATACTCTTAGGACGTGAAATGCTAAATGACTTGTCCCTGCTGTGTTTTGTGAAGCTCAAGAGGACCAGAGTGAGACGTCCCAACAAACGGTGACCAGTGACGAAGACAAGGGGACAGGAACGCAGGTACGAAACCTCAATCGCTGCTGATAAAAGTGTCAGTTGGCCTTCTGGCGTCAGTTTTGGCAATTTCCATCCATTTCAGTTAATCAGTGACCACAGACACAGAGTGAGCTGTAGCTTATGTCGAGTTTTCATTTCCCTTTTTAAGTGAATTTGCGATTGCTTCAAAAGCCGATTCTGTGTGTACAGTTGTTTCATCTGGTTGTGAAATGAGTAACAAGGAATAAGTGATTCAGCTTTGTGTCCTGAAAGCAGAGGTGGAAAGTGACAAATGACATGTACTCACATTACTGTAACTAAGTAGTTAGTATGTATGTATAGTATGTTTTGTTTAAAGTGCCCATATTATGAAAGAAATCACTTTTTTGGGGATTTGGGGGGTTATTTTGTGTCTCTGGTGCTTCCACACGCATACAAACTTTGGTAATAACCATCCGTGCTGTTCTGAGTGAGATCTGGTTTCTGAATGTGTCCTGCCTTCAGTCTCCGGGTGAGCTGGTCACAATCTGCACGGCTTTCTACGTCACTAGCCGAGACGAGGGGGCTAGGGGGCTAACCGTTAGCATGTTAGCTCGTTCTCAATGGCAGAACACTGCTACAACACACACTAGTTCACCCTAATCTCCAAAAGAACTACTTCCATGTCCCTGTTCTGCAGGTATTCACCACAAAGTTGGAAGTGCGCCCTCGTTTAGAAGAAGTCTCCCGGCTAATCCTGCCTTGTACTACTGAAGTTGGAGAAACAGCTAGCTAGCTCATGTAGTCCTTACCTAGCTACTGAGCATGTGATCTTACCTAGCTACTGAGCGTGTAGTCGTTACCTAGCCACTGAGCATGTGGTCTTACCTAGCTACTGAGCATGTGATCTTACCTAGCTATTGAGCATGTGGTCTTACCTAGCTACTGAGCATGTGGTCTTACCTAGCTACTGAGCATGTGGTCTTACCTAGCTACTGAGCGTGTAGTCGTTACCTAGCCACTGAGCATGTGATCTTACCTAGCTACTGAGCATGTGGTCTTACCTAGCTACTGAGCATGTGGTCTTACCTAGCTACTGAGCATGTGATCTTACCTAGCTACTGAGCATGTGGTCTTACCTAGCTACTGAGCGTGTAGTCGTTACCTAGCCACTGAGCATGTGATCTTACCTAGCTACTGAGCGTGTGGTCTTACCTAGCTACTGAGCGTGTGGTCTTACCTAGCTACTGAGCGTGTGGTCTTATCTAGCTACTGAGCGTGTGGTCTTACCTAGCTACTGAGCGTGTGGTCTTATCTAGCTACTGAGCGTGTGGTCTTATCTAGCTACTGAGCGTGTGATCTTACCTAGCTACTGAGCGTGTGGTCTTACCTAGCTACTGAGCGTGTGGTCTTACCTAGCTACTGAGCATGTGGTCTTACCTAGCTACTGAGCATGTGGTCTTACCTAGCTACTGAGCATGTGGTCTTACCTAGCTACTGAGCATGTGGTCTTACCTAGCTACTGCTCATGTGGTCTTACCTAGCTACTGAGCATGTGGTCTTACCTAGCTACTGAGCATGTGATCTTACCTAGCTACTGCTCATGTGGTCTTACCTAGCTACTGAGCATGTGGTCTTACCTAGCTACTGAGCATGTGATCTTACCTAGCTACTGAGCATGTGGTCTTACCTAGCTACTGAGCATGTGATCTTACCTAGCTACTGAGCGTGTGGTCTTACCTAGCTACTGAGCGTGTGATCTTACCTAGCTACTGAGCATGTGATCTTACCTAGCTACTGAGCATGTGATCTTACCTAGCTACTGAGCATGTGGTCTTACCTAGCTACTGAGCATGTGGTCTTACCTAGCTGAGCATGTGATCTTACCTAGCTACTGAGCATGTGGTCTTACCTAGCTACTGAGCGTGTGGTCTTACCTAGCTACTGAGCATTCAATTATCAGTTCACTATTTTTTATTTAATTTTATAGCATTTGAAGATGAAAATTGATAAAGAAACATTGAAAAAGTTGACATAAACGTTGGAAAATGCTCAAAAGTGTTGGAAAACTAAAAGTTGCATGGTCGACAGAAAGACAACTCAAGGGTTAAGTAAAAGTTATAGTACTTCTACTGAAGTACAATGTTTTTGTACTGTTTCCATCTCTGCCTGAAAGGTCCACGATTCGCACGCACATCTCACCGTCATGAGCCACACCACAATATGTTTTTTATTGCACATACAGAAACTGCAGGAGGTCCCCACAAGCCATTATTCTGGTAACTCGATCGAAGAGGTACAATATGAGAGAACACAAATTTCCAGGGCTGATGTGAGTTGAAAGCCCAGCGGTTTCCGTGGTCACCTCTGGCCTGCCGATAGCATCGACTCAGCATGCCAGTGACAATCATTGCGAGAATTGCACATATACAACACATTGACATCTACATCACCCACGCCGTTTTCCAAAAACAAAATTTCATCTAGTGGAAATGAAGCGAGTGTTTCACAATGATATTCGCCCTCTGGTGTGTTGAGAGAGAGAGAGTGTGGGGGGGGGGGGGGGGGGGAGAGAGAGAGAGAGGGGGAGGGAGGGGGGGAGAGGGGAGAGAGAGAGGGGGGGGGGGAGAGAGAGAGAGAGGGGGGGAGAGAGGGGGGGGGGGGGGGAGAGAGAGAGAGGGGGGGAGAGAGGGGGGGGGAGAGAGGGGGGGAAGAGAGAGAGGGGGGGGAGAGAGAGAGAGAGAGAGAGGGGGGAGAGAGAGAGGGAGAGAGAGAGAGAGAGGGGGGGGAGAGAGAGAGAGAGAGAGAGAGAGAGAGAGAGGGGGGGGGGAGAGAGGGGGGGAGAGAGAGAGGGAGCGAGAGAGAGAGAGAGAGGGGGAGGGAGGGGGGGAGAGGGGAGAGAGAGAGAGGGAGCGAGAGAGAGAGAGAGAGAGAGAGGGGGAGATAGAGAGAGAGGGAGATAGAGAGAGAGAGGGGGAGAGAGAGAGGGGGGAGAGGGAGAGAGAGAGAGAGGGGGAGAGAGAGAGAGAGAGAGAGGGGGAGAGAGAGAGAGGGGGAGAGAGAGGGGAGATAGAGAGAGAGAGGGGGAGAGAGAGAGAGGGAGATAGATAGAGAGAGAGAGAGAGAGGGAGATAGGGAGATAGAGAGAGAGGGGAGAGCGCGAGGGAGAGGGAGCAAGAGAGGGAGAGAGAGAGAGGGGAGAGAGAGAGAGAGAGAGAGGGGAGAGAGAGAGAGAGAGAGAGAGAGAGAGGGAGCGAGAGAGAGAGAGAGAGAGAGAGAGAGAGTGAGAGAGAGAGGGAGCGAGAGAGAGGGAGAGAGAGAGCGAGAGAGAGAGAGAGAGATAGAGAGACAGAGAGAGGGAGATAGAGAGAGGGGGGAGAGCGAGCGATGCAGCGAAGGGGCTCCAGTGCGTGGCTTCTTGTGCAGACGTTTCCTGTTGGAAACCATCGAACATTTTGTGAATCAGATCTGAAAACAGTTACTGAAAGTTGTTGAACTTTATGCAACGTCCCCCAGCAACAATTTGCAATTTTAACCATCTGATTTCAGACGCAGGTGCAACATTAGGGACTGCAACTAACGAGTACTTCAACTGACAACTAATCTGTGGATCTTTTTCTCGATAAATGGATTAGTTATGTCTTCTATTATTATATACTCAAAGATATTCACTTTACCGTCATTGCAACAAGTCCTCCAAACCACACGACGTTATTGGCCGTTTGTTCCTGCTGCATCCGACCCACAGCGGCGGAGCAAATACGACCTCATATCTACACAAGAGAACGTAACGGTCGCAGTTTTTAACACATTAACGTTGTGAAACTGCAGTTTGGTTACGTTTAGGCCCAAAAACCACTTAGTTAAAGCAACACCAAAGCACCTTTCCTCTTCGGTCCCCCTACAGGTTGGAAGCAGAATTGCGTCCATTACCGCTGTCATTCAAACTACAGATCTGCTACCCGATCTGTGCGGTTATAGCCGATAGACAGCCGCAAAGCGAATGCAGAAGTGCCGTTCACCCTGTTACGAGTTGATGAACCACTGAAACGATTTTGGAAACATTATTTCAAGGTACAAATGAATCTTTGGTGTTGCTTTAAATTAAAAAAAGATGGTGGATTGGGTTAATATCAGACGCTTCTACTTACTTCTATAAAGTTAAAACGATTCGCTGATTACTTGTATTTTCAAACAGGACATGACCCTCGGTCTCCTGGGTGAAAGTCCTGTGTTTGTTTGACCCATCCACAAGCAAATATAATTTTGTTCCATGTTCACAGTTTTTGGAAATACAGACAATTCAAAGTGATGTGTCTAATGTGATCTTCTTTAGAAATACAAACATAATATCAGGTGGAAAGTCAGAGCTGTTGGATGGGAACAGCAGTCGCAGAGCTGTGACTCAACCAGGGCTATCTCGGTTGGAGGCCTGCACCTTCACTATTAGTCACTCTAGAGGCCTACTTCTCGGAACCAGGAACCACATAGAGGAACTCAATTCAATATGAAACCACGCCGAGCTGTTATGTTGTACAATGACTGCTACAGAAATAAAGCAGCTTCTCTGTGTGCTGACTCAAAAAGTTAAATATTGACACTTGGCCACTGTGGTCTGGTTCTGACATCCTAATGTATTGATATTGATAGACGCGATGGGCCAATGCGAGATTTCACCTTTGAATATATGGCGTGAAATAACAGAAGTGAGTAAATCAGCATTTTGTGTTTGGTTTGAGGCAGCGGGAATAGTTTCAGACAACTCGTTTTATACCAAATAGACTGTTGATTGTGCACGTAGATGGTGCATTCACATGTTCAGACTTCGGTGTGTTCACATGCTTTTAAGTCGGAAAGTTGGAAAGGTTGATTCTCTCCACATTTAGGGATGTAATGATGCATCATGAATCGGTATGAATGTGTAAAGATGACAACCGGTTGAGAGAAATTGCCATTTTTAAACATCCTAGCGTGTAATCTACTTTACGTTTCACTTGTTTGAAATTAACACCCGACCACCCTCCAAATGCAATAGCAATTGGCGGGTAACACGGTCAATCTATCGGCCACATTGGCAGGCAGCCAATGACAATTGAGTGATTCAGACGCGTAACTATTGGTAAGCAGGTTGCTTACGGGCCTGGACCAATCAGGGGCCCGCATCACTGGAAGACATCGATAATAATTCATTAATAGTAATAATTATTATTCTCCCCAAAACAAGTTTCCTTTTTATTTTTAAAGAACTACGTTCACTGTCTATGTGAACCCCCCCTGCAGGATTATCAAGGCGGGCCCACCCCCCCCCCCCCCACTACAGCACGTGATGACGGCGTAATGTCCACGAGTAGGCTGCCATCAATAGGACAGGATCAGAGAGACACAGCAAGTCCTGTTTTCACCTTCATGAGGCAAAAAGAACTGGCTGGTGGTCCAACAAGTTGACTTCAGGCCCTGCTGGTTTCTCTTCAGAGGCCACTACGTCTTCTTAGTACAGACAGACAGACAGACAGACAGACAGACAGACAGACAGACAGACAGACAGACAGACAGACAGACAGATAGATAGATAGATAGATAGATAGATAGATAGATAGATAGATAGATAGATAGATAGATAGATAGACAGACAGACAGACAGACAGACAGACAGACAGACAGATAGATAGATAGACAGATGCATAGATAGATAGACAGACAGACAGACAGACAGACAGATAGATAGATGCATAGATAGACAGATAGATAGACGGACAGACAGACAGACAGACAGATAGACAGACAGATATAGATAGATAGATAGATGCATAGATAGACAGATAGATAGACGGACAGACAGACAGACAGACAGATAGACAGACAGATATAGACAGATAGATAGATAGATAGATAGACAGATATAGATTTTTTTTATTTACTTATTTTTTTTCTGTTTATTTAGTTATTTAGATATGGGATTGGTTATTGGGATTTGAAATACACTTCCAGTCTCACCTTTGATAAGAGGACACATTGTTGTTCTGCACAGTTTATATAAATTAAAGAATATGCAGACTACCAATTAGCCTACGGCTAGAAGTTCCCACATAAGTTGCATCGGCTGCACTTTAGATACAACAATGCCTATATGTATTGTCCCGGACAAATAAACGGATGAAAGAAGTGATTTAAAATAAGTCTTCACAGTTTTATATTTGTACTTGTACATGTATTTGTAATCCGTCCTAACTGATGATTTGGATTCTGCAAGACTTCACTGTTTCATTTCTCCTTTCTAGCAAACCACAAATAGTGACATTGTCAATTTCTTAATCTGGAGTTCTGCAGAACTGTAAGTAAGTGTTACCACCCAGACTGGGCAGTCTGGGTGGTAACACTTGCGTCTTATTTCTTGGTATTATACCAAATCCTCTTCAAAGTTACTGTACCTAGTTCTGCAGAAATACAGCAAACATGCTACAACCGGTTATTTGTTAGATTTTGACAAAGCCGGGTTTTTTGTTGTTGTAAAACCTGGCTTTCTTATCACATTGTTTACACTTAAATGTACAAAATCTTTCGTTTTGTTTTTCAATGTGACATTTGTGATATCAGCGACTGACAACTCTAGACCAAAAACCCCACAAGTCTGCTGCTTTCTCTCCAGACAGGATGTGTAGCGGTTACCTATTGAAAGTAGCGGTAAAACCCTACTACCTCATTTCATCTTTGGGTCCCATGAGATGACTGTGTGCGTCTTCTTTTCCAGCTATGATAATACCTTCAACTGTAAAACAGGTTTCTATAGCGTGTGCGTCACATTTACAGGAGCGGTTTGATTTGCATGCAGAAACATTTAAAAACCTTCTCGGTTTTCTCCACGCTAGGCTTCTCCCTCTGTCATCGAGATCCACGACTCCATGACCGAATGCGAGGAAGAAGCGACGCCCAGTCCGGTGCAGATGGAGGAGAAGGCTTTTATATCGAGGCTGCACGTGTTTATGAAGGACAGAGGAACACCCATAGAAAGGATCCCACATCTGGGCTTCAAACAGAGTGAGTTGATGTGATGTGGGCAGAGCCAGATGTTGGAAACATTCGGCGCTCAGTTCAAACCAAAGGGGGGTCCGAGGACATGCTTAAAATGTAGTTTGAGGCAACTTCTCGACAAGCGTGACATGGTTGACACCACTGGATGCCTTAGGTCAGGGGTGTCGAACCCAACTTCACTAATATAAGGGCCACAATGGAAAATGAGAACCACATCAAGGGCCAGACACGTCGAGCTTCTTGACGTGCTTTCATTTCATCGAAAAAGTCTAATATCTTTGACTGTGTTGTTGCATGTCTCGTTTAGTCTTTTCAATTACAGTTAGGTCGACATAACGGCCTAAAAAAGTCAGCAAAAAAAAAGTTCCTTAGCCATGATAGAGTTCAGAAAATCAGGCAAAACAAAGATTACATTTTTAAAAGAAGCTACCACACAGCTGGTGGTGTAGTCTATGTGATACGCTTATACCCGCTAGGACAGCTCCAGGATTTCCATATACCCACTTAAAAATGCCCAATGACACGCAACAACATACTGGCCATTATATTTTTGATTTATTTTGAATTACCATCTGTATTTTTCTCCTTCACATAGGCTAAATAAAGATATTTCCACCGTAAATTGGTGCATAAAAGTGTATCCGAATACAGGAAATGAAGTCGTTGATGCTCAAAACTTCCCTAGGGGAGGACACACAGATCCCCCAATATGATATGCCCCCCCAAAAAGGCAGATTCTGGTACATACAGTACAGTATACCCAGTAACATACATTAGACTACACCACTGCAGACAGTTTCACAGCTGGAATATGAAAACTAACTTCTCGGGGAATTTCTAAGTCTCAAAGTCGGCAAATCTGCCAAATTCTGCTTTGTGTGTCGAGTTATTCCTTTTTAGTTTGGCGCACAACTAGGGGGTGCAAAATCTATTGTGAACCTGAATTGATTTGCAGGCTGGATCAACTTTTAGGAGGGGCCGGATTTGGCCCGCGGGCCGCGAGTTTGACACATGTGCCTTAAGTTGTCAAGTTTTATACGTTCTACCAATATGTTCACTAGCAGCGTTTTGACACAAAAACGATCTCCGTCCACACAAGAGTTTCAGCTCCAGTAGCAGAACTAATCTCCGTCCATATTAACACGTCTGACATCACATCTGCCGCTGGAAATTTTGTTAAAAAAATACAGAAACTACTTTGGAGAAAGAACAACAACGGTGAAATATAAGAGCAGGGAGTTATTATCTTGGAGCGAGGACGAGGTGGAACTGTTACTGAAAGGTCTGGAAGCTCCCTGACTGATAAGACTGACTGACGTGAGTCGTCGTGCATCAACAGAAGCCACCCCGCCAGCTCCGCCCCTGTTGATGGTCCACCGGGCTTGCTGTTGATTGAACGCATCATTCACTTGATATTTGAATGAAAATAATTAGGTTCTCATGTGTGTTTTTCCCCCAGTTAATCTTTGGAGGATCTACAAAGCTGTTGAGAAACTTGGGGGCTATGATTCGGCAAGTACAAGTTCTGTATTTCACTATTGTTCCTGTCCTTTGGTGTGTGTGTGTGTGTGTGTGTGTGTGTGTGTGTGTGTGTTTTACTATATTCGTGGGGTCCAAAAACCGGGGAATACAGTATATTTGTGGGGTCTGCACAGCCTTGTGGGGCCAAAATGCTGGAGCCCACAAGGTTAAAGGTCTGTTTGAGGGTTAAGACTTGGTTTTAGGATTAGAATTAGGTTATGGTTAGGGTGAGGGTAAGGGTTAAGGTTAGGCATCTAGTGGTGATGGTTAAGGTTAGGGTAAGGGGCTAGGGAATGCATTATGTCAATGACGGGTCCCCACAAAGATAGTGAAACAAATGTGTGTGTGTGTGTGTGTGTGTGTGTGTGTGTGTGTGTGTGTGTGTGTGTGTGTGTGTGTGTATAGGTTTCTGAGTGGAAAATGAGCTATATATACTGTATATAATAGGTCAGGTGCTGTGACATGGTGGTGTCTCTTCACACACTGGAGGACATTTAGCTCTGGTTGCTCTGTTGCCTTTGATGTTGACACTGTGGGACGAGTTCTGAGAGTGAATGTCAAGTTGAAATGGCATCAAAGCGGTTCTCCAATCAGAGCTGACCCTCTCCCACCACCATCACCGCTGTCATTGCATCGCAGGGTGTGAACACAACATAAGCCACCTACAGATGTGTACATTTAAAAAGTGGAAGTGTGAAACCAGTAGACAATGGCATTTAAATGAAAACCAGCCAGCTGCCTCCCCCCCAAAAATGAATGAAAATAAAAACTGCCCAGTGCAACCCCCCCCCCCCCCCCCAAAAAAAAAACCTAACCTAATTCCTCTAATATAATTAAAGACATTTGCGCCATAAATTGGTGCAGAAAAATTCTCCAGAATGCAGAAAATGAAGTATTTGACGCTTAAAATTTCAACTTTGCTCAAAAGTGGAGATTTCGGGGCACCCTGGTAGCTCACCTGGTTGAGCGTGCGCCCCATGTACTAAGGCTCAGTCCTTACTGCAGTGGCCTAGGTGCGATTCCGACCTACGGGCCTTTGCTGCATATCTTCCCCCTCTCTCTCCCACTCTCCTGTCTTAAGCTGCCCTATCCAATAAAAGGTAAAAAAGCCGCAAAAAATCTTTAAAAGTGGAGATCTCAACGCCCACAATGTTGAACCCAAAGTTACGCTCTTGGTTGCCGATAACGTTTCTGTCGATTAGTCGACTTATCGTTGCAGCTCTAGTCAGTTACTTTTAACTATTACAGACACGTGTTGTAACTTATGTACATTCTTTCACACGACGTTCTCAAACAGGTGACCGCACGCCGTCTTTGGAAGAAAGTGTATGACGAGCTGGGAGGAAGTCCAGGCAGCACCAGCGCTGCTACTTGCACTCGCAGACACTACGAGAAGTGAGGAAAAGCCTGTCTCTAACTAACCTGTCATCGATTCAAACATTTAACAGCTGATTCCTAATCAGAGATCTGCGTTTCTGTAGGCTGGTGCTGCCCTTTGAACGACACCTAAAAGGCGAGGACGACAGGCCGCTGCCTCCGAGTAAACCGCGGAAGCCATATAAGAGGAATTTGGATGCCAAGGTCGCCAAGGCTGAGAGGAAGAGGAAGAGGACTCCGTCGGACATGGAGATGGATTCAGAGATGGAGGTGAGTCAAATTGGGGAGAAATTAGTCTCACGAGAGCTGCCGAGGAGGGTCTGGCGAGTCCACACAGCATTCATAATAGGTCTCCTTTAAAATGTCTCAAAAAGAAAGAAATCTGGATTCGTACATGTGTCCTAAAACATATCCTGTATGATTTTATAGATTCTCAGCCAGAGAAGTCCAGAGGCTGCCTGCCAAAGTGAAGCAGCGATGCATCCTCACACCGCTCTCTGGGCCGCTCCCTCTGACAGACTTCCCCCCGAGCGCTCTCAGCCAAACCGAGCTACCGCCGCCCTTTGCACGTCCGTCTACGCCCACCTCGTCCCGGTCCCCGTGTCCAGTCCTTGGACCGCTCATGTCCCGCCTGCTGCCGGAGAGGTCATCTCTCCTCTGGAGAAAAAAAAGCGAGTGGCTCAGGCGAGCCTTAACTTGCCCCCGAGTCCTCACAGCGAGGATAGAGAGCGGCCCTCCGTCATTCACTGCTCCCAGTCTCCGGCGCGGGCTTCTTCCAGCCGAAACTGCAACTCCTCTGACAGCTCCCCGCTGCCTTTATCCCCTTCGTCTTCCCGCAGCCCGTCCCCTTACTCTGTTTCATCAGAGGACGGTCCGGAGGAGACTAAAGATAAACCTGCATCAGACTCTGAACTATCTCAAAACTGCTCTAGTTCTGGGAAAAATGCATCCAGCTGCAGTGAGGAACGCAAGTCTGCAAGCTGTAGTCAGATATCCAAAGACCTTGCAGGACAGAATAAAGACGTCCGCTCCCAATCCGCAGATTCCATCAAAATCCAGATTAAAGATTCTGCCTGGATGCCCGTCCACCAAGGGATCGTCAAATACGCCCCCCATCACTTGCACTCCTTCGCGGCGAGATCTGACTGGGCTCCAACATCTACCTCTAGTTTCACCAAAGTTGTTCCAAAATCTGTGCAGCTTCTGCGTCCTGCTCCCATTCGACCATCTTATAAAATCCCCCAGGGCAGGTTGATGCAGCAGGACGACTCTCTGGCTTGCGCGAAGAAGCTGAACAACATGGCTCCGTGGAGGGAAAAATCCAGGACAATGCTACAAAAAGTTCCTTCAATGCAGCAGCAGAGTCTGGCCCACTCCACCGCTAACCTGCCAGC
>CM042314.1:2041774-2191774 GCA_023566125.1 Zingel zingel | reverse complement strand
GATATAAATGTCAGAAAAAGCATCAAAAATGTGTTTCATTTTGACCCGGGAGGACAACAAGTGCACCGTCGACGGGAAGACAACACAAGGGTTAACCCAGAGGAAGTTACTGTGATGATAATGTGCAATACTGATCGACACTGCAGCGAATGCAAGATCAGTACTGGTGAAAAAAAGAAATAACGATGAATTCTGAGGCAAGAGCAATGAGGAGGAAAGAGAAAAAGAGGAAATCAGACAAATGAAATTGTGCTGCAGGCCACAGTGTGGTCTGAAAGAAGACAGCTGGAACAACCCAAGCATATGATGTATTCCTGCTGAAGTCACACACAAGCGGGTCGAGATGCACATGGGTGGAAGAGGAGACATGGCGTGCTGGCTTTGGGAAGCTCTGTGGGAGAATGGCTTCCGTGTTTTGACTGCAGAGGTATCTATACCCTTTTGTGTGGATAATCACTTATTTTTCAATTGGCTGTAGGCCAGCGGTTCCCTCACTTTTTCCACGACAAGGTACCCGAAACTGACATAAATTAGACCACAGACCCCCATCTGATAGGATTTCCCTACCAATATAAGACTTAGATAGCCTGACGTCGTCATACTCAATCTGTAGTCAGAATAATATGATTCTGCTCCATTGGGCTGCGATTATGGGGCGTGTTTCAACCGAACCAGGAAAGAAAATGCCTCTGCACTCAATTAGATAGACCTCCAACCAGTCAGAGCAACAGATAGACCTCCAACCAGTCAGAGCAACAGATAGACCTCCAACCAGTCAGAGCAACAGATAGACCTCCAACCAGTCAGAGCAACAGATAGACCTCCAACCAATCAGAGCAATGTCACACAGCTCTGTTACACTTATGCTATTAGATCGCTGATCAGCTGTTTCTCCGGAGAGAGAGAGAGAGAGAGAGAGAGAGAGAGAGAGAGCAACAATCAGCTGTTGTTCTGAAGGATAGTCAGCGTCAGCTCAGATCGTGGTCACCACTACGTATTTCCTTGTCTCTGATTCTGGTAGTTGTTGTGTCTGATGTGATGTCATCGTCCATACGACTCTGTGATTGGCTGTTGTCGGTCCTCTTCGTGGAACGGATGATGAAGTTAGACTCCATGTTCTCTGTTGAGATGCTAAAGCTCTGACGTCGTGCTATTATTGTGCTAAGCTAGTTTGATGTTGCAGTAGACCCACTGTCCAGAGTTTGAGTTGTAATTGCGTCTGAACTGACTCCAACCTTTGGACCCTTCCTGTGGTCTCCTCCAGCCGGTCTCTCCTCTCAGCCCTCACTAGTTACCTCTGGCATGTGTCTGAACTGACTCCAACCTTTGGACCCTTCCTGTGGTCTCCTCCAGCCGGTCTCTCCTCTCAGCCCTCACTAGTTACCTCTGGCATGTGTCTGAACTGACTCCAACCTTTGGACCCTTCCTGTGGTCTCCTCCAGCCGGTCTCTCCTCTCAGCCCTCACTAGATGTAACCGAGCTTCCAGGCAAGTCACTTTGCATCGAGGATTTTTGTAATCGAATTATTCGAGTTATTCGAGGAATCGTTTCAACCCTACCTACAACCAATCAGAGCAACAGAGTTGTAAACAAATTCAACCCAAGCGCTCTTTGGGGACGTGGTTGATTACGTTACTGTTGATCATCCGTCAAGAAGCTGGCCGATGCCCATCTTTATGCAAATTAATCCATTGAACGTGACGCGACTATCCAATAGAAGTAGACGAAAATCTGTTGAACTGACCTTGTTGATCTGAAATGAAGACCGATTCAGCGACTGCACGGCCTATTCCTCTCTTAACATGTTCTCAGGAACACGTTACGGTGAACTATTTTAGTCCAATATGAGATCGGATTCTGAACGAGCCACCATGACAGTCTGGCTGTGGATTTCCGGAGAAAAAAGACCCACGTGACGCGCTCGTCCAATCAGCTGCCGGTTTTCATTTTCTGGGAAATAATCAGACTGTTAATGGAAACAATACAGAGCAGCGCCGCCTGCTGCTATGGAGACGTATTACGTGCAGAGCGTACGCTCAAGTCGGCGTCTCTTCGGTGAGTTCTGAGGAACTTTTTGGACCTCGGGGACCCGACTGATCAGTCCGACTGGCTCTACTGCCGACGGTCGGCCGTCTGGCTGGTGTGTCGGGGCCTTTAGATGCAGCACCCAAGCCAAATCAAATCAATGTGAGCACCAAAACTAACTAAATGACAGTCAGAGACTCAAAGACTGATCTCATGATTGTAGTTAGACTTCTTTAGCAAGGTTTGTCTGTAAGTTTTTGAGTGTTACTTATTCATTCATTATCTGCTCTAGCTTTTCCAAAGTTTTAGACACAGATATGGTGATATTAATGGTCCAAAACGATGTCAAATTGCATTTTTTTTATTGAAAAACATCATTTTCAACCCGTCCGCCAAATTATGCATCACCTCAGTCTTCGACAAACCCAGGGAAAACTGTTTTTAAATGTTTAATTACTGAACAGAAAAATACTTTGCACATCTATTACATGAGACAGGCACGTCGGAGAGAGACAAGTAGGTCAAAAACTCCCGCACAATGCCCCGACTTAAACGTAAAAAGGTCAATTTAATAGCTGGCAGCGTTTCGGTCAGCTGATTAGGACACCGAAACATTTCCAGCAAATGAATTCACCTTTGCAAATAACACAGAGGGCCCTATTTTAACGATCTAAGCACCTGGCCAGGTGTGTTTAGGGCGTGTCCAAATCCACTTTTGCTAGTTTGACGGCTGATAAAAAGGGTCCGTGTGCCGGGTCATGGTTCTAAAGGGTTGGACTTAGTGTCTTCATTAATCAGAGGTGTGTTCTGGGCGTAACATGCAATCAACCAATCAGAGATCATCTCCCATTCCCTTTAAAAGCCAGGCGCGTTTGGACCTTGGAGCATTGCTGTTATGATGGAGGATTAGCACCGTAATATTTTTATTTGTAATCTTCTGCATGTATGTGTGCTGCTGTGCGTCCCTGTGTGTGTAACAAACATAGTGTGTGTGTGTGTGTGCGTCCCTGTGTGTGTAACAAGCATAGTGTGTGTGTGCGTCCCTGTGTGTGTAACAAACATAGTGTGTGTGTGTGTGTGCGTCCCTGTGTGTGTAACAAGCATAGTGTGTGTGTGCGTCCCTGTGTGTGTAACAAACATAGTGTGTGTGTGTGTGCGTCCCTGTGTGTGTAACAAGCATAGTGTGTGTGTGTGTGTGTGTGTGTGTAACAAGCATAGTGTGTGTGTGTGTGTGTGTGTGTGTGTGTGTGTGTGTGTGTGTGTGTGTGTGTGTGTGTGTGTGTGTGTGTGTGTGTGTAACAAGCATAGTGTGCACGTGCTGTGCACGAGCCTAGGAGCATTTTCCTAATGCTCTGTTAAAATAACAATGAAATGCTGCGTTATTGACTTTAGACCAGGTTTTTGTTGGTCAATGGTGCCATCACTTCCTGCTGCCTCAAGATAGCAATACGCCCAGAATGCACCTGAACACACCTCCCTGTAAGACCAGCACGCCCAGAATGCACCTGAACACACCTCCCTGTAAGACCAGCACGCCCAGAATGCACCTGAACACACCTCCCTGTAAGACCAGCACGCCCAGAATGCACCTGAACACACCTCCCTGTAAGACCAGCATGCCCATGGGCCACAGATGGGTGCAAGTGCATTTGCTATTTAAACGACGTGGGCGCTGGACGGGAAACCGACAACTGCGTCGGTCTTAAACTGGCAAAGACGCTTGCTCTGCGCTGGTGCAGGATAGGGCCCAGTGTGCGGGAGTTCTTTGTAGCAAGAGGTTTTCAAAAATATTCAACCCAATGCTACAAGCTAAAAACTACATTACATCAGCATTTAAAGCTTGAAGCTGACTTTTCTTTGCTTTAGCAGGGCGGCCAAACCTTCCAGAGTTTTTTCTTTTTTGGGGGATCATGCTGAGGGATTTGAGGTATCTAACTTGTTTGGATGGAGGTGTGTCAGACAGGGGAAGGGGGTCATCTTTAGGGGAATGACGCCTCACATCCTCCAAAAGGTCGTTCAGTCGAACAATCAACGAGTCCAGAAACGGCTCTTCCTGTAGATGGGGAGTGAGATCGGAGATTTGGCGCAGCAAGCTCCCACACGTTTGCCTTTTCTTCGTCTTGCTGCCGTCTCTGGGAGAAGTGGAACTCCTGTCCACCGGCCTCTACGAAGTCACACAACACAGCTCGTCTTATTATCGGCACTCTTCACAACCTAGGTTAAACTTAATGAACCTAATATTTGACCCAATACGAGGTGACATGCATTATTTTAGTGGCGTAGAAGTTAAAGCCATATGCAACAGGACTGCCAATATGAGGAAAATATCCAATAGCGTTGTTGAATACTACCTCTAATATTGACTGTTGATTTGTGTCTATCCTACTGTCTACTTTATTCCCTTATAATGCTAATATTTAATGCTGTCTTATTTATGTATTTGTTTACTTGATCCTTGCACTGCTATAGTTATTAGTACTATGTCTACATTATTCTCTTATATTGTCCATATCTAATGCTGCTCTCTAGACTTCATCCTTGCACTATTGGACTTATTTGCCCTACCACCCTGACACACACTCTCATAGAGCACCTTACCATGCAGGCTGAACCACAGGGTCAGTCCCTGCAAGCCTCTCATGCTTATACATCCCTTAGTACATTCATGTGGATTTCTTATTTTAGTATCTTTTCTTTTATTGTCCATATTATACATGTGGATTTGTTATTTTGTATAAGTAATTAAGTAATTAAGTAAGTAAGTAAGTAAGTATCTATCTGACAATATTACTTGAGATAAACAGATATTAAAAGTGTATTCAGTTCTGCATTTCTGCAGCTTTCACAATGTAATTCGTCATGTTACCGGTCCTCTAAGTGTGTCCTCAAAAGAAATGATTGCTGACCTCTCCTACCACAGGATGGTTCTTGTGCT
This sequence comes from Zingel zingel, assembly GCA_023566125.1. Classification (NCBI taxonomy): domain Eukaryota; kingdom Metazoa; phylum Chordata; class Actinopteri; order Perciformes; family Percidae; genus Zingel; species Zingel zingel. The sequence goes on along the minus strand of CM042314.1, from coordinate 2,186,814 downwards.
CGTCGATCCCTGGGAAGCATGCGACATATTGCTCCTCAAACTTCACTTCAGACGGGTTTGTTGCTAAGGCACGTCTCAGACGCCCAGCACACTCCTTCCTCTGTTTATGGATGTCATCGGGTATCTGAAAACACACATACAATATTAACAGATATTGTTACGACCGCCAGTCGCCCCCCCTTGCCACCAGTTTCTCTTCAATGAACACTGACAAGCAAAGAAAACGAGTCAAGTCCCAAAACAAGTCTACACCATCCTACAGCCGCGATGGCTGCAGCTGATTAGACGATAGCATCACATGAAGCCGTCTGCTCCCGGATTTCAAGCCGACCACAATGGCGGCTCGTTTGGAATAAAAATAAGAAGAAGAAGTAGTAAATACCTTGTAATCAGGGAATCTGATTAGATGAACTACATATATTCTGGCTGGGCAGTCCAGTTTCTTCGAGTCTTTGAGAAAACTTCGCCTCTTTTTATAACAATGGTCTGAGTGGTCATCAAGCTAAAGACAAATAGGGAGAGAAGCTAACGTTACACTGCTGGAAATACACAATATATACAGTAGGGCTGGGCAATATGGAGAAAATCAAATATCACAATATCTTTGACCACAAACCTCGATATCGCAACGATATTGTAGAGTTGACTATCGGTGCTTTCACAAAATATTTACACAATGAGATTTTTGATATATAATCATCAGTAATGTGGATATAATGACTAAGTGGGTAAAGGGAAATAATAGAACAGTTACAACAGTCTAGGAAGTTCAGAACATGACATAACTTCACTGTAATGCAGCCTTTAACACCAGGAAAATACACTTATGCCATATCACGATATTCAAAATCTAAGACGATATCTAGTCTCATATCACGATAGCGATATAATATCGATATATTGCCCAGCTCTAATATACAGTTTGTTTCATTCATGAATTGTGATCGGCCTGGCTGATGAAAGACATTCCTCCTGTGTTGATATTTAGCAGCAATACTTGGTCGGAGAGGCTAACTGGTGCATTCAGACCAAAAAAAAGTGATCCGCCAATTCGCTGCAGGGTTGTGTAACTTAAACGGCCCGTTTGTGTGACGTCCTGTTATGTTCTTTAACCCTGCGATATAGCACAAGAAGTAGGACTTTATATTTTATATATAGTTCTCTGCAAGTTTGTTTACAGAAGGCAGCTTTATCCAGCAGGAGAGAGAGAGAAAGAAGCGAGCGAGACATAGCGAGGGCTTTGTTGTTGCAGTCTCCGTCAGTTCGGAGCTTGGGTTTCTTTTTTTTACCCTCCGTGTTTTTAAACTTTCTTGTGGCAGCGATGGAGGCAGTGATGTTTCCGGTTTCCTGTACGGGACTCTCACACCGCCTCAAACCATAGCTCATAACACACCGACAAGTCTGATGTCCGACAGCGTGACGCACTACCCACATTCAAAACGAATGGAACCGGTTCCACTACACAACCGGCAGGAATCGGACCTGATTAGAACGCACATTTCGGTTCCACTTAACATCTCGACTGAAATATTTTCCCTCCGTCGCTCCGAAACAGACGTAAAAATATCACATTTTGTAGTCTACCGTTAGCTAGCTACCGTAAATGTAGGCTACTTTTAAAATGCCATATTTTCCCTCTGGGCTCACCAAAACGAAATGGACGTAAAAGCATATTAACCATTCACTGCACGTGATCGCTAGTAAACATATTACACTTACAGGAATCGGTTTAGGATTTGGAATCGTTTTAAAAGTACAGGTTCAGCATCGGAATTGTAAAAATCCAAACGATACCCAACCCTAGACTCAATAAGGAGAATGGTGTTCGCAACCCCCAGACCCCTCGACGAGAGAAAGAGCTACAAACCGGTGTGAACAGCTGTTTCTACACCCCTCCCCCTGCTGATTTCACATGATCTTTGCAAATGCTCTGATTAATAAATGTAAACAAATAATGCTATGCTTCCAGGACAGTTTAGTTTGAGCAGCTAGCACCTTAAAAAGGAACACGCCGGGATATTTACAAACCGGGAACTATATTCTCAGGCGGAAGAATATAGTACTTGGGCGGAGTGATTTGCTTTGCAGCAAGCCTGTCTGAGAATATAGTTCCCGGTTTGTTTACGGTTAGAAGATGGCTGTGTCTCAGGTTACGTTATTTTTTTGTACACGCTGTGACTCTACAAATCACAACATGGAAACAGGAACATGTTGGAGTTATTTGGTCACTTATTGGGAGCAGTAGGATTACTGGAACCATTCACCTGCATGTTCTGTGCTAGGCTAAGCTACCGGTGGAGCCGTCAGACAGCGTTACAGCACCACGGAGATGAGAAGGGTATGTATGGACTTATCTAACTCTGGGGGTTACGGGGAATAAGCTAAAGTCCCAATAAGTCGGCGTGTTCCTTTAAGCCTTGTCCAATGTGCTCCGGGCTCTGGGAGGGAGGGGGGTTTGATGCGTTTGGGACTTTTTCCTCTCTCCCTGACTTAGAGCTGGGCGATATTGGAGAAAATCCAATATCACGATATTTTTGACCAAATACCTCAATGGCGATATTGCGATGATATTGTAGGGTCGACTATTGGTGCTTTAACAATATATTAACAAGGAAATTTTAGATAAATAATCACCATAATGTGGGTAAAGGCAAATAACAAAACAACTACAACAGTCTGGTGTGTTCAGATGACATCACTTTACTGTAACGCAGCCTTTAAAACCAGGAGAAGACAACACTTGTCATGTCACGATATCCAAAATTTAAGACGATATTTAGCCTCATATATCGATGATCGTCCCCTGACCCGCCTTCAGACCCGTTTCTTTACAAATGAAGCTCTGAATATAACACATGAAATGTACCAAACTCACACAGCAATGTAAAAACCTTTCCCTGGGCTAATATATGTGCATTTATTTTTTCTCCCTAACCATCTGTTGACCCCCCCCAGGTTGAAAAAGCACTGGCCTAATGTATATGTGAGGCAAAGTGCATGCTGGGTAACTGTTTGACATACCAGTTGTAGGTGTCTTGTCTGTTTATCATGTTTGTGCTTGTCCAGCCCTTGGTGACAGGAGTAGACCCTCCTCCCCACCACCATGAAGGGTATCCCGTCAAAAGGAACATATTGGAGCTCCCACATAATTTTTTTGGATCCTGGTTTGGGGTCTGTAACGGTAAGTTAACATGTCAACAGCAAATCGGTGTTCTCAGTGCAACATCCAGCTAGCTGGCTGGCTAAGGGTTGAGGTCAAATGTACGGTGGCCGAGTCGGTTCAACAAATACAAAGCGCTAAGTTTCACTTACTTCTCAAACATACAAGTACTTTTCTTTGTTTGACAACAACACACTCCCTTCCGTTGTCGCTTATGTATTTGTGTTGTAGCTTTTGCGTTGTAGCTTTTGTATTTGCGTTGTAGCTTTTGCGTTGTAGCTTTTGTGTTGTAGCTTTTGCGTTGTAGCTTTTGCGTTGTAGCTTTTGTGTTGTAGCTTTTGCGTTGTAGCTTTTGCGTTTGCGTTGTAGCTTTTGTATTTGTGTTGTAGCTTTTGCGTTTGCGTTGTAGCTTTTGCGTTTGCGGTGTAGCTTTTGCGTTTGCGGTGTAGCTTTTGCGTTTGCGGTGTAGCTTTTGCGTTTTCATTGTAGCTTTTGCATTTGTGTTGTAGCTTTTGTATTTGTGTTGTAGCCTTTGCGTTGTAGCTTTTGTATTTGTGTTGTAGCTTTTGTATTTGCGTTGTAGCTTTTGTGTTTGTGTTGTAGCTTTTGTGTTGTAGCTTTTGCGTTGTAGCTTTTGCGTTTGCGTTGTAGCTTTTGTATTTGTGTTGTAGCTTTTGCGTTTGCGGTGTAGCTTTTGCGTTTGCGGTGTAGCTTTTGCGTTTGCGGTGTAGCTTTTGCGTTTGCGGTGTAGCTTTTGCGTTTTCATTGTAGCTTTTGCATTTGTGTTGTAGCTTTTGTATTTGTGTTGTAGCCTTTGCGTTGTAGCTTTTGTATTTGTGTTGTAGCTTTTGTATTTGCGTTGTAGCTTTTGTGTTTGTGTTGTAGCTTTTGTGTTTGTGTTGTAGCTTTTGCGTTGTAGCTTTTGTAGCTTTTGCGTTGCAGCTTTTGTGTTTGCGTTGTAGCTTTTGCGTTGTAGCTTTTGTGTTGTAGCTTTTGTATTTGCGTTGTAGCTTTTGCGTTGTAGCTTTTGTATTTGCGTTGTAGCTTTTGTATTTGCGTTGTAGCTTTTGCGTTGTAGCTTTTGTGTTGTAGCTTTTGCGTTTGCGTTGTAGCTTTTGTATTTGTGTTGTAGCTTTTGCGTTTGCGGTGTAGCTTTTGCGTTTTCATTGTAGCTTTTGCATTTGTGTTGTAGCTTTTGCATTTGTGTTGTAGCTTTTGCATTTGTGTTGTAGCTTTGGTGTTGTAGCTTTTGCGTTTGTGTTGTAGCTTTTGCGTTGTAGCTTTTGTATTTGTGTTGTAGCTTTTGTATTTGTGTTGTAGCTTTTGTATTTGTGTTGTAGCTTTTGCGTTTGTGTTGTAGCCTTTGCGGTGTAGCTTTTGTATTTGTGTTGTAGCTTTTGTATTTGTGTTGTGGCTGTTGTAGCTTTTGTATTTGTGTTGTAGCTTTTGCGTTTGTGTTGTAGCCTTTGCGGTGTAGCTTTTGTATTTGTGTTGTAGCTTTTGCGTTGTAGCTTTTGTATTTGCGTTGTAGCTTTTGCGTTGTAGCTTTTGTGTTTGCGTTGTAGCTTTTGCGGTGTAGCTTTTGCATTTGTGTTGTAGCTTTTGTATTTGTGTTGTAGCCTTTGCGTTGTAGCTTTTGTATTTGTGTTGTAGCTTTTGCATTTGTGTTGTAGCTTTTGCGTTTGTGTTGTAGCCTTTGCGTTTGTGTTGTAGCCTTTGTGTTGTAGCTTTTGTATTTGTGTTGTAGCTTTTGTATTTGTGTTGTAGCTTTTGTATTTGTGTTGTAGCTTTTGTATTTGTGTTGTAGCTTTTGTATTTGTGTTGTAGCTTTGGTGTTGTAGCTTTTGTATTTGTGTTGCAGCTTTTGCGTTTGTGTTGCAGCTTTTGCGTTTGTGTTGAACCGTCTCGGCCACCGTATAAATGCTTTTAACGTTACAGCTATGACCTATAGCGAGGACAGTCTAGCAACAAAACGACTAGTTAAGTTCATGGAAAAGATCGTGGTTGGATTAAAACACTCACGAGGAACGAACACGCGTTTCCTGGGTCAAAGTATTTTAAAAATACGTGACGATATTAGCCTACATGTTGCGTAACTTCCGGCGTTAGCTGTATCCCTTTTAGCCACAACGCTAGCTAAAGACGCTAGTTTGGAAATAACGTTACGCCAAATAACACCTGACGGTCATTTTAGAGCTCCAAAAACCTCACCGTCCACACCAAAAGCCTTGTCTTTTGTCCAAACGACGAACTTTGTCATCGTGTCCTCCTCGAAACCTTTAAGATTCTGATCAAAACACCCATTCGAGGGGAATCGTTTACAACCACCGGCCGCCATTTATCCCCAAACTGTTTAGAATTCGCGGGATTTTGCGAGATTTGCGTCACTTCCCGCCTATTAGTAAACAGACGCTCACAACAACCGCGATATATACTGTACTTTGAATGTCTTCATAGCATTTGACTGTACAACCCGTTCTTATTATACATCCGTGTACACAATACGCACAGCCTGTGAACAACCTTGCCTTGCAGACTGAATGCAGGATAAAAACAAACAATGACATATAATCTCGCGAGAGTTGTTGTGGTGGCGCGAATTAACAGGGAGTTTCAGATACACAGCAGCGCTCAGTAACTGGGGGACGTATTTTCGGTGAACTTCTACTGAACTATTCCGTGTGAAACGCTTATAACGTTACTTTTTACTTTTTAGTTCAGCATACAGACCGCGTTCCGGTTAACTTTGTCTGTTTGCTTCGTGACGGAAAAGTATGTCGGACGCTTTGTCTGATGCCGGCAGCGACGTCAACCAAGATGACACCCAGGAGGATGTTATGACCCCGGCGGAGCTGATAGCCAAACTGGAAGAAGTGAGCTTAATATTTTACAAAATGATCCTATTTGACGGTAACATGAGGAGCCATAGATCTTTTCAGTGGAATTCCATTGCTAGGCTGTTGCCTAGCAATGGAATTCCACTGCTAGGAATTCCATTGCTAGGCTGTTGCCTAGCAATGGCCTGACCACACAGGAAATCAACGGGCCATTTAGAATGTTTATGTTTACAACTGTGGAATGATTAATAGTTGACTGTCATATCCATATCCCATCTCATAGGATCCCATAGATGTGTGTGTGTGTGTGTGTGTGTGTGTGTGTGTGTGTGTGTGTGTGTGTGTGTGTGTGTGTGTGTGTGTGTGTATATATATCATATCCCATCTCATAGGATCCTATAGATGTGTGTGTATGTATATCATATCCCATCTCATAGGATCCCATAGATGTGTGTGTATGTATATCATATCCCATCTTATAGGATCCCATAGATGTGTGTGTGTGTATATATATATATATATATATATATATATATATATATATATATATATATATATATATATATATATATCATATCCCATCTCATAGGATCCCATAGATGTGTGTGTGTGTGTGTATATAGTATATATGTCATATCCCATCTCATAGGATCCCATAGATGTGTGTGTGTGTGTGTGTGTGTGTGTGTGTGTGTGTAGTATATACAGTGAGGAAAATAAGTATTTGAACACCCTGCTATTTTGCAGGTTCTCCCACTTGGAAATCATGGAGGGGTCTGAAATTGTCATCGTAGGTGCATGTCCACTGTGAGAGACATAATCTAAAAACAAAAATCCAGAAATCACAATGTATGATTTTTTAACTATTTATTTGTATGATACAGCTGCAAATAAGTATTTGAACACCTGAGAAAATCAATGTTAATATTTGGTACAGTAGCCTTTGTTTGCAATTACAGAGGTCAAATGTTTCCTGTAGTTTTTCACCAGGTTTACACACGCTGCAGGAGGGAGTTTGGCCCACTCCTCCACACAGATCTTCTCTAGATCAGTCAGGTTTCTGGGCTGTCACTGAGAAACACGGAGTTTGAGCTCCCTCCAAAGATTCTCTATTGGGTTTAGGTCTGGAGACTGGCTAGGCCACGCCAGAACCTTGATATGCTTCTTACAGAGCCACTCCTTGGTTATCCTGGCTGTGTGCTTCGGCTCATTGTCATGTTGGAAGACCCAGCCTCGACCAATCTTCAATGCTCTGACTGAGGGAAGGAGGTTGTTCCCCAAAATCTTGCAATACATGGCCCCGGTCATCCTCTCCTTAATACAGTGCAGTCGCCCTCTCCCATGTGCAGAAAAACACCCCCAAAGCATGATGCTACCACCCCCATGCTTCACAGTAGGGATGGTGTTCTTGGGATGGTACTCATCATTCTTCTTCCTCCAAACACGGTTAGTGGAATTATGACCAAAAAGTTCTATTTTGGTCTCATCTGACCACATGACTTTCTCCCATAACTTTCTCTGGATCATCCAAATGGTCATTGGCAAACTTAAGACGGGCCTTGACATGTGCTGGTTTAAGCAGGGGAACCTTCCGTGCCATGCATGATTTCAAACCATGACGTCTTAGTGTATTACCAACAGTAACCTTGGAAACGGTGGTCCCAGCTCTTTTCAGGTCATTGACCAGCTCCTCCCGTGTAGTCCTGGGCTGATTTCTCACCTTTCTTAGGATCATTGAGACCCCACGAGGTGAGATCTTGCATGGAGCCCGAGTCCGAGGGAGATTGACAGTCATGTTTAGCTTCTTCCATTTTCTAATGATTGCTCCAACAGTGGACCTTTTTTCACCAAGCTGCTTGGCAATTTCCCCGTAGCCCTTTCCAGCCTTGTGGAGGTGTACAATTTTGTCTCTAGTGTCTTTGGACAGCTCTTTGGTCTTGGCCATGTTAGTAGTTGGATTCTTACTGATTGTATGGGGTGGACATGTGTCTTTATGCAGCTAACAACCTCAAACAAGTGCATCTAATTTAGGATAATAAATGGAGTGGAGGTGGACATTTTAAAGGCAGACTAACAGGTCTTTGAGGGTCAGAATTCTAGCTGATAGACAGGTGTTCAAATACTTATTTTCAGCTGTATCATACAAATAAATAGTTAAAAAATCATACATTGTGATTTCTGGATTTTTGTTTTTAGATTATGTCTCTCACAGTGGACATGCACCTACGATGACAATTTCAGACCCCTCCATGATTTCCAAGTGGGAGAACTTGCAAAATAGCAGGGTGTTCAAATACTTATTTTCCTCACTGTATGTCATATCCCATCTCATAGGATCCCATAGATGTGTGTGTGTGTGTGTGTGTATATAGTATATATGTCATATCCCATCTCATAGGATCCCATAGATGTGTATGTGTGTGTGTATGTATATATAACATCTGATAGGATCCCATAGATGTGTGTGTGTGTGTATGTGTGTGTATTTATATCTATGGCCGGATCCTCACCGCTGTGTGTTTCTGTGTGTCACTAACAGGCTTGGCTGAATGAGAAGTTCTCCCCGGAGCTACTGGAGAACAAATCCGAGGTGGTGGAGTGTGTGATGGAGCAGCTGAGCCACATGGTAAACTAAACGGGGGATGCCTCCTGCTCTGGGGGTTGTGTGTTCAGAAACACTCACGACGCCACCTTCTTTTCAATGTAACTCATGTTCTGTCACAGAACAGCACATACAGTCAGTGTGGTGCAGGGCTGTAACCAAAGGGCAGTGGTGAAAGTACTTACTTTATACTTTAAGTACATTTTCCTGATGATTCTTACATACTTTTACTTACATTTGCTTACATACATTTTAATTGCAGGAGTTTTACTTGTAACAGAGTATTTTTACAGTGTGGTGTTAATACTTTTACTTAAGTAAAGGATCTGAATACGTCCTCCCCCACTTCCCAAGGGCGTAGGTGTTGTTTCAACAATAACATTTTGAACGTCAAACACTTAACTTCTGCATTCTGGTGAATATTTATGCAACAATTTATGGTGCAAGTGTCTTTATTTATGTAAAGGAAATCATTTTTCTTCTGTATTGTTCAAAACTTACTGCATATTCAGAACTTCACACGTGTTTCGGGATGTTCTTTTAGGAATCGTGAACATCTACAACAACAAATCTGTTAGAGAATGAGACCTTGTTAAAGCGTAACTCTCGCCAAAGTGCAACCTATGGTCTTTTTGTGAACGTACCCGAGTCAAACTTTCGTTTAAAAGCATATTTAGGACGGATTTAGGACTTTTAAGATGTACCGTATTCTCGTTTTTGGGTCAAATGGCCTTCTGAATGGGAGTGCTAGGGGCGCTTTGATGCTAGCCTCAAAATAGCTATTTTTAAACACTAAGAAGGCTCGACACAACATGAGACTTTGCTCCAACTATCACCAGGGGCTCTACACCTTAACTCCACCGGTGACCAAGATATATACTATAACCAGGGGCTCTACACCTTAACTCCACCGGTGACCAAGATATATACTATAACCAGGGGCTCTACACCTTAACTCCACCGGTGACCAAGATATATACTATAACCAGGGGCTCTACACCTGAGCTCCACCGGTGACCAAGATATATACTATAACCAGGGGCTCTACACCTTAACTCCACCGGTGACCAAGATATATACTATAACCAGGGGCTCTACACCTTAACTCCACCGGTGACCAAGATATATACTATAACCAGGGGCTCTACGCCTTAACTCCACCGGTGACCAAGATATATACTATAACCAGGGGCTCTACACCTTAACTCCACCGGTGACCAAGATATATACTATAACCAGGGGCTCTACACCTTAACTCCACCGGTGACCACGATATATACTATAACCAGGGGCTCTACGCCTTAACTCCACCGGTGACCAAGATATATACTATAACCAGGGGCTCTACACCTTAACTCCACCGGTGACCAAGATATATACTATAACCAGGGGCTCTACACCTTAAAGCCCCTGGTTATAGTATATATTCATATTTTTGGAGTGGGACAAATCTCCCTCTTCTAAATATTAGAGGAAGACATATCCCCCTGAAATCTAGCCCTATATACACGGGAATACCTTCGTCTTTGTGGGTTGTGTCTAACTTAGTGTACATTCAGACACACTCATGACTCCACCTACATTTCTAAACGTCACAGAACAGCACATAGAGTCAGTGAGCTGCAGGGCTGTAACCAATGATTATCAGGCTTTGCTGGAAGAAGTGTTCATCCATCGTCTTTTTTTTTTACCCCAATAAAAGTAGTAATACCACACTGTAAAATTGGAGTTACAAGTAAATAGTCCTGCATTGCAATTGTTAGTTTAGTATGCACACATAAGTATTGATAGCATTAGCAAAATGTAAATTAAGTATACAAGTAGCCTTCTGTTTCTGTTGTGAAGGTTGAAGAAGAGCTTTGCTAAAAGTGAATTCCAGCTTGTTATAGGCTGCATTATTGTGCACTTGACACTGAAACCGAAAGCTGTTCCTATTTTAAGATGACTTTTTACAGCCTGCAAGTATGAAAGACTGTTATATAAAATATCTAGGAGTCCTTACAGCCACCTGACTGTACCGAATCAAGTTGTTCTGCCTCAAGCACCTCCAACAATGCTCTTTAAATAACTAAAGGAAGAAGAAAAGAACAATCTGAATCTAAGACATATTCGCTTGTGGTGATTGAAAGTCCCGCTGAATAAAGAACCTGTTCATTTCTGACCGTGTCCTGACGTATTCTCCGACAGGACGCCAACTTGCAGCGGGTGAAGAAAGGCGACGCGAAGGCCAGCATCCATCGCATGGAGATAGACAGGATTCGCTTCGTGCTCAGCAGCTACCTGCGCTCTCGTCTGCAGAAGGTCCGTAGGCTCAGTAGCGCGGCGTGCAAAATAAAGCTCTCGTTTCGCTCAGTCCCTGTCGACAAAGTCTCCTGATCTTTGTGCCCCGTGTGTCTAGATTGAGAAGTTCTTCCCGCATGTCCTGGAGAGAGAAAAGTCTCGAGGGGAGGGAGATCCGTCGCTGCTCTCACCCGAGGAGTTTGCCTTCGCCAAAGAGTGAGTATGCAGGGTTTTTCCTGGCTCAGAGTGGGCCTTTCGGGGGGGGGGGGGGGGGAGGGGCGGCGTTAATGGCGTTTTTCCATCACATGGTACCTGCTCGACTCTACTCGCCTTTTTTGGTTTTCCATTATGATTAAAAAGTCCCTGGTACCTGCTAACAGGTACTTTATTTAGTATTTAGGTTCCAAGCGAGCTGAGGCGATACCAAAAGGTGACGTGAAAACCTGCAGACTCCTGATTGGTCGGAGAGAATCTTCACTAATCATTGCGTCATCATTGCGTCATCATTGCTATAGCGACAGACGGGGGGTGTCCTGAACAAACCTGCCGTTTTTAAATCTTTTTTATCCTCCAGCTTCTTTTGGAACAAAATTGACGACCAGCCACGCTCGCCTCACGCATGGGGCGGTACTAAAGGCGTTTTTCCATTACATGGTACCTGCTCGACTCACCTCGACTCACCTCGACTCGGCACGCTGTGCGTCCGTTCTCCGTTGCAGATTGTAGTCCCGCCTCAGCGTGGCTGGTCGTCTTATACGCCGGCTCCACGCACACACCAGCGCACAAGTATAACCATCAGGCCCCTTGAGCTTGTTCTCCAGCTCTGTGGAGGCTCCAGGCAGAGCTTTCTCCGTAGCCGATGGAAGTGGCCTGATGGTTATACTTGTGCGCTGGTGTGTGCGTGGAGCCGGCCGTGTGTGTGTGTGCGTAGGCTACGGAGAAAGCTCTGCCTGGAGCCTCCGCAGGACTGGAAACAAGCGGCGCCGCAGTAACCTGGCGTGACCTAACGCGACACACACAGAACGTGGAAGGTGTGTTGATGCCAGAAGACACATTTAGTTTCTAATGAAGCTGGAGGCAGCAAACACACAGCTGGCTGAACTAGTTAAAGATAGGGTTAGTTCAGGACCCCCGTCTGTCGCTTTCACCTCACCTTTTGGTATCGCCTCAGCTCGCTGGGACCTCCACGGAGGTGGTACTAAATAAAGTTCCTGTTAGCAGGTACCAGGTACCTTTTTTTCGTAATGGAAAACCAAAAAAAGCGAGTAGAGTCGAGGCGAGTCGAGCAGGTACCACGTAATGGAAAAGCGCCATAAATCTGCGATGGAAAAAGGTGGACAGGGCACCGCGGCCGAGCAGAGCTGGTACTAGCAGTGGGTAAGCGCCTTAAGTGTGGGGTCTGAGTGTCTTCCCCCAGGACATTTTTCAGCGTGTAACTGTTCCGATACATTTTTATTAACCAATTCATGGTGAAAACGTCTTTTATTTATGTCAAGGAAAACTAAAAATTCAGAAGGAAAGATAAAAATATATAAATGTAATGAAATATAATGGTCCTGAGTATAATAGAGCAGTGGTTCTCAAGCTTTTGGCAGTAATGTACCACCTTTTGAACCGTTTTTTTAAGCCATGTACCAGCGCAAACAATTTTTGGTAGAAAAAAAAAAGTCTATATAAAGAGGGACAATACAGCGATGTCAGCGGACTGGGCAATATATCCATATATGAGACTATGAGACTATCGTCTTAGATTTTGGATATCGTAATATCCTGATATGACATAAGTGTTCTCCTGGTTTTAAAGGCTGCGTTACAGTAAAGTGATGTCATCTGAACACACCAGACTGTTGTAGTTGTTTTGTTATTTGCCTTTACCCACATTATGGTGATTATTTATCTAAAATCTCATTGTGTTAATATGTTGTGAAAGCACCAATAGTCGACCCTACAATATCATCGCAATATCGCCATTGAGGTATTTGGTCAAAAATATCGTGATATTGGATTTTCTCCAATATCGCCCAGCTCTAAGTCAGGGAGAGAGGAAAAAGTCCCAAACGCATCTCCCCCCCAGAGCCCGGAGCACATTGGACAAGGCTTAAAGGAGCACGCCGACTTATTGGGACTTTGTCTTATTCCCCGCAACCCCCAGAGTTAGATCAGTCCATACATCTCCGTGGTGCTGTAAGGCTGTCTGACGGCTCCACCGGTAGCTTAGCCTAGCACAGAACATGCAGGTGAATGGTTCCAGTAATCCTACTGCTCCCAATAAGTGACCAAATAACGCCAACATGTTCCTGTTTCCATGTTGTGATTTGTAGAGTCACAGCGTGTACAAATAACAACGTAACATGAGACACAGAACTTACCAGACTGTTGTAACTGTTCTGTTATTTGCCTTTTCCCCACTTAGACATTATGTCCACATTACTGATGGATTATTTATCTAAAATCTAAGTGTGAAGATATTTTGTTAAAGCACCAATTGTCACCCTAGAATATCGCCGCAATATTGATATCGAGGTATTTGGTCAAGAATATCGTGATATCTGATTTTCTCCATTTTTAAACGACAAAACCTTGGAAAAAGACTGTAGAAAGAAGGAAGTAAGGCAAGAATAGGTCGAAAATAGTAATAAAAACTTCTAAAAAAACACACACACAGATAGAAGGAAGGCGACAAAAGTGACAACAAATTCAAATAAGCAACAAACTTTGAAAAAAGAGACAAAAACTTAGGAAAAAAGTCAAGAATAGGTCAAAACAAGAGACACAACCTTCAAAAACAGCAACAAACTTAGAAGGAACCGTAGAAGGAACTACAGCCTTGAATCTGACCTCCCCCTGCAGTCCTCCAGAGTCCCCCTAGAGGGACACGTCCCTCCATTTGAGAAACCATGTAATAGAGTACGTCAGAGCTGATTGTTTATACTACTGTTATTATCTGGCGTGCAGGTACTATGCCAACACAGAAACCTACCTGAAGGCTGTAGCACTGAAGCGCATGCCGCCCAACCTGCAGACGGTGGATATGCTCAAAGCAGGTAACGTCTCTTAGGCTCTCTATGTTCTATTTACCTCCGAACTCGGAAGCCGCAACTGGAAATGACGTCATACCCGAGTTGAATGCGTTCTATTTTAAAAGTCTGATTTTCATTGTTGTCATTAGCTCTAGCCTGGTTAGCTATTGTTAGCAATACCAGTTGATAACAACGCATTACGCCGTTTTTTGTGCATGCAAACAACGTAACAACACGTCCACAGATAGAAGTTGGACACGCCTGTGTGAACGACTGATTTAGTAAGACCCAAATAAGACAGAAGTGCTTCTAACTTTGTTACTGCAGCTTTTCACAACTGTTGTGCGAGTTCCGAGCTCGTAAATACGAGGTCAAGGGGCGTGTTTACGAGTTCCTTGATAAATAGAGCGCGGCATTACCCTTCAGTCTTGAATAAGTTGTGCCAGAAATGCTGCTTTATTAGCATGCACTGGCAGATGTTTGCATTTGCTCGGACATTTTCACTGACCATCGCACTAAAACTAAATGTATTCTAACTAGTGCAGAGCCCGTTGAAGATGTGCTCGTTGAAGATGTGTCTGTTTGGAACGGGCCGATTGCTTGGTCTTTGGTTTTGCTGCTTGTAGAATTCTCCAAAACCAAATTGTACCCCAGAATTACTTACAGAAGGACCCCGAACCACTTAATATGCAACGCCACTGTACAGTCCTTCCAGAAAAAGAGTTTTTTTGTGATTGTTGCGGGCAAAAATCCTCTATTATGCGGCACGTTTTCTTAAAAAATACGATGGAATATGCAACAGAGCTACGTGTTGAAATCGACCAGAATTCTCTTAAGTATGGATTCGATTGGCGGGGGTGTTTTGCCGACGGTAATGTTATTAGTGTTATAAGTTAGCAGTATACTCAATTAACCGGACCCAGGGTGAGTCTGATGAAAACGTCTGCCCGGTCAGCTCCGAGATAGTCTGCATTAGACAGAGGGGTTCAGTGGCGAGGTTGTGACCGGGAGGTCGTCGGTTCAATCCCCAGACCGACAGGATAAAATCTGGGTGGGTGAAAGTAAAAGAGCAGCGCTTGTCCCTCCCTCATCACCACCACTGAGGTGCCCTTGAGCAAGGCCCTTAACCTCCAGCAGCTCCAGTGGAGCTGCTCAGTGGCAGCAGATCAGACTGTGGTGGTACTGGGCAGCTTCCAGGTATGAATGTGGTCAGATCAGACTGTGGTGGTACTGGGCAGCTTCCAGTATGAATGTGATCAGATCAGACTGTGGTAGTACTGGGCAGCTTCCAGTATGAATGTGGAACTGTGTGAATGTGATCAGGGCTAAATAAAGGATAAGGATAAATAAAAAAAAGATGTTTAGTGCACGCGACTCCTGGAACAAATTACAATGCTCAATTGTGCCTTTTGGACAATTTAGAAATCTGGTATAAAACTTGCAAACTTCTACTTGTAATTGCTTTATATAATTGCACTTTATTTTGCATCCTTACTCTCCTTATTTATGTATCAAATCAGTTTCCCAATCCAGAATTATCTTTCTACTTCTCTTATGTGATGCTGTTCTGTGTTTTGTCTTTGTAATTTGACTCGATGTGGTTCTAAATGAGGGTCGCCCCTCAATGATCGCTCGAGTATAAATAAAGGAACGCTCAAGTAAAAAACCCAAATTGAATTATTCCCAGTGCCTGAGCCCTGCCTGGACTCGTTTGTGTTTCTACGAGTGAAGGAGAGACAGGAAAACATCTTGGTCGAGCCTGAAACAGACGATCAGAGGTACGTTTTTAAAAGTTGTCGTTGGTTTTTAAACCCACCGGGCGGCAGTGTCACTTTTCCACAACAGCTGATATGACCTCTACTGTTCCTCTTCTGTCAGAGAGTACGTTGTAGATCTGGAAGAGGGCTCTCAACATCTGATGCGGTATCGAACGATAGCACCGCTTGTTTCCAGCGGAGCCGTGCAGTTGATCTGAACGTCGAGGTAAGTAACAGTGAGCAGAACTGAATCGTCTTCCTCATTAACTCAACGCTGCCCTCACACCCTCCAGTACTGACATCTGCTGATTCATTTCTGCAGCTCCTACATTACATAAGCATCTGCTTTGCAGTGACATCTGGATTCATTTTTAGCACTCGCCTTTTTGTTTTTTGGTTGCAGTTTTCTTTGTCTTTTGCCAACAGATTATGAAAGAAATGTCTCCATTAAGAACCTAAACATGTTTACAGTTGTGATGGAACAATACGTTTATTTTAAGATGATTTTTTTGGGCATTTTAGGCCTTTATTCAGAGGACAGCTGAAGACATGAAAGGGGAGAGAGAGGGGGGAATGACATGCAGCAAAGGGCCGCAGGTCGGAGTCGAGGAGTAAACCTCCATATATGGGCGCCCGCTCTACCAACTGAACTATCTGGGCGCCCACGGTTCACGATTTTAAGTTGACAGTACGCTTTTCTCACGATTTCTTTTAACAGAATGAGCTACAGACAAATGACTGAAATATTCCTCTATATAACTATAAATAGAGGAATCTATGTGCATGTATGCATTTTAAACAAATTGCAGTATTCTGCGATATATATCCCAGTTTATTACCTTTTTTTTCCAACTTCACATTTTTCCCAATTTCGAATCATTGTCCCCAAAAGGAAACTTTGTCAATAGGGGTGCACGATTCAGAAAATGTCACGATTCGATATTGATCTTTAGGCTCACGATTTCGATTCAAAATCCATTCTCAATTAAAAAAAAACAAACAAAAAAAAAAAAAAAAACGATTCACAAGCGACCGGATAGCTCAGTTGGTAGAGCGGGCGCCCATATATAGAGGGTTACTCCTCGACGCAGCGGGCACGGGTTCGACTCCGACCTGCTGCCCTTTGCTGCATGTCATTCCCCCCCCCCCCCCCCCCCCCCCTCTCTCCCCTTTCATGTCTTCAGCTGTCCTGTCAAATAAAGACTGAAAATGCCCCAAAACATAATAAAAAATGTTTTTAAAAACGATTCACAGTATGTAAATGTAGTTACTTTTCCCACGTGATTGCTGCAGACATACAATAAAAAATAAAAAGAAATAAATACGATACGAATGTGAATCGAATTTTTATTTGCACACCCCTATTTGTCAACATCTGTTTAATCTAAAAAGATACATTTCTCTGTTTATCTCAATTGAATTGCTACAAAACGGGATTGTTAAGCAGACAAACTGACCTACGCATATGTAATAATAGATGTAATTTCACTGAAGTACACTATCGAATGAATTAAAAGCCAGTCATTCTTGTTGTTACAGGTCTGTCTGTTGGTGTGGATGTGTTTGGCTCCCGGAGGTCAGAAAAATGAGCAGTGCCCTATTTTTGTAATATGAGTAACATTAACCTGCAGGGATTACATCTGGCAATGCACCCTTCTTCCTCACTGTTGTCGGGATTAAGGACAAGCTCCTGGGACGCTAACGCAGACGTTTGCGGCTGCATGTCCTCCAGACAAGTTACTCTGTGGAAAAATAACCGCAAACATTACTCGTATTGTCAGAAGTGTTTGCTGACGAACGAATCCTGTTCACCAAAGCAGCGTTCGCAGAGCTGCGGTGTTATTTTTGGATCTTTTTAATCATGTCACAACATATGTTTGGTTGCATAATCATAATGTATTCTGGTGTGTTGGTGTCTGTGAGGTTGCTAAAGAAAAGTCTGTCTAATCTGCTGATTCATTTTGTTATTTTTGTCATGTTGAGGCTGAGTAACAGCGAAGACATTTCATCAGTTTGCTTAGCATCACATTGCGTAGCAACTAGGGTCTGTATCTTTCAAACAAACATGCAATACACCGTTTAAACTTTAGACTAGTATTGAAGTCCACTGATTTATTTTATATGTTTGTGGGAAAATGCAGCGAAACAAGAATAAGTAGTAGGTAGTTGTGTATTATATACCAGGGCTGTAGTCAAGTCCACCTTTTGTTAAGTCCAAGACCAGGACTAGTCAAGACCAAGTCCAAATGAGAGACTGTCAATACCGAGACAGAAACAAAAGAATCCTCTTCAAGGCCACTCACTTGTGGGAGACAGTATATCTTCTACTTTAAGATGATCATTTTGCTTTATTATGTGTAATAATCAAAAAGCAAGTGCAGAGTAACACACTATAAAATCAAATTAGGCCAGATTATTATTTACTTTAAAGGTGCTGTAGGTAGGATTGTGAAGATCCAGGACTTAGCCAAATAATTTGAACATCGACACCTTCTCAGTCCCTCCCCCCTTTCTGCTAAAGCCCAAAACGGTCTCCTAAGCCCCTCCCCCCACAAGGGAGAATGAATGTGTGTGCATGAACAGTGATTGACACGCATTTAGACACCCCCCCCCCCCTGGCCCTGATTGGTGCATCTGAACAATAAGACACCCCCCCCTGGCCCTGATTGGTGCATCTGAACAGTTAGACACCCCAGACAAAAATGAACTACGTGGGCCAACACTGAAGATGTAGCTCACGGAGATGATGGACACACTCCACCTTGAGAGGATCCGGTACATCCGTAAGGACCAACTTAAAGACTTTGAGAATATTTGGCGACAATTGGGATCTTATCTTACAAGACAAGTAGTTTCCTGATCGCAGTCCGGGGGGGGGGGGGGTAGGGATTAGGGCCTCTCATTTGTAAAATTTTTTTATTTATTTATCATTTTCCCATTTCCATTCCTTATTTTTTTTTATGTTAAAAAGAAGCACTGTAATAACAATTTTGAAATTAAGCTTCATAATAAAAATATTTGAAACTAACGGCGCTTTTCCATCACATGGTACCTGCTCGACTCGCCTCGACTCTACTCGCCTTTTTTGGTTTTCCATTACGAAAAAAGGTACCTGGTACCTGCTAACAGGTACTTTATGTAGTACCACCTCCGTGGAGGTCCCAGCGAGCCGAAAAGGTGATGTGAAAGCGACAGACGGGGGTCCTGAACTAACCCTATCTTTAACTAGTTCAGCCAGCTGTGTGTTTGCTGCCTCCAGCTTCATTAGAAACTAAATGTGTCTTCTGGCATCAACACACCTTCCACGTTCTGTGTGTGTGACGTTAGGTCACGCCAGGTTACTGCGGCGCCGCTTGTTTCCAGTCCTGCGGAGGCTCCAGGCAGAGCTTTCTCCGTAGCCTACGCACACACACACACGGCCGGCTCCACGCACACACCAGCGCACAAGTATAACCATCAGGCCACTTCCATCGGCTACGGAGAAAGCTCTGCCTGGAGCCTCCACAGAACTGGAGAACAAGCTCAAGGGGCCTGATGGTTATACTTGTGCGCTGGTGTGTGCGTGGAGCCGGCGTATAAGACGACCAGCCACGCTGAGGCGGGACTACAATCTGGAACGGAGAACGGACGCACAGCGTGCCGAGTCGAGGAGAGTCGAGCAGGTACCATGTAATGGAAAAACGCCATAAAGGTGCACTATGAGTTCCTGCATGGTTTCAGCGTGATTTAATTTTTGGCCTCAAATTATAGGCATCTCTCCTTGATCCGCTAGCTGCCTGCCCCCTGAACACACCGTGAAAAAGCCCGGTCTCGGGAGACAACACAGGGGTCGTAAACGTCAGACAAACACTAGAGGCACAGGATAGGCACCAAAATACAACTAACCACTCCAGCCAATCACCGACATGGTTGGGGGAGTGGTGTGGGGGTTAGTGACAGTTAGTCAGTTAGTCCTGACCATGCAGGAACTCACAGTGCACCTTTAACCACAGCACGGTTTTCTCCAAGGGGGTCAGCTTCTCCTCGGACCGCGTAGCTCCTATGGCGCCATTTTGATGCTACCAAGCCATCAGCTCCCGTTAGCATCCCATTGACTTCCATTCATTTTGACGTCACTTTGACAGAGAATAACTTTACATCTGAAGCGTTTAAAGACTCTATTTGTCTGTTGTTTATTTCTAAAGAAACACGACAATGTATAAAAGGCTCCATTACCTTGTAGCTCACGTTATGGCTCCGTAGCAGACGTTGTTATAAAAATAGGCTAACGATTGGGTCATAACCACGAGACTTACTGTCTCATAGTAGAGGAATTACCGTATAGTACAGGAGAAGCTCTCAGGCAGTTTGGACTTCCATTAGCTGTTTAAGTGTAATTACTAATGTTAACTATCATGTTAGTGATCAGTAATTAGCCTGTGCCTATGTTATCTCCTTACATATACCTCCGCTCTCCGTCTCTGCTAGATTGGGAATGATTGAGATTTCTCTTGGCACAGCTACCAGAAGACTTCCAACTTTCAGACAGGTTGCTCACGTCACATCTACGTCTTCAAGCTCAGTTGGAGGCTGCTCAGTAACGCTCAGCCATCACTGGAAAAGAGCTTCTAACATCCTTCACTGGTCTCCGTCCAGAGACACAGGGTCTGCTGGTCCATTATATATATGTCTATGGTTTTCTCCCATCCAGGAATGTTGTATGGACTAGCCAGACCTTCCTCCGCAGCGCCGTGGAGGAGGTGTCACGTAACGCACGGTCCACACGTTCTTTGCAGGGATTCTTGAACAGCTTCCAGTTGGGTGACTGCTGTTGATTTGAAACCCGGCCCTCTGCATCACACATACTGACGTCAGTCTATGATACTGACACTCTCTCGGGCAAAGATCTTTTCGGGACAGGAGCTGTCTGAGAATAGAGCCGGTATGGCTCGAATAGTTTCCACAATGCAGAGTAGAGTTACGCACAGTAGACCGACTCAGTCGGCACGGTTATGAGGAGGAAATACAGATTAATTTCCTTTTATTCCAACTTTAAACTATATTCCCCAAAGGAAAACTTGAGATACATTTCTGTGTTTGTTCTTCTCACTTCAATTTTTTATTATTTTCTTTTTATTTCTTTAATTAGCACATCAAAATAATTTGTACATAATAACCAATCATGTGCAAAGAAGACAAAAAACCCCCAAGGGGCTTATAAAGGGTCTCCCTTTAACATAGAGTATGATTACAGTTGAATATGTAACAACAAATAAAGGTTAATAACAGAATACATAATATACACATCAATAAAGACAAAAAGCACTGGAGAAAAGAATATGAAAGAAATATGAAATCTAATGATGATGAAAGAAGGAAGAGCTAAAATATAAAATGTTAAAGGAATTTCATTTGTGTTCTACCTACGTATGGTAATCGGATTAAACGAGAAGCAGCCGTGCAGTCGTGAGCAGTGTTGGGCAAGTTACTGAAAATGAGTAATTAGTTACAGTTACTTTACCAATTACTGTATATAAAAAGTAATTAGTTACTAGGGAAAGTCTGCTTTTTAAATGTAAATATAAACAGTACTGACCTATTTATTGTAATCAACAGGGCAACAGGCCTTCAAATCAAGCAGTAGTCCAGCGTATCTAGCAATCAATGTATTCAGCTCTGCCTGGCTTATCGGCTGCACTGCAGTCTGGGTAAAATCTAGCTTTGGTTGTTTGCGTGGAGTGGCGCCTTCAGCGTCCGTAGGGCTGGGGTCCTTCGCTACTAGCGTTGTCGAAGCGCGTTGCTTCAACAGGTGCTTCATAAGATTTCAATTGCTACTCTTAGATGTGGATAAGTTCTTTACACCTGCACATAATTGACAACTCACCACTACATTTTGTCTTTAATTTCGACGAACGAAAAGTAATGTCTGTCAAATACGGTAGTTAGAATGTGCCTGCGCATATACTGTGATATATACGGTAGTTAAAATGTGCCTGCACATATACTGTGATATATACAATAGTTAGAATGTGCCTGCGCATATACTGTGATATATACGATAGTTAAAATGTGCCTGTGCATAAACTGTGATATATACGATAGTTAAAATGTGCCTGCACATATACTGTAATATATACAATAGTTAAAATGTGCCTGCGCATATACTGTGATATATACGATAGTTAAAATGTGCCTGCGCATATACTGTAATATATACGATAGTTAGAATGTGCCTGCACATATACTGTGATATATACGGTAGTTAGAATGTGCCTGCACATATACTGTCATATATACGGTAGTTAAAATGTGCCTGTGCATAAACTGTGATACATGCGGTAGTTAAAGTGTGCCTGCACATATACTGTGATATATACGGTAGTTAGAATGTGCCTGCGCATATACTGTGATACATGCGGTAGTTAAAATGTGCCTGCACATATACTGTAATATATACGGTAGTTAGAATGTGCCTGCACATATACTGTGATATATACGGTAGTTAAAATGTGCCTGCACATATACTGTGATATATACGGTAGTTAGAATGTGCCTGCACATATACTGTCATATATACGGTAGTTAAAATGTGCCTGTGCATAAACTGTGATACATGCGGTAGTTAAAGTGTGCCTGCACATATACTGTGATATATACGGTAGTTAGAATGTGCCTGCGCATATACTGTGATACATGCGGTAGTTAAAATGTGCCTGCACATATACTGTAATATATACGATAGTTAGAATGTGCCTGCGCATATACTGTGATACATACGGTAGTTAAAATGTGCCTGTGCATATACTGTGATATATACGGTAGTTAAAATGTGCCTGCACATATACTGTGATAGATACGGTAGTTAGAATGTGCCTGCACATATACTGTCATATATACGGTAGTTAAAATGTGCCTGCGCAAACGTTTCACATTTTTGGCATTTTTCTTTTACTTTCTTTTCCACTTTTTTCAACCTTATTGCGACAGTTTTTATTTTTATTTTATTTTATTTTTGATTTTTGACGCTTTATTTCAACATTTTTGGGGTTCTTTTATGTTTGACTGGGTTTTTTTTTATTTGAGGCTTTTTTTTCCACATTTTTCAGCAGTTTTTTCATGTTTTGTTTTTCATGTGAGTTTTATTTTTCTTTAGTTTTGAATTAAAAAAAATGTTGGGGTTCTTTTATGGGGTTTTTGGGCTTCTTTTTCACATTTTTCGACATTTGACACTTTCTTTGTTGACATTTTTCACGTTTTTTTAATAACACCTAAGTTAACTGTTGTTGGAAATGATCTGAAGTTCAAACTAAAGGAGGCTAAAACAACATTATGACAGAACCAGAAGACGCAGCTGATTGGTCCTGAGAGGAGGGGTGGAGGGGGGGCGGGGGGGGGGGGTTAACGGAGGTATAAATAGCATGCTGTGTGAGATTCAGAGGCATGACTGGGACTACACACAACAACTTGCTGCTCATGGGAGTTTGCAAGTAAGATTTAAAATATATTTGATAATTCCTCTCACGTGTATCGGATCAACGATTTTAAAATATTCATCAAAATACTTTCTGTTTCAAAACAGACATGCAATGTTTTCTCTATTTTAAAGAACTCCAACCACAACATCGAGGATAATATTCCCAGCGCTCAACACCAGACTACCAGGACGGAGATGTCCAGCACAACGTAAGCGCTTAATGCAGTGTTTCTCAAATGGGGGTATACGTGTACCCCAACGGACTTTTTTGGGGGCTTTTCCCTTTATTGTGTAGAGACAGGATAGATATGAAAGGGGGAGAGAGATGGGGGATGACACGCAGCAAAGGGCAGCAGGTCGGATTTGAACCCGTGTCGCTGCAGGACTACATGGGGCGACCGCTCTTACTGGGGGAGCTAGAGGCCGCCCCATTTTCCACCTATTCTTGCCTTACTTCCTTCTTTATACCGACTTTACTTGTGCACATATGAACAAAATGCAGCCCATTCATATACACATTGCCATTCATGCCTCGCTTGTATATTTGTTAATCATCCTACGTTTCAGTATTTTTTAAAATCTTTGTAACGTGTAACACATTTTTACTTCCTCATCTAAAATATTCCACAAGTGTTCTCCTTTTGCTGATATACATCTTTGTTTTACATTTGTTCTAATCTTTATCTTTGTGAACATGTACGTTCCCCTCAGTTCATACTTGCTCTCTCTAATCTGAAAGCTAGCTTCTGGAGAGACTCTGGAATCATTCTGTTTTTGACTTTAGAATACATTATTTGCATTGGGAACAACAATCTTTGAAATTGGTCCAGTATTAAGCAATACAACAAGTTGCAATGTAACTTCAATTGGCAATTGTGCACCTTCAGTTTGCGTCCACTAAAAGTTCTGTTTTTACCGCTGACAGACTCAGATTATTATTCTAAGTGTCTGACAACATTATGAAAGGATCCCTACAGAGATAGACCTTTTAGTTAAAGAGTAAGATCCTTTTAGTTTAACATGAAACAGCCCCGAGATCACCATCACCAAACTACACCAGACTCCATGTAAATAATCAGGACTTTTATCATCGTAAAACACACTTCATTCAAAGTCAACAGAATCTAAATCAAACTATCAAAAGCCGTCTTGGTTCATCTTTCCACTGTTCCAACAATCACCACTCTGGTTTGGTTGAAATAAACCCTTAATTCACCCATTTATATGTGGAGATATGCTGGCTCTATACACGCTAAAAGTGCTGATTATTTACATGGAGTCTGGTGGAAATATGCTGGCTCTATACACGCTAAAAGTACTGATTATTTACATGGAGTCTGGTGGAAATATGCTGGCTCTATACACGCTAAAAGTCCTGATTATTTACATGGAGTCTGGTGGAAATATGCTGGCTCTATACACGCTAAAAGTCCTGATTATTTACATGGAGTCTGGTGTAGTTTGGTGAGGGTGATTTCGGGGCTGTTTCATGTTAAACTAAAAGGATCTTACTCTTTAACTAAAAGGTCTATCTCTGAAGGGATCCTTTCATAATGTTGTCAGACACTTAGAATAATAATCTGTGCCTGTCAGACAAAAACATAACTTTCATTGAAGGTGCGCAATTGCACATTAAACGTTACATTGCAGCTTCTTCTGCGTCTCGCTTAATACTGGACCAATTTAAAAGATTGTTGTTCCCATCCGTCACTTAGACACAAAACATAGGGAGAAAAACAGAGTTACCCTTTAATGCCCCTCATTAATAACAGCACAATTGCAATATTTACAGAAGTTTAATCACACTTCTAGGGCAGCAGTCTTTATTGAAATCACGTTTCTCTCTTAGCAGTATCCTGCCGCCGGCCGGCCTCAGGTCAATGGCCCAATCTGCCGGACTTGCGGAGATTGCCGTCAGGCTGTGTTTGAACCAACGTGAACATCTGTGTCCTCACGTTTGGGTCCCCATCCTGAAGCCCCAGCGCCCCTGCATCCGTCCTCCAGTTTCAGATCTGCTGTCCTCCGACATCTTGACCCACCCGCTCCTATTCTCCTTGGACGATGACTCGGACGACGACTTTTGGCTCCCGATCAATAAGAACAAACGTGTGATATTCGCCGACTCGCGGGGATTGTCTCTGACGGCCGTGCAAGAGTTTTCCGAAGAAGAGGAGCAGTCGGACCTCAGCCTGCTGCCGTCGCTGCAGGGTTTGGGAAGCATGACGGAGGACGGCTACAGCTGCACCGTCAGCACCTGCTGCCCAGGAACTCGGCTCAAACTGGGCTTCCCGCAGCCTTCTGCCGATTTCAAAGCCTTTCGTGCCAAGCTGGCAGAGAGCATGGTCACCCTGGAGAACTGCAGCGTGACTGAACAGGAGCTGCGAGGCACGGTGCGAGTCAGGAACATCAGTTTCCAGAAGGACGTGCGTACACGCATCACCTTTGACTCGTGGCAGAGCTACAGAGATGTGCCGTGCGTGTACGTGCAGAAACGCTTCGGAGGGCCTCAGACAGACATCTTTGAATTCGACATTGCCATTCCAAAAGTGCTGGATGCTAAAAGGAAAATCGAGTTCTGTTTGAGTTATTTGCCAGCAGGGCACAGCGAGCCTTTTTGGGACAATAACAACGGACAGAATTACAGCATTGCCGTGTGTGTGAGCTCACATCTCTGTCGCGGGAAGAATCCAATGCCTACCGTGTGCTAGAAGACTTGGAAAAGACTTTGAAAAGACTAAAGTCTGACACCATCTCCCATTTAAAGACACTGAGTTGTATGACATCCCTACTCCACAGCAGACAGAAAACAAACATCATTTCACTAGCTCCTTTACCTTATCATACCAGCCCACTGGGAAATAGTTCTCTCATCACGCCTTGCATCCTAGCCACTGAAAGCTCTATGGTGATTACATCAGGAAAGAGATTAGCCATTGTATATGTGTAGGTGTGTGAGGAAGTTGCCAGCGGAGAGCCAGCATCTTTGTATCTGAGGTTAGGCCTGCTAACTCAAAGCGCACACATTTGTCAATTAAATTAACTTATCGATTAGTCGACCAAATCATATATGAGTCAGATGGGTGTTGTGCCTTCCAGACACTAGAAGACACTAGTCTCACTTTGCCAGACCTTCCTCCACAGCTCTGCGGAGGAGGGTCTGTCTAGTCCACACAGCATTCCTGGATGGGAGGAAAACGTGCTCTGGTTTATCAGCATTTCTTTAAACCAATCACAATCATCTTGGGCGGGGCTAAGCGCCGGACGGAGCCACGGTGCCTCTGCTAAATAGCCTCTGGAAGGAACTTGTTTGGGTGGAATACGTGTACGTTCAAAAGTTGCAACAGAAAACTCAGATATCATAGTAGGAGCGTCTGGGTGTCCTCCCGAGGGACGTTTTGAGCGATGGAAATACCTTCATTTAGACAACTGAAGAAGAAAAACACAGATGACAATGCAAAATAGATCAAAAATATAATAGAAAGTATGTTGTTGTGGGTCATTGGGCGTTATACTGCGTATATCTGCTTACTCCAAACGATTGAGACGACGGGAGCAAGACTCGTGAAGTCTGCGACGGTGGAAAAAGTCGGCATAAGTGAAATGGAACGACTTACTCATCCTGGGAATGATCCTGATGGTCCTGGGTAAAGATGAAGTGTATTTTTTTAATTATTACATTTTAATTTGTTTTCATAAATGTTGTAGACATCTTTGTTAGTGCTTTATATAAAAAAAATAATTTTAAAATCTTAAAACGGGTCGTTTTCATTGCATTCCCTTTTTATTTCCATTTCTCTTTCACATTCAGCTCGTTCTCTTGTCACGTGCTACATTCTGGCCAGTCACCAGCGCATGCATTACTGGTTTGCACCAAGGACCGGAGGGATCCCTTTCACTTTGGGCATTTCTGGGATTCCCATGTAGGTCAGAGATTACTGGGCAGGGCCTAGCCGAAACCCCACAGCAAGAGAGAAGCTAATCTTAGCTCAGCGCTGTTTATAGAGCCGAGGCTCGCTGTCACAGAATGATTGCAGGGAAATGTTTGTAATACCACCATCCCTGTTACCGGCCTCCTAAAACCCCAACACAACGTACGGCCCTGTTTTCATTGTCACATTGCGTCAAATCTTTGCCGTAAAAGTCTGTCGTGCAACATTTAGACACTGAGTTACAATTTCCAAATTAAAACTCTCCAATGAGCTTTTTAAAGGTCCTATGACATGCTGCTCTTTGGAGGCTTTTATGCCTTAGTGGTCCCCTAATACTGTATCTGAAGTCTCTTTTATATAGGCCTTAGTGGTCCCTAATACTGTATCTGAAGTCTCTTTTATATACACCTTAGTGGTCCCCTAATACTGTATCTGAAGTCTCTTTTATATAGGCCTTAGTGGTCCCCTAATACTGTATCTGAAGTCTCTTCATATAGGCCTTAGTGGTCCCCTAATACTGTATCTGAAGTCTCTTTTATATAGGCCTTAGTGGTCCCCTAATACTGTATCTGAAGTCTCTTTATATAGGCCTTAGTGGTCCCCTAATACTGTATCTGAAGTCTCTTTTATATAGGCCTTAGTGGTCCCTAATACTGTATCTGAAGTCTCTTTTATATAGGCCTTAGTGGTCCTCTAATACTGTATCTGAAGTCTCTTTTATATAGACCTTAGTGGTCCTCTAATACTGTATCTGAAGTCTCTTTTATATAGGCCTTAGTGGTCCCTAATACTGTATCTGAAGTCTCTTTATATAGGCCTTAGTGGTCCCCTAATACTGTATCTGAAGTCTCTTTTATATAGACCTTAGTGGTCCCCTAATACTGTATCTGAAGTCTCTTTTATATAGGCCTTAGTGGTCCCCTAATACTGTATCTGAAGTCTCTTTATATAGGCCTTAGTGGTCCCTAATACTGTATCTGAAGTCTCTTTTATATAGACCTTAGTGGTCCTCTAATACTGTATCTGAAGTCTCTTTTATATAGACCTTAGTGGTCCTCTAATACTGTATCTGAAGTCTCTTTTATATAGACCTTAGTGGTCCCCTAATACTGTATCTGAAGTCTCTTTTATATAGGCCTTAGTGGTCCTCTAATACTGTATCTGAAGTCTCTTTTATATAGGCCTTAGTGGTCCCTAATACTGTATCTGAAGTCTCTTTATATAGGCCTTAGTGGTCCCCTAATACTGTATCTGAAGTCTCTTTTATATAGACCTTAGTGGTCCCCTAATACTGTATCTGAAGTCTCTTTTATATAGACCTTAGTGGTCCCCTAAGGGCGCTGACACACAGAGCCGATTATCGGCCGTTGGACAGTCTGGCAAGGTCAGTGACTCAAGTCTTTTCGGTGTGTCCCGTGCCATCGTCCGTCCGAGGGGCCGTCGACCTTCATTTTGGCCGACCCAGCGGTCGTCCTATCAGCTGCCGGTTTGTCTGTCTGTAGCTTTAAATGCTATTGAGGAGGAGAGGGGGGGGGGGGGGGCATGACCAACTGCCATTTTGCTCATTTGAAAGCCATGATGTCTCTCTCTCTCTCTCATGGGCGGGCCAAATTCTCTGGGCGGGCAAAGCAGAGAAAGGGGAGGTAACCTTTCCCCTTATGACGTCATAAAGGGAAGATTCCAGATCGGCCCATCTGAGCTTTCATTTTCTCAAAGGCAGAGCAGGATACCCAGGGCTCGGTTTACACCTATCACCATTTCTAGCCACTGGGGGACCATAGGCAGGCTGGGGGAACGCACATTAATGTTAAACAACCTCATAAAGGGACATTTTCATGCCATGGGACCTTTAAAGAAGCATAAAAGCATTTGCCCGGGAAGCTGAAAACTGGAAAGTATAATGAACAATATGACATTAGTTTTAAGCATTTGGCAAAAATAAGACAACACATCTGGCAGTGACTTAATAGAGAGAGATTTTTATAGAGAAAGCAAATCTGTAATGTTTTAAAAGGGGCATGCTTCTAGCGTTAGTACGTTCAGCTTGGATCAGTCTAATTTCTCTGAGAAATCACATCAAACTTGTACAACATGAACATAAAATCAAACATCTTAAAGGGGAACTATGCAATTTTTTAAGCTTAATTCACCCTTGCAACTTTCGGCCGGCGAGCTGCCGGCCTCAGCGTCAGGAAGTATGGCGTGATATCAGGTCTTGCGATGTAACGAATTGCTTCACGGCACTGCACACATACGCCCATCCAGGAAACGGCTAACAATGTAGTGTTGGGGTGGCAGTAGCTCAGTCCGTAGGGAGTTGTGTTGGGAACCGGAGGGTCGCTTGTTCAAGTCCCAGTACGGACCAGAAGTACAGAGTGTGGATTGGTAGCTGGAGAGATCCCAGTTCACCTCCTGGGCACTGTCAGGTGCTCGTGAGCAAGGCACTGTACCCCGTCCCCCCAACAGCTCAGGGTACTCACTCTGACATCTCTTCATTAGTGCATGAATAGGTCCTGTGCATGCGTGTGTATTTCAGGCCTGTGTGTAGTGAATTCTAACAAAACAGAGTGGGCGAAAGCATCGCGGGGGAGGAACAGAGAAATAATAGTGTCTAAGTGACTGAGGGGAACAACAATCTTTGACATTGGTCCAGTATTAAGCGAGATCGCTGCAGTCGGCAGCGGTGAAACAAGCTACAATGTGAGTTAATTTGGGCAATTGTCCAGCTTGTATTTACCTTCACAAAAGTGCTTGTTTTGCCGCTGACAGGCTCAGATTAATATACTAAGAGGCTGACAACATTATGGAAAGGATTTCTAAGGAGGTCGACCTTTCTGTTAAAGAGTAAGATCTTTTTTTAAAACATAAAAACATCTGCAAATTGCGTTCGCTAAACCCACCAGACTCCATGTAAATAATCAGTCATTTAAGCATCGTAGCATACGCTTCATTCAAAGTCGACAGAAACAAAATAAAACTATGAAAAGCCGTTTTGGGTCGTCTTTCCACTTTTCCAACCATCACAACTCTAGTTTTGGTTGAAATGAACACATAGTTTACCGATTTACATGTGAACATATGTTGACTCTATACGCGCTAAAAGTAGTGCTTTTTTAAATGGAGTCTGGTGGGTTTAGTACTAGCGACTTCAGAGCTGCTTCTGGTTAAACAGAAAGGTCTCAAAGAGGTTTTAAAAGGTCTATCTCTAAAGGGATCCTTTCCATAATGTTGTCAGACACTTAGAATATTAATCTGAGTCTGTCAGCGGCAAAACGAGCACACATCCAGTAAAGGAAAATACAAGCTGGACAACTGCCCCATTAACTTACATTGTAGCTTGTTACGCTGCTGCCGAATACAGCAATCTCGCTGAATACTGGACCGATGTCAAAGATTGTTGTTCCCATCAGTCACTTAGACACAAAAACATAGGAAAATAAGGTCCAGGTTGGAAAAAAATGGTAGTTACCCTTTAAGGAAAGAAATGTACATTTAAAAGAAGAAAAAGATATACACAACATGAAGCACAGATGACTCTGGACAAATAAGGAGCACCGATATTTTCCAGCCTTCTAAAGCTTTCTATCATGTCTTTAATTATGTTTTGTTCAGCTGTCACGGATGTATAGTGTTTCCAGCTGTGAACATGGTGCAGTTCTGCGTTACACATTGTTAGTCTTCTATTTAATACTCACTATTCTAGGCCAGGCACGGGGCGGGAAGAGGGGCAGCAGCATGCATGCACCGAGAGGTGGGCTGTGTTTCCACAGTGTCCTAAAGCAGGGGCGGAGACAGACAAGGGAGGGGTTCCGGGGGCATGCTCCATTTACGGTAGCTATTTGCACTATTTTTTTTTCAAGCCATTTCATAATGAAATGCCTAAAAACCTGTACATAATTTGGGAAAAACATGATAGTTGCAGAGGAAAAGAATCATCCTATAGAGCCGACATCCTGTTTTATATCTAACTGTTCATTCATCGTTCTGAAACCAGAACACAACAGATGTTGAGGATGTAGAGCGGCAAAGATTAATCAATTTGGTTTGTAAACTATTGAATAAATCGGCAACTATTTTGATAATCAGAATCAGAATCAGCGTTATTTGCCAGGTATGAGGACACATACGAGGAATTTCGCTTTGGATTATACGTTGCTCACGATGTAATCGATTAATTGAGTCACTTTTTCTTTTAAAAAAAAGACTACAAATTCTCTGAATCCAGTTAGTTAAAGTGAATATTTTGTAGTTTCTTCTCTCCTCTAACCCTAATCCAGAAAATAATCGACGGATTAATGACAATATTTGTCATTTGCAGACGCACAAAAGGACTCGTTTCACTATCAGAATTTGATCCATTCGGTCCGATATCATTTCAAATGCATTCGACAGATTCATCGACAATGAAAATAATCGTTAGTTGCAGCCCTCATCTGATGTTACTATTTTTAGGTTGTATAACGTAGGTAGGGTAGGAATTTGGTGTAAACAGCACTACTGATCTTGAAACCAATTCACAGTAGAGTTCACAGAATGAACGGCGATATATTTGCCCAGTAACAGAACTTTTTCTGCATTGAATTGGTCCAGTCAGAGAGACACAGAGTTGAAGTTATTTTTAAAACCCTTAAACAAAAGAAAAATATTTAGGGCTGGAGCCCCAGAAGCCGCCCCCCCCCCCCCCCTACACGCGATGTTCTCAAATGTTTTGTCTTTCAGTATTTGTCCGGTCCGTCCTACATCTCGCTCAGCGTCCCACGCTGATGTTGCACACTTTGCAGCTCGGGTCTTTCTTGGCGTTGGCTGTGGTCAGACTCATGAGCTGGTGGTGGCCGCGGATCGGCTCCACGCCGCCCTGATCCAAAGGAACCGGCTCTGTGAAAAGCACCTCCAGGATGACGTCACTGGCGTGGCAGTACAGAGGCTCCTCCCCCGGTGTCTGTGGCGCCGTGTACGTCAGGAAGGGGTTGGACGCCAAGTCCAGCATTGGCAGCCGAGTGCGACAAAAGTTATCTCCCTCTGAGCCGACGGGAGCCAGCACCAGCACCACGTAGTGGTACGCTGTGTACATACAGTAGAAGTCTGCAAAGTACAGAGAGATGTTGGGGTTCAGCAGGTGTCCAGCGGGGATCTGGAAACGCAGCGGGCCGTACGGGGAGTCTTGGGGAGGGAGGCCTGTATCAAACTCGGTGTTGCAGCTGAAGAAGATGCCCTGCAGTTTGCCGTTGATCGGAGAGCCGTGACTCCCGCTGATGTCTTTCAGGGCCGGACGCATCAGGCCTCCGCATTCCCTTCTACTCCAAGATATGAAGAGAAAGAGGAGAATTATACTTCACATTTTGGGAAATATACTTTTCTTGATGTGGGTTTAATAAGGAAAATTGATAGCAATCTTATGTCTGTACGCTGAATTTGAAGCTATAGCGAGCAGCTGGTTAGCTTAGCTTAGCACAAAGACTGGATACAGGTAGGTAGGTTAAGTTTAGACACGACTAGTTAGGATTACAAAAACGTTTCGGTCCCCTTAAAGGATAATTCCGGCGCAAAATGAACCTAGGGGTTAATACCATACGTGTACTGAGGTGACCGTTCTCTGGGATATGTTTGCATGCTAATCAAATGTGTCTCTAGCTTGAAACAAGCTAGCGCAAACCGGTGATTAAATGCTAATGTCTTTATAATAATTTTAATAGTGCTGTCAAACGGTTAAAATATTGAATCGCGATTAATCACATTAATGTCATAGTTAACTCGCAATTAATCGCACATTTTTATCTATTCTAAATGTCCCTAGATTTCTTTTTGTCCCATTTTTTTCTCATTTTAATGCTCTTATCAACACGGAAATTATTTTTTAAATTGAAAACAACATTGGCATATACTGTAGTGTTCAATTTCACACTAAGATTCTAACTTGGAGCAGTCATTCACACTTGGAGCAAATAATCTCTCACACAATGTAACGGCTTTGACGAGGGGGCGGAGAATTGGCATCAGCTGTGTGCTTGGCCATCAGCTGTGCGCTTGGCCATCAGCCGTTTGCTTGGCCATCAGCCGTGTGCTTGGCCATCAGCTGTGTGCTTGGCCATCAGCCGTGTAATTGGCCATCAGCTGTGTAATTGGCCATCAGCTATTTGCTTGGCCATCAGCTGTGTGCTTGGCCGTCAGCTGTGTAATTGGCCATCAGCTGTTTGCTTGGCCATCAACTGTTTGCTTGGCCATCAGCTGTGTGCTTGGCCGTCAGCTGTGTGCTTGGCCATCAGCTGTGTGCTTGGCCGTCAGCTGTGTAATTGGCCATCAGCTGTTTGCTTGGCCATCAGCTATTTGCTTGGCCGTCAGCTGTGTACTTGGCCATCAGCTGTGTGCTTGGCCATCAGCTGTGTACTTGGCCATCAGCCATGTGCTTGGCCATCAGCTGTGTGCTTGGCCATCAACTGTGTACTTGGCCATCAGCTGTGTGCTTGGCCATCAACTGTTTGCTTGGCCATCAGCTGTGTGCTTGGCCATCAGCCGTGTGCTTGGCCATCAGCCGTGTGCTTGGCCATCAGCTGTGTACTTGGCCATCAGCTGTGTGCTTGGCCATCAGCTGTGTGCTTGGCCATCAGCCGTGTGCTTGGCCATCAGCTGTGTGCTTGGCCGTCAGCTGTGTAATTGGCCATCAGCTGTTTGCTTGGCCATCAGCTATTTGCTTGGCCGTCAGCTGTGTGCTTGGCCATCAGCTGTGTGCTTGGCCATCAGCTGTGTGCTTGGCCATCAGCTGTGTACTTGGCCATCAGCTGTGTGCTTGGCCATCAACTGTGTACTTGGCCATCAGCTGTGTGCTTGGCCATCAGCTGTTTGCTTGGCCATCAGCTGTGTGCTTGGCCATCAGCTGTGTGCTTGGCCATCAGCTGTATACTTGGCCATCAACTGTTTGCTTGGCCATCAGCTGTGTGCTTGGCCATCAGCTGTGTGCTTGGCCATCAGCTGTGTGCTTGGCCATCAGCTGTATACTTGGCCATCAAGTGGTATTTCAGACTGGACGTGCTGCGATGACAGTTCACAACGACCAAACACACAGATCACTTTGGTCTTGTCAATGGAACCATTTGGTAACTTTTTAAAAGTAAACTTTCCGTTCAGAATCTTAATGGCATCCATTTCGGCATCTCGCGCTCGCCATCCACTCAAAACGTGACGTTAGCCTACTAGCTACTCTTTGGCCGGCTCGCGAGCCCAAACATGTGTGTGCGGCGTGCCTGTTGTTGTGTTTCCGGTCTAGCTAGATCCGGTGTGGTGTTGTAGTTTTTATAACGTTACTAGTTGTTGCAACAGCATGTGAAAAAAACTACAAAGTTTGCTAGGCCAAAAAGAACGTTAATCTCGCGCTAAAAAAAATTGACGCTGTTTAAATGTGTTTGCGTTAACGCCGTTAATAACGCGTTTAACTGACAGCACTGTACTGTACACTTACCAAGTTCTCAGTGCTTCGGTTTACCTGTAGGGACCCTGATTATGCTGCTGTGGAAGTGTGGTGCTATTTTAAGCCTTGTTATTGGTGTAGAAATAACGATTTACCCTCTGCCCCGAAAGCTAGCGTTAGCAGCTAATCACCATTTTGCGCTAGCTTGTTTCAAGCTAGAGACACATTAGATTAGCATGAAAACATCCCAGAGAACGGTCAACTAGGTACACATATGTTATTAACCCCTAGGTTCATTTTGCGCTGGAAGTAGTACTCCTGGTATACAAACGTTTTCCTGGGTCAAAGTCTCATGTTGTGCTCTTAACTTCTTCTGGCATACCCTCCCATCCTGCCCTCAAAAATTTGTGTAATGAGCACAAAACCGACATGTAAAACAATGGTTTCATAGCGGGTAATGTGCCAGACACTGGCCGGGCGCAGTACCTATCTGGAGTCTTGACGTCACAGTGAGATGCTAGGTAAACGGCGAGCCATAGAGGTGCTGGTAGGCAGATTTGTGTTGCAATTGGACAGACCAGAGTAGCTGTTTCTGGCCATGACGGTCATTTTGACCGTTTTGATATTTATATATGTAATAACGTTGCTGAATAAAAAAAATACAATCCTGCTGCTGCCTGACTTTCCCTAAAAGAGTCTGTATTATAATTTAAAATTGTTTGTATATACATTACACAAAAGGCAAAGAAAATACAATCACTTTGACCTATTTCGGCCGTACAAGGTCATATTGACCGCTCGGATTTCCGCGGTATTGTTTTAAATTTGTCGCGCGGTTGAAGATGCATCTTGGTTGCTTAGTAACTACCATAGTCTCTGTCAAAGAAACGTAACGAGCGGTCTCAAGTAACAAGTGTGGGCATCACCGATGGGCCGAAGACAAAGACAGAGTCGGTAACGTGGGCTACTACGGCGTGGATGGACTCTGTTCTGAATCAGAAGGCAAACGCCGGGCGCTCGCTCTGTGAAAGGCGCGAAACACGTAGATGGCCGGTGGCTGTTTACGTGTTCATATAACTTTATACATCCTCGAACTGGCTGGAATCATTGCACACATCCTCTCCAAGGAGTGCACCAGCAGTAAAAATGTCCGGAGGAAGTTCATGCAGCAACTGGCAGAAAGCTGAGAGCGGAGTTATGGAGGAAAAAAGGGCCGCGGCGCTCGGTCCGAACAGCGCCGCGCACCACAGCAGACACCAACACGGAGGCAGTGCCAGGTTACATAGCTAAATGTTCAAATACGATACTTTTAATTGTTATTTGGCTGTTGAATGAATGTCCACATCATATTTTTCGGGATATGAATGTATGAAATAATCACGGTTTACTATGCCATGATATGAATTATTGAAACACGTATTACTACTCAAATGTATAATTAAACTCGTTAAAATGTACATTTCGGTGTTATTACATTTTTCTAAAGATATCCTAACACAATACATAATACAATATCGCAATTAGGTATTT
Source organism: Zingel zingel (assembly GCA_023566125.1). Lineage (NCBI taxonomy): Eukaryota > Metazoa > Chordata > Actinopteri > Perciformes > Percidae > Zingel > Zingel zingel. The sequence continues at coordinate 2,150,844 of CM042314.1, read as the reverse complement.
ATCATGAGAGATTATAGAGTTTGGAGTCTGGCGGTCAAAATGACCACTCATGGCAGTTCTAGTAGTTATGGAATTCCGGCACTTCTAGTGTTAAGTGCTGCTGGAATTGCTTTGGGCATATAATTAAGAGATAAGGATGCAGCACTGACCTGACATGGTCGAAGTAGTCTGGGTGCTGGTTGCGATAAAACACAGAGAATTTCAGCAGCCTCACTGCTGAGCCCTTGGCCTTATCGAGGAGCTGCTGTAGGTGTTCCATGGCGTAGTCTGCAAAGTGGATGGAAAGGAGTTGTGTAAAATATGAATGACTACCCTGTGAAGTTGTACTAATTTTATACTCTACTCATACTCTATTTAGTTGCCCATAAGATCTGGCTACACCACAGATGCATTCTGGGATAGGAGAGGGATGGTGACTTCTAATAGTAATGCTGTGATGCTGTATGAAGAGGAATCCGCCGACACTGTTCTTGATTATAAAAGGTTTGATTACAATTCAAGATTTTCAGCATCCTTTTTAACAAACTCCTGCAGAGAGTTTGGAGAACAACCAACCCAATTCTTCCAATAAGTCGTTCTGCCTTTTCTTTGTGTGCATATGGTATATATTCTGTGCATTGCATTGACATGATTGGGTCAGAACTGACCAATCATACCTTCTATCTGGCACGACTCCAAATAAGGGCTCTTCTGTCCAAGAGGGCTCTTCTGATCATGTTAACAGTTTCCAGATGTTTCAGTAAAAGTAGGGTAAGGGTCAAAGGAATCCCTTACAAAAAATCTTAAGTACAAATGTATATAAAGTTATGAACTGTTCAGATACCACAACACTCTAGGTTGTTTGCATTTCTTTAAACCAATCACAGTCGTCTTGGGCGGCGCTAAGCTCCGGATGCAGGGACGGGGGCTCTGCAGAATATTCTCAGGAAGGAACTTGTTTTGGTGGAACATTTGCACCCCGCAAAAGAAAACGCCACATACAATATTACATGAAGTTAACTGTTGACACAATACAGTAACATGAGCTATTTACATTAGCTGCTACATGGTTTAACCTAATTGGCTCTTACCACTGGTGTAGTGGTTGTTGATAAGGTGGGTGTACTAATAGGTAGATGGGTAGGTTATGGAGGAGAAAGTGGGTATACTCTCCTATATATTCCATGGCTTTTTGGCTGTAAAAAGAGGAGGGTATACCCCGTATACCTGCGTATACCCTCCACTACACCACTGGCTCTTACCAGTGTATCTCTGTGTGTACTTCGTCCACAGCAATCCCACCAATCAGTCCCAAAACGTCCCAGTTAGAGAGAAGATGCCCTAAACATATTCTTTGTACATCTTTACATTCATTCCCCGAAAGAACCAAGCAGGTCTGACTCGTTGCACCGTCCAAACTTTATTCTAAACTTGATATTTTCAGCGTGTAGCTCGCTAGCTTGAAGGTTGTTGTTGTTTCCCGAAGAGAACAGAGTTCGGGAACGGCAACACACAGTGAGTGGACATTGTGCCGGATGCCAGGCTTTATCCTGGAAATGTACTTCCGTTGATCCAAACTATACTCTATATTATACATGTAACTTTAGCTGTCAGGTATGTTATCCTTACCCCCAGTGCAGAACTCCACCACCTGGCTCCACTCTGACACCAGGTAGTCTCCGTCTGGCTGTCGGACAGCCGTCTGGACAGCGACGCAGTACTCCGTCCGTGGGCTGAGGAACCAGTGTCCCCTCACCGCCATGGGGAGAGGCACCGCCTTGGCAACCAGCTTGGTTGGCACATCCTGGAGGACAAAGGAAACAGGAAGGAGTTGACGTCAGGGACAGGATGCAAGGCGAAAACAGGCTGCTGTGTGTTTAATTTACAGCAAATGTAAATGTGATTGTTGATTCAGACAGCTCCCTCCATAACATTTGCCTTATTAGCATGATATTCCACTTTAAGCCCAAGCTGCTGTAACTACGATACATCTAATCAAACCGGCGGCTTTGTTTTGGCCAAGGCCTCTTAGAAGCACAGCTAATTACCAAAGGCTCAGAGGGTCCATATAGCTATGGCAACATCTCTGATGCAGGTTTGTTTGTTGCACAGAGAGCATATCATATCCTGCATTCAGGAACAACTCACTCAGTCCTTGCCCTGCCTCGACTTCACAAAGACACTAATAGGCCCTAATTACAGTCAATATTTTGCATCTGAAATGAAGGGAGATTATAAGTGTTAGACTTCAGCTACTTGGGCTTAATTTAGACACCAAATTGATCACTTAAAGACAGGGGCTCAGCCCAAACCAAGGGGGACCAGGGGCATGCTCAAAATGTAGACCCCCCCCCCCCCGCCTCTGCACAAGCTAGCATAACACCACATTGACACCACTGGATTCCTTAGGTTTCCAAGTTTCATATGATACCGATATATTCACTATAGCTCTAACACGGAACTTGCTGCAGCCTCTGAAAGACAGTAAAGTCGCCCTGAAAGATTTCGGTGCCTTTAAGAAAACATTCAGGGCTGGAGCCTGCTTAAAGGTCCTATATCACGCTCATTTTAAGGTTCATACTTGTATTTTGAGTTTCTACTAGAATGTTTACATCCTTCAATGTTCAAAAAGCACATTATATGTCTCATTGTCTGTCTAAATATACTTGTATTCACCCTCTGTCTGAAACGCTCCTACGTTTTAGCACCTGTCTCTTTAAGACCCACTCCCGAGAAAAAGCCCAGTCTACTCTGATTGGTCAGCGTTTCCGGGTCTTCAGTATCATTGCAGTCGGGGAATGACTGTAACAGCACTGTAGCGGCACTTTCTACCTATGCATACTGTAGTGTAGTTGTTACATCACAACTCTACAGAAGTCCTTACGGCTCGTTTAAAGACAGTTTCTGAATACGAGCTGTGTGCATTTCTCTGTGGGTTTAGCGCTTTGATACTTTATATAGCACCTCAATATGCTTTATAATCAATCTATGACCCCCCCCCTCCCTCCGCCCAATAATCAAAACTGGCCACGGCAACTCACCTCAAAAACCTGTTATAACTTCCTTTACATCAAGACATTTGCACCATAAATTGATGCAGAAAAGGCACAAATTCTTGCAGAAAAATTCACCAGAATGCAGAATATTTTGCTCAAAAGTGGGGATCTCAACCCCCCCCAATGTTGAACCCAAAGTTACACTCTTGCATGCAGTATATTTGTATATCACGTGAAAATATACAGTATGTTAAACATGCCCGAGATCTAGAAACTGCAGATGTATATTATAAAACAAAGCTAAACCATTTCATTGCTGCTTTATCTTTGTGATGTATGAAATGTGCTTATTTCGTTAACGTTCTGTGCTGCAGATTTCTCAGTTTTTACAGGAAGCAATGTACAAGTGAGTCACATGGCCTGGAGCTGCTGACTGCACTCGTTCTCTTTTTTCGGGCTGTATTGGAAGTGACTGAAAGGGCGAACTGCTGTTTTCTGTGTTAGACCTCTCCGTTAACCCAACTAGACCTCAATAACATGCATGTTTCCTTTCTCATTTAGACCTATTCTGCCTTTGTGTATTGTCTGTCATATATTGTTTCAATGCCAGATGTTAATGTTAACAATGAGGTCATTATATTTAAAAGAAATCCCTCTTAACACTCCTGTTTCAACAGTTTTTTTCTACTCTTGACTCCTCATTTCATAACTAGCTGGTTTTCTCTTGAGAGGCAAAGTCCTTTCCCTTCTGGTGGACCACCATGGGACCTTATTTCGGAGAAAATATGTATGGTACTACTGTTTTTTTCAACCTGGACCTTATTTTCCTTTGTTTTTGTATCTAAGTGACTGATGGGAACAACAATCTTTGACATCGGTCCAGTATTAAGTGAGACCGCTGCAGTCGGCAGCAGCAAAACAAGCTACGATGTGAGTTAACGGGGCAATTGTCCAGCTTGTATTTACCTCCCCAAAAGTGCTCGTTTTGCCGCTGACAAGCTCAGATTAATATTATCATAAGTGTCTGACAATATTCATGTGGAGACTACGGAGATGTGGAGACCACAAGATACACGTATGAACCTGAAAACGGTATAAGATATGTCTGGAATATGAATACAAACAGGAGACACATCGATTGAACAGACACAAGGGAGTAACTTTGGGTTCAACATTGGAGGGGGGGGGGGGGGGGGATTGAGGTCTCCAGCTATCTAGGGAGGTCCCGACTCCCGCGTCATGTATGCATGTATTCTAGTGATGGCCAAATGAAGCTTCGTGGACCATTTTCGTTATTTTCTGAGCTCACTAGGTGGCGCTCTCTGCTCTCTGTTCAAAGAAAAAGGTTAATGGAACGGCAATTCACTGTGTTTCTGAGCCCCATCTAGTGGGCTCAGAAACAAGAGAAAATAGTTCACAACGCTTAATCGGCCATCACTAATATATTCAAACAAAAGTGACAAAAACAGAAAAAACTGACGAAAACAATCTCCCAAAAAAAGCTACAAAAACATTGAAAAAAAAGCGAATTATTTTTCCAAAAAAACATTCAGAAAAGGCGACAAAAACTCTGAAAAAAGCAACAAAAATGTGGGGAAAAAGTGACAAAAACCTTAATTATGAACAAAATTATTATTAATTATTATTATATTATTATATTATTATTAAAATTATGAAAAAAACACAAACAAAGCGGCAAAAACTGGGTGAAAAAGGCGATAAAAACTGAAAAAAGCAACAAAAACGTGGGAAAAAAGTGACAAAAACCTTAATTATGAAAAAATATTATTAATTATTATTATATTATTATTATTATTATTAAAATTATGAAAAAAACACAAACAAAGCAGCAAAAACTGGGTGAAAAAGGCGACAAAAACTGAAAAAAGCAACAAAAACGTGGGGAAAAAGTGACAAAAACCTTAATTATGAAAAGAAATATTAATTATTATTATTATTATTATATTATTATTATTATTATTATTAAAATTATGAAAAAAACACAAACAAAGCGGCAAAAACTGGGTGAAAAAGGCGATAAAAACTGAAAAAAGCAACAAAAACGTGGGAAAAAGTGACAAAAACCTTAATTATGAAAAGAATTATTATTAATTATTATTATATTAGTATTACACCTATGGACAGAGGAAGCTACGGGTCCCACCCTGTGTTTGAAGCGGTTGGCGTCTCTGCTCTCTTTGCGGCTCAGGTCGATGAAGAAGTGCGTGGCTCTGGCGCTGTCCTCGGGGCTCATGTCCCACATGATGCGGAAGGAGTCGCAGGTCACCTCACATATCTGGATATTGCACGGGGTGGCGAGAGGGGCGTCCATTTCCGTCATCTGCCCTGAAACCGAGAGATCAGAGTTGGAGTTAGAGTGTAGATCCCTGTTATACCGGTGATGAGAAAGAGGCAACATCTGCTAAAAGAGATTAAATGAACAAATCCCTCAAACCATACAACGATATGGTCGTTTATTCCTACTGCCGCTAAAAAAAAGACCCACAGGAGCATTGCATATATTAGCGTTCATGACATAAAGTTTAAAAAACTTGCTCAAATGCCCTATTTTCCACCGGGCGTGTCCGTGCTGCGTTCCCCGGCCCCCGCCAGCAATCGCAGCCATTCAAGTCCCTGTTTGATATTCCACCAGCCGCGCCACGGCACCACGAGCCGTTCAGACAGCCGGGCAGGAAGTCAAACAGCGAGACAATCCAATCAATTCACCAAAACAGATACAGTATTAGGGGACCACTAAGGCCTATATAAAGAGACTTCAGATACAGTATTAGGGGACCACTAAGGTCTATATAAAGAGACTTCAGATACAGTATCAGGGGACCACTAAGGCCTATATAAAGAGACTTCAGATACAGTATCAGGGGACCACTGAGGCCTATATAAAGAGACTTCAGATACAGTATCAGGGGACCACTGAGGCCTATATAAAGAGACTTCAGATACAGTATCAGGGGACCACTGAGGCCTATATAAAGAGACTTCAGATACAGTATTAGGGGACCACTGAGGCCTATATAAAGAGACTTCAGATACAGTATCAGGGGACCACTAAGGCCTATATAAAAGAGACTTCAGATACAGTATTAGGGACCACTAAGGCCTATATAAAGAGACTTCAGATACAGTATTAGGGACCACTAAGGCCTATATAAAAGAGACTTCAGATACAGTATTAGGGGACCACTAAGGCCTATATAAAAGAGACTTCAGATACAGTATTAGGGGACCACTAAGGCCTATATAAAAGAGACTTCAGATACAGTATTAGGGGACCACTAAGGTCTATATAAAAGAGACTTCAGATACAGTATTAGGGGACCACTAAGGCCTATATAAAGAGACTTCAGATACAGTATCAGGGGACCACTAAGGTCTATATAAAGAGACTTCAGATACAGTATTAGGGGACCACTGAGGCCTATATAAAAGAGACTTCAGATACAGTATTAGGGGACCACTAAGGTCTATATAAAAGAGACTTCAGATACAGTATCAGGGGACCACTAAGGCCTATATAAAGAGACTTCAGATACAGTATCAGGGGACCACTAAGGCCTATATAAAGAGACTTCAGATACAGTATTAGGGGACCACTAAGGCCTATATAAAGAGACTTCAGATACAGTATTAGGGGACCACTAAGGCCTATATAAAGAGACTTCAGATACAGTATTAGGGGACCACTAAGGCCTATATAAAGAGACTTCAGATACAGTATTAGGGACCACTAAGGCCTATATAAAGAGACTTCAGATACAGTATTAGGGACCACTAAGGCCTATATAAAAGAGACTTCAGATACAGTATTAGGGGACCACTAAGGCCTATATAAAAGAGACTTCAGATACAGTATTAGGGACCACTAAGGCCTATATAAAAGAGACTTCAGATACAGTATTAGGGGACCACTAAGGCCTATATAAAGAGACTTCAGATACAGTATTAGGGGACCACTAAGGCCTATATAAAGAGACTTCAGATACAGTATTAGGGGACCACTAAGGTCTATATAAAGAGACTTCAGATACAGTATTAGGGGACCACTAAGGCCTATATAAAGAGACTTCAGATACAGTATTAGGGGACCACTAAGGCCTATATAAAGAGACTTCAGATACAGTATTAGGGGACCACTAAGGCCTATATAAAGAGACTTCAGATACAGTATTAGGGGACCACTAAGGCCTATATAAAGAGACTTCAGATACAGTATTAGGGGACCACTAAGGCCTATATAAAAGAGACTTCAGATACAGTATTAGGAGACCACTAAGGTCTATATAAAAGAGACTTCAGATACAGTATTAGGGGACCACTAAGGCCTATATAAAGAGACTTCAGATACAGTATTAGGGGACCACTATGGTCTATATAAAGAGACTTCAGATACAGTATTAGGGGACCACTAAGGTCTATATAAAAGCATCCAAAAAGCAGCATGTCATATGACCTTTAATTATAGGAGTGGTTGGAGTTGAAGGTAGATACTAGTTTAATAAACACAAGATAGATGTGTGTATTAAATCTGAGAATCAGGCATCAAGACGCTCCGCTTCTGCGACGCTCTCGGTGGCGTATTTACGAATCCTACTATGACCACGCCAAGACCCTTCAATAGCATTCACACACTACTATTGGCCAGGCGTCCATGCTTATGCAAGGTAACATAACCCGATCTGTTCAGGTCCTATCCCCCGACCAATCGGTTATCCTAACCTTAACCACTCAAGGTCAATGCCTAACCCCAACCAATCGAGCTGCTTCGTAGGGCGTGGCCATAGTAGGATTCGTAACCCGGTGTGGTATGGCGCGTGGCGGAGGACGGCTCAAATCCGGAATACAGCACAGACGCGCGTGGCCAGTGGAAAAAACGGGGTTATACTCGTCTCCTTTGCTCCCGTCATAACTACTGCGGCCACTAGAGGGCGCCGTCACTATAAGCGTAAATATAAGTTGCAATTGCTGCTTGAACAACTTATTTGGGCGTTTTTCCAGGGAGATCATTTAGAGATACAAAGTGGACACTGTACAACATCTGAATCCCCTCAGACAGAATCCAATTAACCTTTCATTTAGGGATCTGTGTTATTCACTGTCCTGCTCTTTTCTCCCCCCGTCCTCCCGCCTTTCCTCGCCCTTAAATGACATTTCCCATCATAACACAACTCGATACGCTCCGTGCATTTCATAATCCACCTACAGCAGTCTCCCAGCAACCACCACAACGTCTGCAGCCTCCCTCGATCTTCTCCTGTGCTTCTCAAAAAAAGGCACAGCTCACTAACAAAAGACTAGGGCTGCCTCCTTCTGAGGCCATTAGTCGAGTAATGGGTCCTCTTGGTCTTAGCCGATTTTTTATTCCTTTTCATGCTGAATTAATTATTTCCAACGAACTTATGAGCACATCTCTGGGGAAAAAAAGTAAAGTGATGCTTTTGCATGATTCTTTGTAGAGGAACTCAGTTTGACGGAGATATTCGTTTGTTGGGTAGGTGTTTGATTTTCAACTTTGGGATTCAAATATTTATTTTTTGTTTCGTTTTTTCCTTCAATACTGTAATTAAGTTCAAACATATTCAACTTCTGGAGAAACGCTAACCCCTAAGAAGGATGTAAACATATTTTTAGCCTCCTGAGCGGTTAGTTTGACCTCTTCTTTTTGGGGAGTGGGTTGTCCTTCATATTTTTTTCAGCGGGACAAATCTACATCTGCTAAATATTGGGTGGGACATATGCCCTGCATCCCCCTCCCCCCTGAAATATACGCCTATGCCTCCTGGATGAAGTGCACGTCTTTTCAAAACAGCTGAGCTAAGTGAACACCTTGCAGCTCGAGGGAAATCTTGCAGCTTTTTTATACTGTTTGGCCAGAAATAGGCGAGATTTAAGTAGGTTTCAGCAGCAGGTGATGTACGATCATATTTCCTTTTAGTCGCCCATCAGTGATTCGATCCAGGCTGCTGCACACAGCCTTGAGTGTCGGGCTGGGGGCAATCTGTTGGTCAGCCTCTGTCTGCCTGTGTTTGATTAGCTGTCACCATCCATCTCAGAAACTGATGGTAAGTCTCTGCAGTGGGTGCAAAGTGGAGCCTCAGTACATAGCTATTCCTCCACAGCTGGCTTGTAATTACTTGTAATGCACCTTAAATGTTGTATTGCAATCATCCGATGGCATTTCTAATTCTGCCCCTCATATTGTTGTGAAATGGTGAGAGTTATCTCAATTATAACTTGTCTCCTTGTAGTTGTACTACAGCACTTACTTAAAAATAAGTTTGGAGCCACTACCTTATTTAAACATTAAATTAATAGATATTATAGTGTCGGTGTAGTAGTTTGTAGATGGTCCCTGAACACGTCCGGTCTGACTGACCGCCGTCTCACCTCCGGCTGCCGTCTCACCTCCGGCTGCCGTCTCACCTCCGGCTGCTCAGAGAGACCAATCATGTTATTCCTCCAGGTCGGAGGACGGCTCATTTGATGAAATGAGTTTGTAGCTCGTTGTTAGCCTCACTACGTTAGGAAAGATGCGTCGTTTAAATCAGCTGACACCAGGGGGTCTCCATACATACTTCCTGCTATATATATATATATATATATATATATATATATATATATATATATATATATTTAACCCTCATGTTGTCTTTGTTTCAACCTTGAAAATACACATTTTTTTCCTGACATTTCTGACGCCTTTTTTCACAATTTGTTTTTGCTTTTTCCAACGTTTTCAATATTAAAATTTTTCTTCTACACATTTTCAGCGTTTATTTCTACGTACAATATTTTCTGATATAAAACAAAAATTTTAAACGGTCAATGTGACCCAAAGTCAACACAAGGGATATATATATATATATATATATATATATATATATATATATATATATATATATATATATATATATATATATATATATATATATATTTACAGCAGGCCACTAGAGGGCGCCGTAACTAGAAATGTAAATATGAGTCGTAATTGCTCCTTGAACAAACGACCTATGGGAGCGTTTTACGGGGGAAGACAGTCTCCTAAAATCCCATTTGGCCCAAACCTCCCCCCATTTGAAATGGTATAGAACTGCCACTGCAATCACCTCCTCTAGTAATACTCATATTTTCTCCTTATTTCTACAGCATCTCAACATCAGCGGAGCTCTTTGCTTGTTTCCCTTATCAAAATCGCTCTCACACTGAGCATAACCCAAAAATAACCCTATGCAATTGAGGAAAGACAATCAGAACACGGTTTGTTTTGTCTTCGTGAGCCTGCAGATGCCTGGCGCAGTGTCATAGTCTGTTATTTAAGATGTCTTCTCCCGTCGGTATGATGGACAGGCTGCAGCAGCTCATGAAAGCCTGTGAACTGTGAAATTTGTGCGGTGGGTCGTTCACACGGGGGCCATGCAGGGAGAGAGCCGTGGCATCACGCACACGTGTGTTTCCACGCGCCAATGGTCCAGCCAGCTGCACGCTCTCAATTTTCTAACCACGGTGTCTTTTCAGAGACAGAAAACTGGGGCGAGAAAGAAAGAGGGGATTCTCACAGGACAAGTCATCAACCCCCCATGTCTCTGCATGTGTGTGCTCCACTTTTAAATCAAGTAACTTACATGCAGTTCAAACGAAGGTTTCCACACCATTCACACAATCCTCCGGTCCCCTAATACTGTATCTGAAGTCTCTTTTATATAGGCCTTAGTGGTCCCCTAATACTGTATCTGAAGTCTCTTTTATATAGGCCTTAGTGGTCCCCTAATACTGTATCTGAAGTCTCTTTTATATAGGCCTTAGTGGTCCCCTAATACTGTATCTGAAGTCTCTTTATATAGACCTTAGTGGTCCCCTAATACTGTATCTGAAGTCTCTTTTATATAGACCTTAGTGGTCCCCTAATACTGTATCTGAAGTCTCTTTTATATAGACCTTAGTGTTCCCCTAATACTGTATCTGAAGTATCTTTTATATAGGCCTTAGTGGTCCTCTAATACTGTATCTGAAGTCTCTTTATATAGACCTTAGTGGTCCCCTAATACTGTATCTGAAGTCTCTTTTATATAGGCCTTAGTGGTCCCCTAATACTGTATCTGAAGTCTCTTTTATATAGACCTTAGTGGTCCCCTAATACTGTATCTGAAGTCTCTTTATATAGGCCTTAGTGGTCCCCTAATACTGTATCTGAAGTCTCTTTATATAGGCCTTAGTGGTCCCCTAATACTGTATCTGAAGTATCTTTTATATAGACCTTAGTGGTCCCCTAATACTGTATCCTGTGGACTGTGTCCAAGTCAGGGTCTAACTAATAATTAAATACTTATATTATGAATTATAATTCATAGAATAGGGATGGGACAAAATATCAATACGGCAATATATCGTTGTTCCTTCTTTGTGCGATACGATGGTCGATACGCTGGCGCCAAATATCAATATTTAATGAATAAAATAAGGCGATCTGAATAGATTTCCCTGAGTTGCTGCTTCATGGCTCCTCGAGGTGGCGCTCAACACACAAACTTGAACAGAAGCAGCAATTACGACCTCTATTTAGGTTTATGCAAGGGGGTAAGCTTCTTCTCACAACCCGGACCTCCTATGGCGCCATTTTGATGCTACCAAGCCATCACCTCCCGTTAGCATCCCATTGACTCCCATTCATTCTGATGCTACCAAGCCATCACCCCCTGTTAGCATCCCATTGACTGCCATTCATTCTGATGCTACCAAGCCATCAGCTCCCGTTAGCATCCCATTGACTGCCATTCATTCTGATGCTACCAAGCCATCAGCTCCCGTTAGCATCCCATTGACTGCCATTCATTCTGACGTCACTTTGACAGAGAATAACTTTACATCTGAAGCATTTAAAGACTCTATTTGTCCGTTGTTTATTTCTAAAGAAACACAACAATGTATAAAAGGCTCCATTACCTTGTAGCTCACGTTATGGCTCCGTAGCAGACGTTTTTATAAAAATAGGCTAACGATTGGGTCATAACCACGAGACTTACTGTCTCATAGTAGAGGAATTACCGTATAGTCCAGGAGAAGCTCTCAGGCAGTTTGGACTTCCATTAGCTGTTTAAGTGTAATTCCTAATGTTAACTATCATGTTAGTGATCAGTAATTAGCCTGTGCCTATGTTATCTCCTTACATATACCTCCGCTCTCCGTCTCTGCTAGATTGGGAATGATTGAGATTTCTCTTGGCACAGCTACCAGAAGACTTCCAACTTTCAGACAGGTTGCTCACGTCACATCTACGTCTTCAAGCTCAGTTGGAGGCTGCTCAGTAACGCTCAGCCATCACCGGAAAAGAGCTTCTAATGTCCTTCACTGGTCTCTGTCCAGAGACACGGGATCTGGGAACGTGAGCTACAAGGTAATGGAGCCTTTTATACATTGTCGTGTTTCTTTAGAAATAAACAACGGACAAATAGAGTCTTTAAACGCTTCAGATGTCAAAGTGACGTCAAAATGACGGGAGGTGATGGCTTTGTAGCATAAAAATGGCGCCATAGGTTTGCGGTCCGAGGAGAAGCTTACACCCTTGATTTTAACTAGGGCTGTCAAACGATAAAAAAATTAAATCGCAATTAATCGCTGAATTTCTATAGTTAATCGCGATTAATCTCATATTTATCACATGATTAAAATTCTATTATTTTGCATTTCAGAACTGTTTTTAAGTCTATATTAACAATCAAAAGCAATTCTTACCAGAGGATCTTGATTGGGAATCAAATGAATGCAAAGAAAGTTACTTTATGAACTTGACTTTAAGATTTGTAATTATTTATTTACTGTAAACAAAAGAAAAATGTGTGAATCTGTCATTATTGCACAATTCCTCCAAGCACCTAACTAAAAAACTAAAAATCCCTCTCCTTACCAGAGTCAATATAGTGTGCAGTAACTCCTAAATAATGTTAATCCTCCTGCAGGAATTCAGATAGAAAGCAGGTTTAAGGAGTCTCCCCCTGCTGGAATTCAGATAGAAAGCAGGTTTAAGGAGTCTCCTCCTGCAGGAATTCAGATAGAAAGCAGGTTTAAGGAGTCTCCTCCTGCAGGAATTCAGATAGAAAGCAGGTTTAAGGAGTCTCCCCCTGCAGGAATTCAGATAGAAAGCAGGTTTAAGGAGTCTCCCCCTGCAGGAATTCAGATAGAAAGCAGGTTTAAGGAGTCTCCCCTGCAGGAATTCAGATAGAAAGCAGGTTTAAGGAGTCTCCCCCTGCAGGAAGTCAGATATTATTACTATTATTTTGCATTTCAGAACAGTTTTTAAGTCCATATTAACAATGGAAAGCCATTCTTACCAGTGGATCTTGATTGGGAATCAAATGAATGCAAAGAACGTTACTTTATGAACTTGACTTTAAGATTTGTAATTATTTATTTACTGTAAACAAAAGAAAAATGTGTGAATCTAGTCACACATTTAAATCTAGAGTCAATATAGTGTGCAGTAACTCCTAAATAATGTAGATTACTAACTGACGTCCAGCGTTTGCAGCACTTTGCAGCAGTTCCAGTGTGGCTGCTTTCTCCGTGTCCTACAGGCTTCTGCTGTCCCCCTCGACGGCAACCAGACGGGTCAGAACATGCCAACCGTAGTACGTCTTTAAGACCCGAGTCCTCTACGATGCTGACAGGTCTGCAGTTAGTTGCCACCCGTTTCGCAAGAGCTGCAGTCATTTTTGGGGATTTGTTTTCATCCACAGGTCGGCAAGTAGCACTCTGTAGCATGCTAGCAGGTAGCATCACGTTAACTGAACTACTGTGCTTAGCTCCGTAGCTGGTAGCTCAAGCTGGACGTGCTTCGGTGATATTTTAATTCGGCTTTACACAACGTGCATATGGCTTTAGACTAGTCTACGAGCCGTCCGGGAGTTTTGGAAAGTAAAAAGCTCCATTCAGGATTTCATGTCTGCTGTCTTTCTCCATCCTTCTGCAGCCTGCAGCAACAGGATGTGTTGGGAGGAAGTGGCAGCTTGATGAGAAGTAACGGGGCTGCAAAGGGTCAAAATAGACGCCTGTTAGGACCACGCCGAGCCCAGTGAAGGGTCAAAATAGACGCCTGTTAGGACCACGCCAAGCCCAGTGAAGGGTCAAAATAGTCGCCTGTTAGGACCACGCCGAGCCCAGTGAAGGGTCAAAATAGACGCCTGTTAGGACCACGCCGAGCCCAGTGAAGGGTCAAAATAGACGCCTGTTAGGACCACGCCGAGCCCAGTGAAGGGTCAAAATAGACGCCTGTTAGGACCACGCCGAGCCCAGTGAAGGGTCAAATACATTAATAAATGCTGGCATGCGATTAACGTCGACCCTTAATTGCATCGCGATTAACGCGTTAACGCTGACGGCCCTAATTTGAACCCAAACCACCCTCTTTTTCTAAATGTAACCAAGTAGTTTTGGTGCTTAAACGTAACCAAACTGCGACCTTTACGTTTTAAATCACTAACATCGTTCTCTGGTTTAGATGTGAGGCTGTATTTCCTGCCCCCGCTAGGGGCGTTATTTCATGGGTTGTATTAGAGGACTAGGAACAAACGACCTATTTCGTTGTATGTTTTGGAGGATTTGTTGTATTACTGGTATGGTGAGCCATGTATTGTGTAGTCTCACTTTGCCAGACCCTCCTCCACAGCACTGCGGAGGAGGGTCTGGTGAGTCCACACAACATTCCTGGATGGGAGAATAACGTGCTCTGGACTGAGCCATGGTGCCTCTGCAAAATAGCCTCTGGAAGGAACTTGTTTTGGTGGAACATGTGTACGTTCAAAGGTTGTTCTTTGTCGTGCAACAGAGACAGATAGTCTAGCTAGCTGTCTGGATTTACCCTGCAAAGATCTGAGGAGACGTTAACCATAGTCCTCAGAAATCCACCAGAGGTTAGAACGCCAACACAGAGAAAGAGGAAGGGGACGGACATCTGGCGGCACCGAAGCAATCCTGGAAATGGAACGTCGTGGATATAGACTTTATATCGTGTATCGTATCGTTACGTACCCTGTGATTCCCCACCCCTATTATGGAAGTGTGCACATTTGGGCTGTGAGTGCTCCGTTACAATTGCTATACTCGTTATCTCTGTGAGGCAGCATCAGAAAAGGCACTGAAAGCAACTCTGTGCTTTGAAGTCATTTCTTTTGCTGGGAAGGAAGGAAAGGCAGAATGTTTCTCAGAGCATGTTTTAAACTAAAGGGCGTGAAATGACCACTAGAAGGAAACAGTAAGCAATGTTGTGTGAATTTCAATACACACTCTGTTCAACAGATATTGTGTGACTAAACCAAGCATTAACATTTAAGAAAATGAGCATCACATGAACTAGTTAATGTTGCTGTATGAAATATCCTCGCAGTCTCGTGTGCAATGGCATCAGTTGGAATGTAATGTAAATGTCCAAGGTTGTCAGTAAATGTTATCACACACAACACTCATGCATTAACACCGTAACTATTGAATTCATCTGACTTTATGTCTGAGAAATGCACACATGAAATGCAGCACCACAGCGTGAGGTTGTGTGATCTTACACAACTTCATAACGGATCTATTTTCTGAGCACTACGAGCATCTGTACGTAGGCTGATTGAGAAGAATTCCTTACTTGTATGAGGCTCAAATGTGTGATTTTTAAGAGAAGATCGCAGCCACAGCCGGGATGGAAGAAGATTCTTTTTCCGCTTTTCTGCCTCCTCTGCTGCAGTCGATGACAGATCCCCCAGGAAACTGATTAGGAGGTGAAACGAACACACAGGCTCCTCTCTTACAGTCTGTTCCTCTCCCGCTCTCTCTCTCTCTCTCTCTCTCTCTCTCTCTCTCTCTCTCTCTCTCTCTCTCTCTCTCTCTCTCTCTCTCTCTCTATCTCACCCGCTCTCTTTCTCTCTCTGTCTCTCTCTATTTCTCTCTCACTCTCTGTGTCACACAAACACTTCCTCCTTCCCTCCCTCCCTTCCTTACTCGTTCCCTCGCTCCCTTACTCTCTCCCTCCCTCTCTCTCTCTATTTCTCTCTCACTCTCTGTGTCACACAAACACTTCCTCCTTCCCTCCCTCCCTTCCTTACTCGTTCCCTCGCTCCCTTACTCTCTCCCTCCCTCACTCTCTCTCTCCCTCCCTCCCTCTTTCCATCCCTTACTCCCTTCCTCCCTCTCTTACTCTCTCCCTCCCTCCCTCACTCTCTCCCTCCCTCCCTCTTTCCATCCCTTACTCCCTTCCTCCCTCTCTTACTCTCTCCCTCCATCCATTCCTCCCTTACTCTCTCCATCCCTTACTCTCTCCCTCCCTCTCTCATCACTCCCTCCATCACTCTCTCCCTCCCTTACTCTCTCCCTCCCTCCCTCCCTTACTCTCTCCCTCCCTTACTCTCTCCCTCCCTTACTCTCTCCCTCCCTCACTCTCTCCCTCCCTCCCTTACTCTCTCCCTCCCTTACTCTCTCCATCCCTCTCTCTCTCTATTTCTCTCTCTCACTCTCTGTGTCACACAAACACTTCCTCCTTCCCTCCCTCCCTTCCTTACTCGTTCCCTCGCTCCCTTACTCTCTCTCTCCCTCACTCTCTCCCTCCCTCCCTCTTTCCATCCCTTACTCCCTCCCTCCCTCCCTTACTCTCTCCCTCCCTCCCTTACTCTCTCCCTCCCTCACTCTCTCCCTCCCTCCCTCTTTCCATCCCTTACTCCCTTCCTCCCTCTCTTACTCTCTCCCTCCATCCATTCCTCCCTTACTCTCTCCATCCCTTACTCTCTCCCTCCCTCTCTCATCACTCCCTCCATCACTCTCTCCCTCCCTCCCTTACTCTCTCCCTCCCTCACTCTCTCCCTCCCTCCCTCTTTCCATCCCTTACTCCCTCCCTCCCTTACTCTCTCCCTCCATCCCTTCCTCCCTTACTCTCTCCATCCCTTACTCTCTCCCTCCCTCTCTCATCACTCCCTCCATCACTCTCTCCCTCCCTCCCTTACTCTCTCCCTCCCTCCCTCTTTCCATCCCTTACTCCCTCCCTCCCTCCCTTACTCTCTCCCTCCATCCCTTCCTCCCTTACTCTCTCCATCCCTTACTCTATCCCTCCCTCTCTCATCACTCCCTCCATCACTCTCTCCCTCCCTTACTCTCTCCCTCCCTCCATCACTCACTCCCTCCCATACTCTCTCCCTCCCTTACTCTCTCCCTCCCTCCATCACTCACTCCCTCCCATACTCCCTCCCTCTCTTACTCCCTCCCTCCCTCCCTCCATCACTCACTCCCTCCATCACTCTCTCCCTCCCATACTCTCTCCATCCCATACTCTGTCCCTCCCATACTCCCTCCCTCCCTCCATCACTCACTCCCTCCCATACTCCCTCCCTCCCTCCCTCCATCACTCACTCCCTCCATCACTCTCTCCATCCCTTACTCTCCATCCCATACTCTGTCCCTCCCTTACTCCCTCCCTCCCTCCATCACTCTCTCCCTCCCAGTCTCATGTTCGCTCTCAGCTCTTTAGCAGGATGTTTACTTGACTCCTATATACAGTCACACTGGATGAATTAAACCCTAAACGAAGCGATAAATGTGAATCTGTGACCACACACACAGCCTCGTCAGCATCTTGCTCTTGGGAGCTGACATGGCGAGTAAGAACACACTTTTGAGGTGCTGACGCACCTTCAAAATAACACATCAGTCTGCCCTGAGGCACAGCTTCCCAGACACTCTAATATAGACTGAACACTTGCATAACCTCTCAGATATGGAGACAGTGTATGACACAAGGGCTGTTAGGGGGGGTGAAAATTACATTTTTGTACACGCTCCACTGGCCACTGTATGTTTAAAAGAGATTATACTGAGTGATGTCCCAGTGAATTACACAGAGCTCCATCAAGAACTCAAAAAAATATACATGTGCCAACTGTTATGCCATATGGACGAACTCTGCAGGCCATCTCCCCCCAGCCCGCCCGGAGGAGAGGGATGCCGCCGTGTAAATCCAGAGTAAGCAGATTTCCCTTCATTTTCAGAGGGATGATTTGATGTACTTTGTTGTTTGTTTTGGTTTAGTCGATGATTTAAAAAAACAACAACATATATAACTAGAGATGCAACGATTAGCCGACTAATCGATTAGTCGATCGATAGAAAAATAACCGCCAACTATTTTGATAATTGATTAATCAAAAATGGGAGAAAATGCTGTTTTCAGCCTCTGAAATATGAAGGTTTCCAGCTCACAACCAAACAAATAATCAATGAATCCACACACACACACACACACACACACACTAGTGCGTCTCACTATCTTTGTGGGGACCCGTCATTGACATAATGCATTCCCTAGCCCCTTACCCTAACCTTAACCATCACCACTAGATGCCTAACCTTAACCCTTACCCTCACCCTAACCATAACCTAATTCTAACCCTAATCCTAAAACCAAGTCTTAACCCTCAAACAGACCTTTAACCTTGTGGGCTCCAGCATTTTGGCCCCACAAAGCTGTCTGGACCCCACAAGTATACTGGACTCCTGGTTTTTGGACCCCACGAACATAGTTAAACAAGAACACACACACACACACACACACACACACATGCTTTGTTGCAGCAGGTCGGTGTGTCTGCTCTGGCTGATAACAGAGGACCTTGCGGTTTTAAGTCCTGATATGAAGAGGATGGGTTGTGTGATGAATAAATCCACTTTTTTATTTAATAAAATGTTAAAATATGCTAATGTTAAGGCTTCATAGAAACACAAAGGGGGAAATCACATTTTTATTTTTTAGGGAATCACAAATTATAGAAATATCCATTTTATTTCTATGTCACAAAGTCTCCAAATTCTCTCCAAGCTCCAAGTATCGTCCGAATTAGATAAATATTGCCGTAACGCAGTTCGGCTGCTGGTTTTTGGACATCACAATAGAAAGCATATAGATATACAGTAGGCTACATATATACGGTTGACATTTTTATATTGTTATGACGATATATATCGTCATATCGCCCAGCCCTAAAACTGTGGCGTCTTTGGAGCCAAAGAGGAACGATTAAAAGTCTGCTCCACTTTTCTTTTTTTTGGGGGAGACATTTCTGCCTTTATTAGATTAAAAGGTGAGATATGAAAGGGGAGAGTGAGGGGGAAGACATGCAGGAAAAGCGTCACAGCTCGGACTCGAACGCTGGACCTTCTGCGTCGAGGCATGAACTTCCTCAGCATACGTGCGCCCCCGCTCTACCAACGGAGCTAACCAGACAGCGTCAGCTCAACTTCAATCGGCAAAGTTAAAAAAAAACCTAATCTTAGTGTAGTCATCGGGGGTGGAAGAAGTATTCAGATCCTTTACTTAAGTAAAAGTACTACTGTAATACCACAGTAAAAGTCTGTAAGTATCATCAGGAAAATGTACTTAAAGTAGGCCTATTAAAAGTAAAAGTACTCAATCCTCCCATTGTAGAAAGTGTAAAGGATCCAACCAGTTGTGTGTTAAATGTATAATCATGTCAGCTGGACTTGTAGCCGTTATATTGTTGGCTAGTTTCATTCATAATAAAACATAATTGTATATAAGCTACATGTGTTCTGTGTGCAGTAATCTTAATGTGTAAAGTAGAGCCCATCCCGCTCCCGCCTGCTCCCGGCGAATTTCTGACCATTACCGCCCGCACCCGCAACATGTGTGTTACACTCCCGCCCGCACCTGCAAAACTGAGAATTTCTGCCTGAACAATAATAGAGATGCATTGATGTTGTCTTCTCCCGTCCTGCATGAGAAAACAGGTCATTTTATAGGTTAATATGGAGAAGATGCAGGCAGAGAAGGCAGGTGCTTACTGCTGTTAGACGGGGAGGAAGGAGCAGAGGATGAGGGAGAGAGGAGATGGAGAGAGGGGGAGGAAGGAGCAGAGGATGAGGGAGAGAGGAGATGGAGAGAGGGGGAGGAAGGAGCCGAGGATGAGGGAGAGAGGAGAGGGAGAGAGGGGGAGGAAGGAGCCGAGGATGAGGGAGAGAGGAGAGGGAGAGAGGGGGAGGAAGGAGCCGAGGATGAGGGAGACAGGGGGAGGAAGGAGCCGAGGATGAGGGAGCAGGCTCGGTGGACTTGGCCTTGGCTCGGAGCTCCCCGTCCTGGGAGGCTCAGACACGCTGGTGTCTGCTCATAGATGGCTATACAGTATATACTCAGTCAGTATATATGAATATACAGTATATATATATATATATATATATATATATATATATATATATATATATATATATATATATATATATATATATATATATATATATATATACTCAGTCAGTATATATGTATATACAGTGTGTATATATATATACTCAGTCAGTATATATGAATATACAGTATATACTGCTGGTATTCATGGATGGATTTCAACAAACCACATTAAGACGATTACAAAGTCAGCCTAATGTAACTTTAAGAATATTGTCTCTCTTTCCTTTTCAGGACATCACAAATGCTCCAAATTCTCTTCTCAACAGACTCACAACCTTATAGACTATAAAAGCTGTTTCCACCTCTGAGGCTGAGTTTGGACAGAGGCCGACTGTCACGTCCCATGAGTAATGATGGATGATTGCACTTTAATTACACTCTGAGGGTTTCACTTTTCTCCAGCCGGCTGGAAACGAATGAATACCGCACCCAGTCTCCTTTGGAATTACAGCTATACATCATTGTCATTTCTTTCAAAACAAATAATATGGACGGCTCTCTCTCACTATAAGTTCATCCCTTTGTTATCTGTCTTTATTCTGCCCCCCATATCTATTGTTTTAGTAGCAGATTATAGACATTAATCTGGGAAAGGTCTCTTTAATCTCTACTGAAATCATATATTATCTCTATATATATAGAGAGAGATAATATATATTATCCATATAATATACATATATATTATATATGTTATCTCCATGAGATTGAACCCGTAGGCTGCTGGTATGTTCAATTATATAGTCTGCACTTATTGTCTTGTTGTTGTGCTGTTTTTGTTTTTTTAATCTTGTGGTGTAGGCTACTTGTTCCCCATGGGGTAGCCTAAATAACATGAAAATGCGGTATACATACCACATTTTCCATCCTAGTATTGTCAAACCTCAGTGTACTTACATTTACAGTTACATATTTTTATCCCTTGTGTTTGCTTCGGGTCAAATTTGACCCGTTTTCTAAATTTCTATATCAGAAATATGGGTTTCTGGGTGCCCGGATAGCTCAGTTGGTAGAGCGAGCGCCCATATATATAGAGGTTTACTCCTTGGTGCAGCAGGCCTGAGTTCAACTCCAACCTGCAGTCCTTTGCTGCATGTCGTTACCCCTCTCTCTCCCCTTTCATTGCTTCAGCTGTCCTGTCAATAAAGGCCTAAAAATGTCCAAAAAATAATCTATATTAACTATACCTAATTTTGATCACCCCAAAAATATACTTGCAAACACAACAAACGATCGGATACACTTTTCGTCTCCTGGCTGAAAGTTGACCCTTCTGTGATTATCTTTCCTTTAACGTTAGTCTAAATAATTCATAAGTTCTGCGTTTTTAACTCAAGGTTTAGGTATAGTTTCCTATAATAAATAATCTTAGCACAAAAAGTAAGGAAATGTGTGTTTGGTAGATTATTTCTCTGTGGTAACAATGCTTATTGTAAATAAGTCTTATACCGTTGGAAAGCGACCCGATACCGGATAAGCGGACGAAGATGGATGGATGGACCGTTGGAAAGCCTGTTTTGGTTGCCTTACAAATGGTGCCAGAGGTATCAGAGACTACCTCCAGAATGTGGGAGTGGAGAGGATGGGACGGCCTGCCAGCAGTCCTGACCTCAACCCCATTGAGCACTTGTGGGATCAGCTTGGGCGTGCTGTTTGTGCCAGAGTGACCAACACAACCACATTGGCTGACTTGCGACAAATGCTGGTTGAAGAATGGGATGCCATCCCACAGCAGTGTGTGACCAGGCTGGTGACCAGCATGAGGAGGAGGGGCCAGGCTGCCGTGGCTGTGTACGGTTCTTCCATATGCTACTGAGGCTCATGTTTGTGAAATGAATATAATTAGGCTCGTTCAAGATGAGCCAGGTCTGCGCAGAATCGATCACCGGCGATCGCCACCCAATGCATGCTGGTTAGATTTGTGTCCGACTTGATCCCGACTTGCTGTGACGTCACGCACACGTGGGCAACGATAACCTCACGAGATCAAGGCGGCCGCAGTGGAGTTGCTCTCCACCGACTGCAAGAGCCAGGCGGACCCAGGGCATGCTGGGAAACGCCGGCCTCTCAGCTGATCTAACAGCTGATTGGTTCACAATCGACTCAACATGATGACGTTTTATATAAACTTTTTATTGATTTTGATTTGGAGGGATTTTAACTGCTATTTGTTTGATTTAAAGGCTTATTCTGTACAGAACACATTTCGTGTGACTGATAGTGACGTTTAGAAGTTAGAGAGACTACATCTGTTCAGATTACGGATCATCTACGGTCTGTTGTTAATTAAAATCGGCAACAGATCGCATGTAGAGAATTTTAACAGCTACTCTGTCATAATTAAAACAACTGGAGACTGTAGGAGCTGATATATGGGTCTGATAACATGTTATTAAATCGGAATCGGACCACAGTGTTTCTGTAACTTCCTGTTCAGTCTGACGGCTGCTGGAAACGGCTGGAAACTGTCCGACTTGACAGCGGACTTTTGTCCCCGCCCCCGGCTGCTCCCGCCTGCTCTCGTCCACTTTGCAGGCGAGGCGCAGTTCATCTCGAACGAGCCTACTGTTAAATTGCCAATATGTCTTGTTTCTTCAAACTTCAATAATCCAATCCACCAAACACCAAACGAGTCAATGGGCACAAGCCACGTACTCAGCACTGCTGCTCGTCCCACAAATGCATGTTCCTTACAAATGGGGCACCATTTGTACCTTGGAAAGCCTGTGTAGTTCCCTTACAAATGGGGCACCATTTGTACCTTGGAAAGCCTGTGTAGTTCCCTTACAAATGGGGCACCATTTGTACCTTGGAAAGCCTGTGTAGTTCCCTTACAAATGGGGCACCATTTGTACCTTGGAAAGCCTGTGTAGTTCCCTTACAAATGGGGCACCATTTGTACCTTGGAAAGCCTGTGTAGTTCCCTTACAAATGGGGCACCATTTGTAAGGGAACTACACAGGCTTTCCAAGGTAGCCTATAGGAAATATATGGGTATATGATGTATTGCCAAAAAGCATTGTTACCACAGAGAAATAATCTACCAAACACAAATGTCCTTCCGTTTTGTGCTAAGTTTATAAGAGCCAATTAGTGCCCTTGGTATAAATAAGCTTTGTTTACCCTATACCGAGGGCGCAACCCGGAAGCAGATACAGTTTTTGACCACGCACCATGGATGTATTAAGAGAACTGGATCCAGCGTTCGGCGGGAAGCCCCGTACGTTCCAGTGAGAGTGCTCAAAAGCGCATGAAGCAAACATGGAGCTCGCTCTTCCGCATTGTTGGCCCATGACGCTGGTTGGCCGTTCTCTTAATACATCCATGTGGTTGGCTCCTCACGATGGGCATGCGCACTAGCAACAATTTGTTTGTGTTGTCGTAGCCACCGGTAGCAACATGCGCGTTCATGAGCTCCTCTCTCGTGTCTCTGGCAAACTCATGAACTCGCCGTTTTCATTGTCTAAAATATTCACTAACGTTAAACATTGTGTTTTCGTTGTTCCCGATCGTTTACATGCTTAGCTAAATAAACGATAGATGTCTTTAGCTAGACAACCAAGGAGATTTCATAATGACGTCGTGCTACTAGCTAGCTAGCTAGCTAGCTAGCTACTAAATAGCGCTAGCAGTTAGCCTGCAGTTTGGTGAACAGAGCTCATCCATGGCTTCATCCTTCATCCACGTTACAAGCTTTACAGCATACAGCCCTCGGATGGATCATAAGAGAGAACCAAGGCGATGTAATCACTATGTCTGTAGTAACGTTATGTAGGCATATAGCTAGCTATGTATAGATCTTAATACAGCCATGCTAGCTACCCCTGATGTTAGCAACTAGCTAGCTAGCCGATAGCCCGCCAGTTTGGGAAACGCTAACCCTTGTGTTGACTTCGGGTCACATTGGCCCGTTTTAAATTTTTGTTTTATATCAGAAAATATTAGACGTAGAAATAAGCGCTGAAAATGTGTAGAAGGAAAATTTTAAAATTTTAAACGTTGGAAAAAGCAAAAACAAATTGTGAAAAAAGGCGTCAAAAATGTCCGAAAAAAAAGTGTTTTTTTCAAGGTTGAAACGAAGACAACACAAGTTAGCTAATGACGTTACATCACGTAGCTAACAGGCTTTACAGCATACATACATCCATCCCTCGGATGTATCATAACTTCATAAGATAATAGCATGCACGTATTAATAGAACACATGGTGAATTACAACCATTAGCTATATCCGTTATTACAGCTAGCTTACATGAGCTCGGGAGAAGTCATGTGAGCGGGCGGGTGCAGTCCCGCGGGTCTGCTCGCGTCTATTATGCGCGTTCATCATGCCAAATTGAATAATTCTGGATTCGCTTCTAGTGAATGTTAAAAATGTTAAAAAAAGGACCCTTTCAGAGTTTGGGCTGGTAAGTTGATATACCCAGAAACAAATTATCTTCTGAAATATAGACGTTTCTTTCGCCGTGCAAAGTCTATGAGAAGTCTTTCTGGGCCATGGGGGGCAGTACCACCGTTATCCGCTAATAAGCCCATGGTGGCTTTTAGACTTGGCGCTCTTCCTGGGGGCTTGCCACGCACACATGCACCACTACACAGCATGGGCGATTTTAGACCCTTTTTAGGAGGGCTCAAGCCTCAATTTCATCTCAGCCCCCCTAAACCCCCCCCCACCCCCTTTTTGTTATGTGGTGACTTCTAATAGTAATGCTGTGATGCTGTATGAAGAGGAATCCGCCGACACTGTTCTTGATTATAAAAGGTTTTATTCTAATTCAAGATTTTCAGCATCCTTTTAACCAACTCCTGCAGAGAGCTTGGAGAACAACCAACCCAATTCTTCCAATAAGTCGTTCTGCCTTTTCTTTGTGTGCATATGGTATATATTCTGTGCATTGCATTAACATGATTGGGTCAGAACTGACCAATGATACCTACTTTTCTGGCTCATCTCCAAATAAGGGCTCTTCTGTCCAAGAGGGCTCTTCTGCTCATGTTAACAGTCTCCAGATGTTTCAGTAAAAGTAGGGTAAGGGTCAAATCTTAAGTACAAATGTATATAAAGTTATGAACTGCTCAGATACCACAGTTATAATCAATGTTGGTTCTTCAAGTGAGAGTTTGCGAGCTTGTCTGTTAGTGATAGAGGACAAACAATTACAGTTTCAACATGTTATTGAACAGTTTTCATGATTGTACATTTAAATGTGGAAAATATAGACTGTTTGTTTATTTCTGCGCATGTTTGATGCGCATGAACTCAGAGCGTGATGACGCTGCGGAAGTGCCATGGCGCCGGCATTGCGTAATGGCAATGCGACGTCAGAAGCAGCTGCAGTACTGAACAACGTGTTGTGATGACGCTGCCCTTGCCAGTTTGGATTAAATATCTAATTAGGACGACCGACGACTCATAACGTGAGTATGTGGAGAAGCATATCGTGTCAACGGTTATTCCTGACAAGCGTTTAATTATGATTTTAAAGTTCAACAGACTCGCATCGCGTGCTTGTGTTCGGATTTGGCCACGTGCAGCTGCTTTTGTGCAGTTGTTGACGCAATAACATTGCATATTACGAGTCATAGTCGTGATATAAGACACGTTGAAAGTGGCTGTCAGTTGTTGATGTCGCTGAGCTACAGGAGAGGCCACGTGTCTCCATTCAGAAGAACTAATGCTGCAGGTTACTCCAGCGCGAGGGCAACAGTCCGAGACAGGCCACTACCGTGATGGCTGGCTTTGTCTGTTGCTTTTTTAAGATTGCCGATTTGAAGTTTGACTTTTAATTGTTCGTCTTCGGCTCCAAAACCAATTAAGTTCGTTTTGTGTTCGTTTGAAAGACAACATGGCGCTGCGAAGACACAAGGAAGCACTAACTAACCAACTAACTAACCAACTAACTAACCAACTAACTAACCAACTAACTAACTAACTAACTAACTAACCAAGTCATCATCTTTCTCGTTGCATCATCAGGGGAAGAACTGTAGTACAGTCAGTCTCCATTTGTTCTGTCCACACACACACACACACACACACACACACTCACACACTCACACTCACACACACACTCACACTCACACTCACACACACACACACACACACACTCTCTCAGACACACACACTCTCAGACACACACACACACTCTCAGACACACGTATACATACACACACTCACACACACACACGTATACATA
This sequence comes from Zingel zingel, assembly GCA_023566125.1. Lineage (NCBI taxonomy): Eukaryota > Metazoa > Chordata > Actinopteri > Perciformes > Percidae > Zingel > Zingel zingel. Next base: position 2,124,436 of record CM042314.1, on the reverse strand, counting down.
CACACACTCTCACTCAGACACACACACACACGTATACATACACACACTCTCTCACTCACACACACACTCAGACACACGCATACATACATACAAACACACTCTCAGACACACACACACTCTGACACACACGTATACATACACACACTCTGACACACACGTATACATACACACACTCTCTCACTCACACACACACTCAGACACACGCATACATACACACACTCTCTCACACACACACACACACTCTGACACACACGTATACATACACACACTCTCTCACACACACACACACACACTCTCTGACACACACGTATACACACACACACACACACACACACACACACACACGTATACATACACACACTCTCTCAGACACACACACACGTATACAAACACACACTCTCACACACGCTCTCAGACACACACACACACACACACACACACACACACACACACACACACACACACACACACACTCTCTCAGACACACACACTCTCTCAGACACACACACACACGTATACAAACACACACTCTCTCACTCACACACACACACACACACACACACATATACATACACACGCTCTCTCACTCACACACACACACTCTCTCAGACACACACACACACACTGACACACACGTATACATACACACACTCTCTCTCTCACACACACACACACATATATATATATATATATATATATCTATCACATACTCATTACATAAACATTCTTTTCAATGGGGTTCTATTGCTAGGCAACAGCCTGGCCCCTTGTTAATTTCCCGTCAGTTGATGTCATTCACATACACGACAACAATGATATAAAACAGCAAATCAACCAACCATTTCAAATGTTGATGTTTATAACTTGAGGAACATCCCGTGTCCCTTATCTGACAGCTCCTCGACTCCTCGGCCCCTGCGAAGGCCGTCTCAGAGCTCTTATTTCTGTCCCGAGGAGCTATAGCGGAGGAAACGCAAGAGCAGCCACTTGCCTCCCTTCCTCGCGTTGTAGTCCTGAGACGCCAGGAAGTCACGGGAGGAGAGAGGCAACGGGCAAATGTGTTGAGGGATGAGACGTCCGTTCCTCTGAAGCGTCGCATGAATACGTCAGCTGTTTGGGCGGAGTTAGCAACTCCTTCAGCTGCACGGCTTCCAGGAAGGCTGCTCTCTGTATCCTCGCCTCCTCCTAGCTCCTCAATGCTCCCTCCTCGCGTCTAGCTCCTCGCACCTAGCTCCTCCCTCCTAGCTCCTAGTTCCTAGCTCATAGTTCCTAGCTCCTCTCTCCTAGCTCCTCTCTCCTAGCTCCTAGCTCCTCAATGCTCCCTCCTCGCGTCTAGCTCCTCGCACCTAGCTCCTCCCTCCTAGCTCCTAGTTCCTAGCTCATAGTTCCTAGCTCCTCTCTCCTAGCTCCTCTCTCCTAGCTCCTCGCTCCTAGCTCCTCAATGCTCCCTCCTCGCGTCTAGCTCCTCGCACCTAGCTCCTCGCTCCTAGCTCCTCGCTCCTAGCTCCTAGTTCCTAGCTCCTCTCTCCTAGCTCCTCTCTCCTAGCTCCTCGCTCCTAGCTCCTCTCTCCTTGATGCTCGCTTCTCGCTCCTAGTTCCTCGCTTCTAGCTCCTTGCTCCTAGCTCCTCGCTCCTAGCTCCTCCCTCCTAGCTCCTAGTTCCTAGCTCATAGTTCCTAGCTCCTCTCTCCTAGCTCCTCGCTCCTAGCTCCTCTCTCCTTGATGCTCGCTCCTAGTTCCTCGCTTCTAGCTCCTCGCTCCTAGCTCCTCAATGCTCCCTCCTCGCCTCTAGCTCCTCGCCTCTAGCTCCTCGCTCCTAGCTCCTCAATACTCTCTCCTCACTCCTAGCTCCTCGATGCTCGCTCCTAGCTCCTCGATGCTCGCTCCTAGCTCCTCAATGCTCGCTCCTAGCTCCTCAATGCTCGCTCCTCGCTCCTAGCTCCTTGATGCTCGCTCCTAGCTCCTAGTTCCTTGCTCCTAGCTCCTCCCTCCTAGCTCCTAGCTCCTCCCTCCTAGCTCCTAGCTCCTCCCTCCTAGCTCCTAACTCCTAACGCCTCGCTCCTAGCTCCTAGCGATGTGTGTATATTTGTGTGTGTTATTAGTTTCCCTGTTTGTGTGTTTGTTAGTTTGTTGTATAGCTTGTTTGGTTTTTGTTGAGTATTACATGTTTAGTTCATTTGTATTAGGGGAGGACTCTGAATGAACTTTCCTTCCTCTCCTGCACTGAGATTGCTTCTTTTTTCTCTATTGTATGTGAGTTATGTCTTCATTCCTTCTTCCACACGTCTCCAGTTTAGGATGGCAGATTCAGGCTCGGGTGACCCCAGTGGTCAACGTGTGCCGCCGACCCCTGCAGGGAGCAGTTTGCCACAGTTGATGGGCCGCCGACCTCCTGCCGCCCTCTCGACCGGCCGTCTCCCCTCAATGCGATCCAGAGACCTCACCCTGGGGGGGGTGAAGAAGGTGACGTACTACATCTCATTGTTAGAATTAGTATTCTGCTACAATACAACACATTGCTTGTTGAATTGAAAACAAATGAAAGGAAATAATTTCCAACAATCTTTTATTGAACATTTAATTGAAAATAAAAGGCAGCCCTAAAAAAAAAAAAAAAGAGTGACAGTTACATTTTAAAGTGCAGTAATTAAGGTGGGGAAAAATAATCGATTCTTAGATGAATCGCGATTCTCTCTAGAACGGTTCGATGCTCGGTTCTGATAATAATTTGAAAAATAATCCGATATTTTTTTGTGTTGGGTTGACTTCTATTTAAAAGTTACTGTCTCCAGTAGGGCTTTGACTCCGAACTTCGTTATTCAAATATCATTCGAATATTTAAAAAAAATAATTATTAGGTAGCCCTTAATATTCAAACCTGTTATTGGCATTATTTTTTGCAAATGTGTTTGCTTGTAAACGTTTTCAATTCAGATTCCGAGGCTTTTCCACGCATTTCAAAATGTAACTACACGTCGCGGCGACGCACGTATCTCGGCCGTGGCTTGGTAGCGTTGCCCCCCCCCCCCCTAATTCTCAAAGAAGGCTGGCTTGCCCAGGGCCAGGCCATAGGTCGAATATATTCGAATATTAATAAACAAACAAACTTTGAATTGCTTTTTGGGCAAAAGTCAAAGCCCTAGTCTCCAGACAAGTACAAGTCAGAAAACGGAGTGACTGAAAGAGGACGGGATAATGGACAACCACTTAGACCAATGCACAAAAATGGCCAAAAGGAGAAAATAATTAAACTTTGTATATATACACATGATCTAATAAGATATGCATAAAATAATTAGGCAAACCCCATATAGGCTGTTCATCTACTCTACCACATGACATCTGACCACCTCATGTTTCTAACCGGACTCCAGATGGATGGCTTGGCATTTGCTCGGCGTATCCATCTGGGAACTTTCCGTTGGAGATCTTTTGGGAAGGGGTGAAAATGCTGGTTAGCTGATTGGATAAGCCATCTGTCTATCAGCACCTATGTTGGTGATGGACGGGCCAAATCAACCAATCAGATCAAGGATATATCAAACTCTTGCCGAAACCAGTCTGGAGAAGAGCAACAACATCTTTTCCTCCGAGAGAAGCCTCCAGTGCCGTTTTTTGCTCTTCTTTCAATGAAGGACTTTCTAATTCATTTAAAGCTTGCGCGATAGCTACGCTCATCTCATCCGTGGAAGCCGCCACGTTGTTTAGACTGAACAGTCGCTTCTCGTTGCGTCACACCTAAAACCCGCCTCCAAACCAACGCTGATTGGTCGGCCGTTTGGCGAACGGCTCCAAACTTTCTCTGTCTCAAGATGCCAGACTGATCTGCGAGTGGAGAACTGGAGCTCGCCAGATCAGGACGGTCTCTCGAGGCTACGTGACTCATTTTCTAAGAAGCCAATTCTCCACCTTTAAACATGACGGAGCCTCTGACATGAAGATTACTGGGAGAGAAGGTGTCTTTCACAAGCACGTTTAAGGCCTAAGCTCGGAATAACTACGCCACAAAAACCTCAGTAGACAAAACATTCATTAACACTTGTGTGACAGATATATGTAAAAACTAGGGCTGTCAGCATTAACGCGTTAATCGCGATGCGATTAAGGGTTGAGCATAGGGCTGAAACGATTCCTCGAATAATTCGATTACAAAAAATCCTCGATGCAAAATGCCTTGCCTGGAAGCTCGGTTACATCAGTGTTACTAACTTTGTATCGCTGACGGACGGCGTTCCCGCTACCGTCGCTCACCAGACGGCTCCGTCTGCTGCTGGAGACACATGCCAGAGGTAACTAGTGATTGGCTGAGAGGAGAGACCGGCTGGAGGAGACCACAGGAAGGGTCCAAAGGTTGGAGTCAGTTCAGACACATGCCAGAGGTAACTAGTGAGGGCTGAGAGAAGAGACCGGCTGGAGGAGACCACAGGAAGGGTCCAAAGGTTGGAGTCAGTTCAGACGCAATTAAAACGAGAGAGAGAGATCAGCTGTTGTTCTGAAGGCTAGTCAGCGCGTCAGCTCAGATCGTGGTCACCACTACGTATTTCCTTGTCTCTGATTCTGGTAGTTGTTGTGTCTGATGTGATGTCATCGTCCATACGACTCTGTGATTGGCTGTTGTCGGTCCTCTTCGTGGAACGGATGATGAAGTTAGACTCCATGTTTCCTGTTGAGATGCTAAAGCCCTGACGTCGTGCTATTATTGTGCTAAGCTAGTTTGATGTTGCAGTAGACCCCCTGTCCAGAGTTTGAGTTGTAATTGCGTCTGAACTGACTCCAACCTTTGGACCCTTCCTGTGGTCTCCTCCAGCCGGTCTCTTCTCTCAGCCCTCACTAGTTACCTCTGGCATGTGTCTGAACTGACTCCAACCTTTGGACCCTTCCTGTGGTCTCCTCCAGCCGGTCTCTCCTCTCAGCCCTCACTAGTTACCTCTGGCATGTGTCTGAACTGACTCCAACCTTTGGACCCTTCCTGTGGTCTCCTCCAGCCGGTCTCTTCTCTCAGCCCTCACTAGTTACCTCTGGCATGTGTCTGAACTGACTCCAACCTTTGGACCCTTCCTGTGGTCTCCTCCAGCCGGTCTCTTCTCTCAGCCCTCACTAGTTACCTCTGGCATGTGTCTCCAGCAGCAGACGGACCCGTCTGGTGAGCGACGGTAGCGGGAACGCCGTCCGTCAGCGATACAACGTTAGTAACACTGATGTAACCGAGCTTCCAGGCAAGGCATTTTGCATCGAGGATTTTTTGTAATCGAATTATTCGAGGAATCGTTTCAGCCCTAATGTACAACCAACTCCATGTTTCTATACTTAATTACTATTTTTGTGTTTTGTTTTTTTTAGAAAACCTTCACACCCAACATTATCGGCCGAAAAGCCAAAGAAGAGTAAGTAAAGTAAAGAAACATTTGTCACAGTAGAAGGATTCAGCTGTCTTTGACTGTCGGCCAATGACTTGATTCTGTTTGACAGGACGAAAGCTGAAGGCGGGCAGAGGAGGGACAGGAGGGACGCAGGTCGTGGCCGCGGTCCGAGAGATAGAGGCCGGGGCCGAGGGCGCCCAGAAGTCATCCAGTCCCACTCCATTTTTGAGCAGGGGCCCGCAGAGATGATGATGAAAAAGAAAGGTAGGATTGAGCCGGATGACCATTCACACTAAGGAGTTGTACTAAGAGAGGAGACACACCAGCCTGATAATCGGCCGTCGGACCGTCTGGCGAGGTCGGTGACTCGAGTCTGGTCGGTGTGTCCCGTGCCGTCAGCCGTCCGAGGAGCCGTCGGCCTTCATTTGGGCCGACCTGACATGTTCAGTCGGAGACAGGACAGTCGGGACTCACCCGGAGACGGGGAGCGGATGAGCCTCTCAAAATCTGATGAAGATCTGTTAATCTGACCTTTGTTGATCTGAAATGAAGACAGATTCAGCGACTGCACGGCCTATTTCTCTCTTAACATGTTCTCAGGAACACGTTACGGTGAACTATCTTAGTCCAGTATGAGATCGGATTCTGAACGAGCTGTGGATTTCCGGAGAAAAAAGAACCACGTGACGCGTTCGTCCAATCAGCTGCCGGTTTTCATTTTATGGGAAATAATCAGACTGTTAATGGAAACAATACAGAGCAGCGCCGCCTGCTGTTATGGAGACGTATTACGTGCAGAGCGTACGCTCAAGTCGGCGTCTCTTCGGTGAGTTCTGAGGAACTTTTTGGACCTCGGGGACCCGACTGATCAGTCCGACTGGCTCTACTGCCGACGGTCGGCCGTCTGGCTGGTGTGTCGGGGCCCTAAGGCTGTACTCAACCATAGAAAATCTTGGTTGATTGAAATTCTACCGACTCTCCAACCAATCGATTGGTCGATGGGGAAGACACCGGCACGTTTCCTCTAGATAAACTGAATCAAAGTGCATTTTACCTGGGAGCGTTGTGTGCCCATGAAAGCGTTTTTGCTGAGGCCACGTTACGTTATAAGTAGGGTTGGACATTGTTTGTGTTTTAACAATTCTTATTGCGATTCTTCCTTTCGATTCCGGTTCTTATCGATTCCGATTCGTTGAGGGGTGGAGATGAAACGGGTCACGTGCCTATTTCACAGAAAGTTTTATTTTGATTCAATGGTGGGTTGCAGCTTTACCGGGCTTTTTCAACGTAAAATAAAGCCACACTAGAGCGCCGCTTACTGCGCGCCAAGGCTGCAACACAACAAGCGCCTGGCCGCTACGGAAACGACAACGTGCGCATGTTAAATTGGGAAGCGATGATCGGATTTGAAACCAAATCCTCCAAACGATTCTACTGGAATTGTAATTTTTTCAACGATTCCAAGTAGGAATCGGTTCTCGATGCCCAAGTTCAGCGCTGAGCGTCTGATCTGCGCTCAGCGCTGAACATTGGGAGCTTTTTTTTAAGTCACATTTTTCAACTTTGGGTGAAAAAGCTGCGCTCGTCACTGTCACTTTTTACCTAGTTATCCAATCACAGTGGAGAATACTACAAAGACCTATGTATGTATGTATGTATATACAGTATCTCACAAGTGAGTTCACACCTCACATTTTAGTAAATATTTCTTTTAATGGGACAACACTGAAGAAATTACACTTTGTTACAACGTAAAGTATGAAGTGTTCAGCTTGTATAACAGTGCAAAGTATTAAGAGTACAGCTTGTATAACAGTGTAAATGTGCTGTCCCCTCCAAAATAACTCAACACACAGCCATTAACGTCTAAATGTCTTAGAAGCAGGACAAATGTGTCTGTCCGAGCCCGGCCCGCGTCCGACAGGCATTAAGATATTTATGTCCGAGCCCGACACAGTTAAAATCAAATATTTTTCTCATACTAATGACACATGTAGGCTACGTTTGTCTGTGTGGAAAGCTTTTATTAAGCAGCTGTAGGAAGGCATTCAGAAATGTCAACAGATGAGGTCATCAGCTCACACGGGGGAACGAGCGCACGTTAATCAGCTGTTTTAAAGTTAAAATGTTCAGTGTGTTAACCTTTCCTGCTTGCTTAGTTTTCAACCTTGGTCGGCAGACTAACTCCAGGGCCGACGTCATAAAATGAATAACGTCGGGGTTAAAATCCCGTTTCTGGTGAGTGAGTGAGTGAGTGAATGAATGAATGAATGAATGAATGAATGAACTTGGCTTTCAGTCTGGGCTTTATTTCGGACACCGCACACACTGTGTACAAAACGTGAACTTATTCCACCAACTCTGTTCTGGTCGCATCTACACGTCTGCTTCCTCGTTCTCTCTCTCTCTTCTACACACACACACACACACACACACACACACACACACACACACACACTCTGACGCACACACACACACACACACACTCTGACGCACACTCTGACACACACACACACACACACTCTGACACACACACACACACACACTCTGACGCACACACACACACTCTGACACACACACACACACTCTGACACACACACACACACACACACACACACACACACACACACACACACACACTCTGACACACACACACACTCTGACACACACACACACACACACACACTCTGACACACACACACACACACACTCTGACGCACACACACACACTCTGACACACACACACACACACACACTCTGACACACACACACACACACACACACACTCTGACACACACACACACTCTGACACACACACACACACACACACACACACACTCTGACCATAATTTGTAATTATCTGTCCGTACCCGGCCCGTTGGGTACCGTCTGGTACCGTCGGGACCCGTCCTTCTCGGTTCAGGTATGCCTTGGTGCATATGGAATAGTCCTTTTTTTTTGGTGATTGTTGCAAAAATTGCGGTTCCATCGTAGCTTCATCGCGGGGTCTGCAGCTTCTCGATGATGTTCACGTCACGTAATTACGTCGCTTCATAACGTTCCCATGGCAGCAGGGGAACACGGCTGCTCTTGTGTGAAGTAAACGCAACATTTTTCAACTTTCTGCTGAGATATATGTGACTTTTTTGCAACGAAAATGCGGGCATTATGACATCATGCAAGCTCCGCATATTTTGCGCGGAAATCGGCAATTTATGCGGCGAAAGTATTAATATAAATACGAGGACTTTGGCTGATTATGCATTGAATTATGCGATCGCATAATCACATTTTCTGGAGGGACTGATGGAAGTAACGCCAGCGATTGTCCGACCAATGAGAATTTGGTCGTACAAGAGCACATCGACCAACCGAGCTGGAGACCTCAGCCTTATTCTTTACAAATGCAGTTCTACAGGCTTTCTTACACATGCTGGATCGTGTCTTGGTTTAAGTGCATCTTTGTATCGCACACAGGGAGCTACGACAATGAGAAAGAAGCTCCGAGCATGGGACCTTCACCCATCATCAATATTAAAAAGGAGAAGAGAGAGACGGAGGAAGAGACCAAAGAGATTCTCGCCAAGCTGGAGCGAGATACTGTAAGTCGTCTGGTGGTCGTCTGTATTAAATGGTAACTTTGGTATTTTCTAACCTGGACGCCTTTGGGCACCTTCAATGTTTACTATTCTTTCACATAAAGGTCTTTCTCTCTAGGGGTCCCTTCAGTGATATTGTCGGACACTTAGAATAATAATCTGAGTCTGTCAGCGTTTAGGAGCAACAAGCAGAACATAAACTAGAATATGAGAGCTAATCTCAGTTTTATATACATTTTTTAACCAGTTTTGTTAATTGGGGTTTCATTTACTCATTATATATATATATATATATATATATATATATATATATATATATATATATATATATATATATATATATATATATATATATATATATATAACTTTGTATGAACATAAAAAGTTCAACTACTAAGAACGAAACTGAACGTTTCACAGACATGTGACTAACAGGAATGGAGAAATGTGTCCCTGAACAAAGGATGGTCCAAATCAAAAGTTACAGTCCGTATCTGGTGTGGCAACGAGCTGCATTAAAGGAGAATTCCGGCCATTTTTTTTTTTACATTAATCTTGATCGCTATAAATATGCGAGTACAGTCGATAGAAGAAGAAAAACGAGCCGAATTGGTGCGGTCAACGCGGAGTAGCTGCAGCTACGTGTACGAGCTTCCACTGAGCTAAAATGGCAGTTGTCGGGGCAAGTTTTAGAGTGCCTTTGTGCCTCTTAACAGACACAACATGCAATTAATGTCTGTACAACATGAACAGGGCCTTTACGTGTCAACAAGATGCGTTTGCAACTCAGACATTGTTTAAATTCACCTACCCTGTCTCTATCCTGCCGGTTGAGCACTGTAGTGGTTATGACCATCTCAGTGACTATGTAACTACATGCAAACGGGCCAAATGATGTCTGTGGCTTGCAAGGATTGCTTCTCAGAGCAATCTACACACTGTTTACCTTTTCCTGCTACACCGGGACTTCAGCACGAGACTACAGCTAGCCTTCTCTAACGCTATCATTGTGCAAGCCACAGACATCATTTGGCCCGTTTCCATGTAGTTACATAGTCACTGATATGGTCATAACCACTACAGTGCTCAATTACCTATTTTTGAGGGGGAATAAACTTCAAGTTTTTATCGCGAAGGCATGACCTGTCCTCTGGAGGACGTAGCCAGACCACCAGGCGGGAGGCGGGAGGCGACGAAGGCGGGGAGTAATCAGAAGCAAGGATCCCTGTCGGGCCTGCTAGCTAAGGGAATTAACACACAGATTGACAATGCCAAGCCTCCTACCCACCAACACCAGATCGATCGCACACAAAATGGATGAGCTACAAATACACAGAACTGTTGCGTGATGATTATCAAGGAATAAGCCTAGCTGAACACACTTATCAAAACCCGGACTCCAGGTTAAAACATACCGAAATAACCCTTTTAAGTAGCTTTATTTTGCATTTCCTTGACATTAACTTTCTTCGTCTGTTGCATTCTTTCAGTTCATAGACGATCCCTTCCTGAGAAGTGAGCGGCGGAGCTGCCCCGTGCAGCTTCCCCTCGCTGTGTCGGGATGGGGGTTCACGGAGGAATTCACCAAGGCTGCTGTTAAAATCGAGAAGGTGGAGGACGACGACGACATCGAACCCATGGAACATGCAGTTGAAGGTATGCTTCTTGTATCTACGTAGTGGTGTCCAATATTTATGACAGTTTATGAAAGCAATATTTTTTAAATAGCACCTTTCACAGACACCAGTCACAACGGTCACGGTCAAATAAATGAAATCTGATAGTCAAATAGGGCCGCAACTAGCGTTATTCTTCACTGTCACTAAAAAATATTCAGTTAACTGTCACAGAGGAGAGAAGAAACTAGAAAATAATCACATTTAACAAGCTGACATCAGAGAACTTTTTTTTTCAGGTCCCCTAACATTATAGCAGTATTATGCACATACACAAACATGTAAAGCAGAAGACATTTTCAGTGTTCTCAAGTCGGTATGACTTAGTGTTCATTTCAGCAGACGAGATTAAATATGTTCGTCAACGACCTTTTTTCTCATGACATATGGCGCGTTTCCATCACATGGTACCTGCTCGACTCTACTCGCCTTTTTTGGTTTTCCATTACGAAAAAAAGGTACCTGATGCCTGCTAACAGGTCCTTTATGTAGTACCACCTCCGTGGAGGTCCCAGCGAGCTGAGGCGATACCAGAAGGTGAGGTGAAAGCGACAGACGGGGGTCCTGAACTAACCCTATCTTTAACTAGTTCAGCCAGCTGTGTGTTTGCTGCCTCCAGCTTCATTAGAAACTAAATGTGTCTTCTGGCATCAACACACCTTCCACGTTCTGTGTGTGTGTGACGTTAGGTCACGCCAGGTTACTGCGGCGCCGCTTGTTTCCAGTCCTGCGGAGGCTCCAGGCAGAGCTTTCTCCGTAGCCTACGTACACACACACACGGCCGGCTCCACGCACACACCAGCGCACAAGTATAACCATCAGGCCACTTCCATCGGCTACGGAGAAAGCTCTGCTGGAGCCTCCACAGAACTGGAGAACAAGCTCAAGGGGCCTGATGGTTATACTTGTGCGCTGGTGTGTGCGTGGAGCCGGCGTATAAGACGACCAGCCACGCTGAGGCGGGACTACAATCTGGAACGGAGAACGGACGCACAGCGTGGCGAGTCGAGGTGAGTCGAGCAGGTACCATGTAATGGAAAAACGCCATAAAAGTCTCGTCATTTTAGTCTTGTTTTAGTCAAAAGAGAACTCAACGTATCTTTTTTTATGTTCTTAGTCAAAACATTTGTCTTCTTTTTTTAAAATAAATTATAGAGGTGCAACGATGAATCGATTAGTTGTCAACTATTAAATTAATCGCCAACTATTTTGATAATCGATAAATCGTTTGAGTCATCCATACATCGTCCATACGACTCTGTGATTGGCTGTTGTCGGTCCTCTTCGTGGAACGGATGATGAAGTCAGACTCCATGTTCTCTGTTGAGATGCTAAAGCTCTGACGTGGTGCTATTATTGTGCTAAGCTAGTTTGATGTTGCAGTAGACCCCCTGTCCAGAGTTTGAGTTGTAATTGCGTCTGAACTGACTCCAACCTTTGGACCCTTCCTGTGGTCTCCTCCAGCCGGTCTCTTCTCTCAGCCCTCACTAGTTACCTCTGGCATGTGTCTGAACTGACTCCAACCTTTGGACCCTTCCTGTGGTCTCCTCCAGCCGGTCTCTCCTCTCAGCCCTCACTAGTTACCTCTGGCATGTGTCTGAACTGACTCCAACCTTTGGACCCTTCCTGTGGTCTCCTCCAGCCGGTCTCTTCTCTCAGCCCTCACTAGTTACCTCTGGCATGTGTCTGAACTGACTCCAACCTTTGGACCCTTCCTGTGGTCTCCTCCAGCCGGTCTCTTCTCTCAGCCCTCACTAGTTACCTCTGGCATGTGTCTCCAGCAGCAGACGGAGCCGTCTGGTGAGCGACAGTAGCGGGAACGCCGTCCGTCAGCGATACGTTAGTAACACTGATGTAACCGAGCTTCCAGGCAAGGCATTTTGCATCGAGGATTTGTTGTAATCGAGTTATTCGAGGAATCGTTTCAGCCCTAGTTGAGATAAACAACTGCTGTTGCAGGGGCGCAGAAAGTAGGGGTGCTGTCAGCAAACTGCGATGACAATAAAAGGATCGCTTATAAATATCTCTGGTTGTTGTTTCTGTTCCACAACATTTTGTATGTCATGTTTGGGGTGTGGGATGAAGAGAGGTAACGAGGGGCTTTCCACCGGGGTGGAACAGCTGATCCACTTGTGCCTCTGTTTACCAGTGTCTTTTCTCCGCTCTTCGTCGCCTGAAGACCTGGCTCCGTAGCACTATCACTCAGAGTAGACTTTCACACACGGCACTGCTTCACGTCCACGAAGACCTTTTGGATTATCTGATATTCAGGGTCTCATGGCAGAGTTTATCAGCCGAACTCCAGAGCGCAAATCTACGTTTGGTGTACCGCAATCATCACACACGGTGTCTGATCTCTGCGTCTTTCTCCTGCCGCTGTCCAAGCCCAGATGGTAGCCTATATGTTATGTTTATATACATATATGTATGCCTATTAAGAAACAAATAGTCTGTAACTTTTTAGAATTTGTCCGATACTTCGCTGTTCATTATTCTGAGTTCGCTGTGCAGTATGCACCGTCAGCTCGGAGAGACAGAGGTTGAGTGGTCTGCACCCCCTCCCGAAAATGACTTCCCGCGCGTCTGGCTGTATGAATTTTGTGTAAGCATACACCTATGGATGTACAGATTCATGACTGTGGGTGCTACAGCTACTACATTTGATCCTTGGTCCCCTTTCTGTTTTAGGTTATGTGCCTTGTTGTTCTGTTTCTGTTTGTCAAGTGTACAAAAACTCAATAAATAAAGAAGTCTTTGCAGCTTTAATTTGTTTGCTGCTTTTTAAAAGAGTCCACAGAGTCAAATGACCTAAAGCTTATTGGGAGACTATTCCAAAGCAGAAAAGAAATATCTTCTAGTCTCTTCTTGCACCGCTGCTCTCTGAAAACATTATCCTCTCTTCAGTGAAACAGGAGCCCGAGGAAGTGGAAATAAAGAAGTCGGATGGATTTTTCCGGCCGCCCCCTCTCCCTGAGCCCGACGTTCTTCCCGACCTGCTACATCGATGGAGTCTGGGCAAAGGGGAGGAGCTGTTCTTCATGCAGATGCCCGACACGCTGCCTGGCCAGCCGCCCACCCAAGAGCACCGGCCGGTGAAAACCGAGGTGCAGTCAGAGGACGGACAGTCTGTGCTTCTGAAGACGGAGTCTAAGGTAGATACAGCTGCCCTCTACATGATAAATACACGATGATATTGAGGTAATGTGTGTAAACCAGGGGAGGTGCTAGGGTTGCACGATATGAGAAAAGCATGCAATATGCAAGGACATCATTCAATATTGCGATTACAGGTGCAACGATGAATCGATTAGTTGTCAACTATTAAATTAATCGGCAACTGTTTTGATAATCGATTAATCGTTTATCAAAAAAAATAAGATTTCTCTGATGTCAGCTTGTTAAATGCGAATATCTTCTAGTCTCTTCTCTCCTCTGACAGTAATCTGAATATCTTCTAGTATCTTCTCTCCTCTGGGACAGTAATCTGAATATCTTCTAGTCTCTTCTCTCCTCTGGGACAGTAATCTGAATATCTTCTAGTCTCTCCTCTGGGACAGTAATGTGAATATCTTCTAGTATCTTCTCTCCTCTGGGACAGTAATGTGAATATCTTCTAGTATCTTCTCTCCTCTGGGACAGTAATCTGAATATCTTCTAGTCTCTTCTCTCCTCTGTGACAGTAATCTGAATATCTTCTAGTCTCTTCTCTCCTCTGGGACAGTAATCTGAATATCTTCTAGTGTCTTCTCTCCTCTGACAGTAATCTGAATATCTTCTAGTCTCTTCTCTCCTCTGGGACAGTAATCTGAATATCTTCTAGTCTCTTCTCTCCTCTGGGACAGTAATCTGAATATCTTCTAGTCTCTTCTCTCCTCTGACAGTAATCTGAATATCTTCTAGTGTCTTCTCTCCTCTGGGACAGTAATCTGAATATCTTCTAGTATCTTCTCTCCTCTGACAGTAATCTGAATATCTTCTAGTATCTTCTCTCCTCTGGGACAGTAATCTGAATATCTTCTAGTCTCTTCTCTCCTCTGACAGTAATCTGAATATCTTCTAGTCTCTTCTCTCCTCTGGGACAGTAATCTGAATATCTTCTAGTCTCTTCTCTCCTCTGACAGTAATCTGAATATCTTCTAGTCTCTTCTCTCCTCTGGGACAGTAATCTGAATATCTTCTAGTCTCTTCTCTCCTCTGGGACAGTAATCTGAATATCTTCTAGTCTCTTCTCTCCTCTGACAGTAATCTGAATATCTTCTAGTCTCTTCTCTCCTCTGACAGTAATCTGAATATCTTCTAGTCTCTTCTCTCCTCTGACAGTAATCTGAATATCTTCTAGTCTCTTCTCTCCTCTGACAGTAATCTGAATATCTTCTAGTCTCTCCTCTGACAGTAATCTGAATATCTTCTAGTATCTTCTCTCCTCTGGGACAGTAATCTGAATATCTTCTAGTCTCTTCTCTCCTCTGACAGTAATCTGAATATCTTCTAGTCTCTCCTCTGACAGTAATCTGAATATCTTCTAGTCTCTTCTCTCCTCTGGGACAGTAATCTGAATATCTTCTAGTATCTTCTCTTCTCTGGGACAGTAATCTGAATATCTTTGAGTTTTGGACAGAACAAGACATTTGAGGACGTCATCTCAGGCTTTTGGGAAACAATGATCCACATTTTTCACCATGTTTTGACATTTTTATAGATCAAACAACTAATCGATTAATCGAGAAAATAATCGACAGATTAATCGACAATGAAAATAATTGTTAGGTGCAGCCCTAATTGCGATAGCGACATTACTTGCGATAAATAAGCAGATATTTAAGTGTACTCAGTTTATTCTTCTTATAAAACTATTTTAGAAATGTCTCATGATATATAGGGCCCTATTTTAACGATCTAAGCGCACGGCGTGAAGCGCCTGATGCAGGTGTGCTTAGGGCGTGTACGAATCCACTTTTGCTAGTTTGACAGCGGAAAAAAAGGGTCCGTGCGCCAGCTGGGATTGACACAGTTGGTGGGGCGGGACTTGAATATCGCGGGTCCACGGCCCGAGCACAGCGCCCATATCCGTGATATTTTGACTTCCCTTTTGTACAGTGGGAGGAAGTGTAGATGTGTGCCAACCCGGTCTCACGCCAGTTCGTGAAATGGTCACGTTATTTTGATTCATTGATTCGTGTACAGGTCACTACTTTCTCGTTTATTTTGTGTACAGGTGACCATTTCAACAGGGAAATGAAACGCCACACCGCCTTATCAATACTATTCGCTACCGTAATCGTTCTGTGATCACGAAATATGCTTTCCATTGAAATACATTACTTTACTATTCGTGCTGACCACACGAATATAACGACATGAACGTGTTCAGTACACAAATCAATAGATTCAATAACGTGACCATTTCACGAACTGCCGTGAGACCGGGCTGTGTGTGCATAGGGGTAATTTACAGGGGGGATGGGGGGGTTACAACCTGCTTTTTGGGATGTTTTTGTTGCGTTTTTAATGCTTTTGTCCCTTTTTCCAACATTTTTGCATTTTTACATATTTTTATTTATTTATTTTGGACAATTTTTTTCAACGTTTTTGTCGCTTCTTTAGGGTTTTGGCACCTTTTCTGGTATTTACGTTGCTATATATATATATATATATATATATATATATATATATTTTTTTTTTTTTTTTATAACATACTCCTAATGCCTGGAGTGTGCCATCTGTACTATACAGTGTTGAGATTAGGGCTGCAGCTATCGATTCTTTTTGTAATCGATTAATCTAGCACTTAATCGATCAATTAATCAGATTTTTTTTTTATTTTAATTTTTTTTATTTTTTACGTTTTTAAACAACCAAAACTAGACCTATATGTAAGTATTAGTTATACTTAACCTATTTTCATTTATATATTTGATTATAATGTCACACAGCTCTGTTACACTTATGCTATTAGATCGTTGATCAGCTGTTGAGAGAGAGAGAGAGAGAGAGAGAGAGAGAGAGAGAGAGAGAGAGAGAGAGAGAGAGAGAGAGATCAGATGTTGTTCTGAAGGATAGTCAGCGTCAGCTCAGATCGTGGTCACCACTACGTATTTCCTTGTCTCTGATTCTGGTAGTTGTTGTGTCTGATGTGATGTCATCGTCCATACAACTCTGTGATTGGCTGTTGTCGGTCCTCTTCGTGGAACGGATGAAGTTAGACTCCATGTTCTCTGTTGAGATGCTAAAGCTCTGACATTGTGCTAAGCTAGTTTGATGTTGCAGTAGACCCACTGTCCAGAGTTTGAGTTGTAATTACGTCTGAACTGACTCCAACCAAGTTTTCCGATTTATTTTTGTCGCTTTCCTCCATACATGCAGACATTTCCCGGGACCTCCCTAGATATTTGGAGATCTCAACCCCGCCCCAATGTTGAACCCAAAGTTATGCCCTTGAAAACGTGCACAGTCTATGTTGTAAACGGTGTTTTGGTTTTAAAACAGGAGGAGGAAGCTGAAGACAACAACTGCAATCTGAAAGACCTGCGGGAGGGTCTTGTGGGAAAGATGCTTGTGCGGAAGTCCGGCCGGGTGCAGCTCATACTGGGACACGTGACACTCGACGTGTCTTTAGGAACATCGTGCTCTTTCCTTCAGGTATGACCGTAGTATTGATGTGTCTCTGTTTGTCTTCATGCTGTACCTGTTTCTGTAGAGACGTACCTTTCCTTCCAGTGGATCACCGTGGGACCTTATTTCGGTCCCATGATTTCATTTGATACGTATTTTCACCAGTGTTGGGGCAGTTACTTCCTAAATGTATTACATTATAGATTACTAGTTACTGTCATTTGAGAGAAATTCATTATATTACAACATTACTGTCTCGAAATTGTATTTCTTTACACTACTTTTGCTTTACTTTCACCAAAATAACAGCAGAAGAATGACTTGGCAGGTAGCTTTTAAATTTCACCACGGGATCAACAGTCTCATTTTTATCCACTATAATAATCATAGTTTGTTCATAATATTTTGTATAAGTAATGTGAATATGCAAAGTAACTAAAGCTATTAAATAAATACTTATACATTAGGCCTACTTGACTCTGAATTGTGGTGGAGTAGAAGTATAAAGTCGGAGAAAATGAAAATACTCAATTAAAAGTACCGTAAAATTGTATTGAATTAGCCTAAGGTATAGATACTTGATGAAATGTACTGATATTACGTGTAGCAAGCCTAAACATTAAGTCCCTTGCTCGGACACACTACTGTCTGCGCTGACGTACCATTACCTGTTGGGACCCAGATGTCGTCCGTACCATTACCTGTTGGGACACAGATGTCGTCCGTACCGTTACCTGTTGGGACACAGATGTCGTCCGTACCGTTACCTGTTGGGACACAGATGTCGTCCGTACCGTTACCTGTTTTTGACTCCGATGTCGTCCGTACCGTTGCCTGTTGGGACTCAGATGATGTTCGTACCGTTACCTGTTGGGACACAGATGATGTTCGTACCGTTACCTGTTGGGACACAGATGTCATACTGTTACCTGTTGGGACGCAGATGTCGTACCGTTACCTGTTGGGACTCAGATGTCGTACCGTTACCTATTGGGACCCAGATGATGTCCGTACCGTTACCTGTTAAGACTCAGATGTCGTCCGTACCGTTACCTGTTGGGACACAGATGTCGTACCGTTACCTGTTTTTGACTCCGATGTCGTCCGTACCGTTACCTGTTGGAACGCAGATGTCGTCCGTACCGTAACCTGTTGGGACTCAGATGTCGTCCGTACCGTTACCTGTTGGGACGCAGATGTTGTCCGTACAGTTACCCGTTGGGACACAGATGTCGTACAGTTACCTGTTAAGACTCAGATGATGTCCGTACCGTTACCTATTGGGACCCAGATGATGTCGTACCGTTACCTGTTTTTGACTCCGATGTCGTTCGTACCGTTACCTGTTGGGACGCAGATGTCGTCCGTACCGTTACCTGTTAGGACTCAGATGCCGTCCGTACCGTTACCTGTTAGGACTCAGATGTCGTCCGTACCGTATCCTGTTAGGACTCAGATGTCGTCCGTACCGTTACCTGTTAGGACGCAGATGTCGTCCGTACCGTATCCTGTTAGGACTCAGATGTCGTCCGTACCGTTACCTGTTAGGACGCAGATGTCGTCCGTACCGTATCCTGTTGGGACTCAGATGTCGTCCGTACCGTTACCTGTTGGGACTCAGATGTCGTCCGTACCGTTAGCTGTTGAGACACCGTACCGTCTCTGGTTCTGGCTCTGAACAAGGCAACAGTGACGGGACAGCTCGCTTCAAAGCAGCGAAATAACTCCTGTAAATAATGTCCATCTTGCAAATGTATCCGTCTATGCAGTCATCTCAACCACCGAATTCCAGCTACAGGAAATGAGACTCGCAGACTTTTTTTTTTTTTTTTTTCTGTGCCTAAATGTTCGTGTTGTTGGTGAATTCTTAAAAAAACAAAACCCCACTAAATGGCGGGTTCAAATGTGTTGTAACTCGCGTTACTGAGATTGTATTGGGTATAATATTACCGAAATGTAATCAGTAATGCGTTTAATGACTGCGTTACAGCAAAAAGCAAAACATTACTATAATTGCGTTACTTTTTTTTACTTTTGTAGCGCAATTACAGTAATGTATTGCATTACTCCCAACACAGATTTTCACGGTCTCAAACTTCAAGATAGACAAACTGAGACTTCATTTGCAAAATTATTGTTTAAACTAATTCATGGCGGGCGCCCGGTTAGCTCAGTTGGTGGAGCAGGCGCCCATATATAGAGGTCTACTCCTCGACCCAGCGGGCCCGGGTTCGACTCCGACCTGCGGTCCTTTGCTGCATGTCATCCCCCCCTCTCTCTCCCCTTTCATGTCTTCAGCTGTCCTGTCAATAAAGGCCTAAAAATGGCCAAAAAATAATCTTAAACAAATAAATAAAATTCAAATTCATTGCTCATGAATGAATAAACGGGATCAAACTATTATTTGTCTCTCCACGTTCACCACCGTACGTATTTTTTCCGAAATAATGTCCCGTGGTGGGCCACCGGAAGGGGAGGAACTCAACTCTGAAAGTCTTCCCGTGTGTTTCTACCGCCCATTGTTCTTTTATTTTATCATATTTTATATCAGAATTAACATTTTTGACATGCTTTTCTCTTCTTCCCCGCCTCCGTTTTTTTTTTTTTAGGAGCTGGTCTCTATTAATTCGGAGGGAAGAACGGGCGACTTGACCGTGTTGGGGAACGTCAAACACAAGATGGTTTGTTCCCCAGACTTTGAGGCTCTTCTGGAGGGTAGCGCTTAATACTTGTGATGTTGACAAGAAGTTCCCTTTTTGGCCGTTGATTGAGTGGCTATACTAACGTATTGAAATACACTATCTATGAATATATAACGTATGAAGTATTTAGTTTCTTCTTGTGGAAATAGGCAAATTAATTCAGGGTTCAAAGGTTGAATGGTGTGCCAAATTTCAGTACGGTTTTCATTTCTCTAAATCTGAGATTACTTGACAAGACTGTACATGGATGTAAATGTGTGAATAAAGAAAAGTTTTTGTTATACCGTGTTGGTCTCCAATTCTTTTTAATTGTTGGTTCACCCAAATTACAAAAAAAAAATATTTTCTCACCTTTAGTGACCATCATTTTCATTTAACCCATTTTAAATATATAAAAACGGATCTACAAAAACATGAAATAGCTGTAAATGTTAGGAAGATGATCACTAACAGATTTGTTATTTTATTTGTGGAACTTGTTTGTGGATTTAAATAGTTTAATATTTGCAAAATATTTTTTTTTGTATTTGTGGAAAGTGTTTTATATCTACAGATTACACATTTGCATAACGATTGTCAATCTGTTAACACAGTTATTGAATCAGAATCAGAAAGGGCTTTATTGCCAAGTACGTTGCACATACAAGGAATTTGTCATGGTGCTGTTGGTGCATGACAAATCTCTCTCCACAAATGTTTGCCCTCCCTTAGCCACTTACAAATTATTACTGCTTTATAATATCTCATCAAAATCATCAAAACATTGCTCCACAGCGCCACCAGTGGCCATATATGGTATACCTCTTAAAGTGCAGTACCTTGTTTTGGCCACTAGGTGTCAGGGCGGAACTTGAGTGACGTTCAGCCGAGTAGAGGAGTGCTGTTGAGTTAATACGTAGTACGTAGCCAGCACCGAGCCGCCCGTTGTCTGTTGTCCATGTTGTTCGCCGGGTGGAGTTTGGCTACAGTCCGCAAGACAAAGACAAGTGATTGACCAGTCTAAGCCTACTGTACCGGACGTAACATGACTGAAGGTTAGTTAAATACTTGGTCCGTTTAAATACATTCATGTTAACTCCTGGTTAGGATAGTAACGTTAAGCTGTGAGAAGCTAGCTAATTCTGTACAACCGAACCAAGCTTATAACTCAAAAGGTTGGCTCAGCGTTTCATTTACACCCGGGCGGACGGTCCTCTCTCCGGGGGGAGGCTGAGCTAGCTAAACGAGGTGGAGCTCGGGAGGCCACAAGCTCACTTTAGACATTGAATTGTGTATGTGGTCACGTTGACGTTAAAGGAGTCTTGAGTTCCGTGACTAGCTAGCTTCAGTCGTACTTGTATGCTAATTGCCGTTGTGAGAGCTAACGTTCCATTCCATTCCTAGCTAACTGGTAACCGTTAGCTAACGTTAACCCAGTAACAGTTGCTGGGGACGGAGCCTCTCGTTAGCATCATCAGAGGAGATGAGGACGGAGCATGGATGTATAATAATAAGGGACGGAGGGCCTCTAAAAGTTACCTATCTCTGCAGAACTGTTACGTTTGTTTATAAAGTTATCTGCCCCTTCGCTGAAAAGGGATACATGCCCGTTAATGGACCGCTAACGTAGTCCGTTTGTTACAGGATAAATATTTGTGAAATGACCTGCTAACACCAAGCATTCACCTTTTACAGTGTTAAACATGTACATTTCTGTCAATATACACTGTATATACTGTTGTATTTAACTACCTCAGATATATAAGCAAACTGTAATGGTTTAATCTCTAAAATGAGAGGAAAATGTAAACAAAAATCCAAGTGATGTCTTTAAATGTCTTGTTTTGTTTGTCAAAATGCCAAATATGTTCAGTTTAATATGATATACAACGGTAAAGAGCAGGAAACCTTCCTATTTGAGAGGCTGAAAACTGCAATTTCTGCCATTCTTGCATGAAAAATAACTTAAAAGATTAATCAATTATAACAATAATTGACAATTAATTTTCTAGTATGACTAATTGATTAGTAGTTGCAGCTCTCAGAGAGAGAGAGAATTTCACAAATATACAAATCTGTACATATGTTTGTTTACCTTGTTCAGCTTTGTTGTTAAGCCATGTGTCTATTTCTGGGTTTGTACTTAACAAAAAGACAGATTTAAGTTCCTTAAGTGTTAACACCTACTTTGTCGTTAAAGCTCCAGATTATTCAGATCCATTTCTTTTTACTTTGCCATAACTTTGCACATGGGACTCAAAGTTATTAACATTTCAGAGGAGACACAGGGAACTGTTGTCTGTTTTGCATTATTAAGTTACACCATACGTGCTCGGTTCATAGAGGAGATACTACTGTGACGTGGATCTTTCTGAGCGTCTGTTTGTACATCTTTTTCAGGTCTGTGTTGATACTGAGCCGCTGGATCTTCGCCAGTCAAAAGAACCACCTGCTGTGCTTGCTTGTTTCAGTGTTTACATCTCTGTCGCCAGCGGGAGGCTTTCGCTCAAATAAGCAAAGGACATCTGCAGCAGAGGATCTGTCTTTATAACGTCGCAACCGCTTTAAAAGACCTGGAGTACATATTTTCAACTGAGTTTCTGAAACCGATTGATGGTAAACAAGATGAAATTCATTGATATTGCCCGAGAGGGCCTTGCCAAGACGGCCACTTGTACTTTATATATGGATTCTCTGTTCACTGTGAGGAGAAGCTCCGTCCCCTAAGTTATCTTGATGAAGGCCTTTTTCTGACAGAAGATCGGGGCCACTTGAGGCCGGGAGGCGGAGTGCTGTGCCTCTCTGCTCTGCCCTCTTGAATTCAACCCTTTCTGACAGATTTCCTCGCACATCTGACGTTCAAGATGGAGCTCTTCTTCAACCCTTTTGACAACTTGGTGTGTATCCTGCTCGGCATCTCCCTCACCGTGTGGTTCACCCTGCTGCTGGTCTTCATTATCGTGCCTGCCATCTTTGGTGTGTCCTTCGGCATCCGGCGTCTTTACATGAAAACCTTACTGAAGCTCTTTGAGGTAAGAGTTTGCCGCATAATGTTGTCTGTTGCTTGTTTGTAGCGTGTGCTTGCTTCCCCGTATTCCCCCCCCCCCCCCACACACACAACTTTATTGTTTAAATTCTCACAAACATGTTGGACAAAATGCATTTATAAAACTCTTGGTTCCCAGTCTTGTTGCCTGCAGCGTTGTCTGGTTGTAAAGTAACTAGTAACTAAAGCTGTAACAGATGAATGTAGTGGAGTAACTAAAGTAACTAGTAACTAAAGCTGTAACAGATGAATGTAGTGGAGTAACTAGTAACTAAAGCTGTAACAGATGAATGTAGTGGAGTAACTAGTAACTAAAGCTGTAACAGATGAATGTAGTGGAGTAACTAAAGCTGTAACAGATGAATGTAGTGGAGTAACTAGTAAGTAGTAACTAAAGCTGTAACAGATGAATGTAGTGGAGTAACTAAAGTAACTAGTAACTAAAGCTGGAACAGATTAATGTAGGGGAGTAACTAAAGTAACTAGTAACTAAAGCTGGAACAGATGAATGGAGCGGAGTAACTAAAGTAACTAGTAACTAAAGCTGGAACAGATTAATGTAGGGGAGTAACTAAAGTAACTAGTAACTAAAGCTGGAACAGATTAATGTAGGGGAGTAACTAAAGTAACTAGTAACTAAAGCTGTAACAGATGAATGTAGTGGAGTAACTAAAGTAACTAGTAACTAAAGCTGTAACAGATGAATGTAGTGGAGTAACTAAAGTAACTAGTAACTAAAGCTGTAACAGATGAATGTAGCGGAGTAAAAAGAACAATATTTCTCTCTGAAATGCAGCGGAGTAGAAGTAGAAAGTGGCACGAAAAGAAGAGACTCAAGTATAGTACACGTACCTCAACATTTACATTTAAGTACAGTACTTGAGTAAATGTACTTAGTTACATTCCACCGCTGTCGAGAACCACTCATCCGATGGTAAACGTACTGCATTTATATAGCGCCTTTCTACCTTACTAGATAAAACAGAGTCCTCGATTCATAGTTAGATGAGAAAGTAGGACGTTAACTGCAGTTTGAGGTGATGTGTTATAGTGTATGTATGTGTGTGTGTATATATTAGTGCTGTCAGTTAAACGCGTTATTAACAGCGTTAACGCAAACCCATTTTAACGGCGTACATTTTTATAGCGCGAGATTAACGTTCTTTTTGGCCTAGCAAACTTTGTAGTTTTTTTCACATGCTGTTGCAACAACTAGTAACGTTAGAAAAACTACAACACCCACCGGATCTAGCTAGACCAGGAACACAACAGGCGTGCCGTACACACTTGTTTGGGCTCGCGAGCCGGCTAAAGAGCAGTAGGCTAACGCTTTACGTTTTTAGTGGATGGCGAGCGCGAGACGCCGAAATGGATGCAAATAAGATTCTGAATGGAAAGTTTACTTTTAAAAATGGTTCCATTGACAAGACCAACGTGATCTGTGTGTTTGGTCGTTGTGAACTGAGCTATCATCGCAGCACGTCCAGTCTGAAATACCACTTGATGGCCGAGCCCACAGCTGACGGCCGAGCACACGGCTGACGGCCGAGCACACGGCTGACGGCCGAGCTGACGGCCGAGCACACGGCTGACGGCCAAGCTGACGGCTGACGGCCAAGCTGACGGCTGACGGCCGAGCACACGGCTGACGACCAAGCACACGGCTGACAAGCACACGGCTGACGGCCCGAGCACACGGCTGACGGCCGAGCACACGGCTGACGGCCGAGCACACGGCTGACGGCCGAGCACACGGCTGACGGCCGAGCACACGGCTGACGGCCGAGCACACGGCTGATGCAAATTCTCCGCCCCTCGTCAATTGTGTGAGATTATTTGCTCCAAGTGTGAATGACTGGTCTAAGTGAGAATATTAGTGTGAAATTGAACACTACAGTATGCCAATGTTGTTTTCAATAATAATAAAAAAAACATTTGCACAAAGCAAGCCGATCCACCTTTCCATGTTGATAAGAGCATTTAAATAAGAAATAATGGGATATTTAGAATAGATAAAAATGTGCGATTAATTGCGAGTTAAAGGAACAGACAGACTTATTGGGACTTTAGCTTATTCACCGTAACCCCCAGAGTTAGATAAGTCCAGACATACCCTTCTCATCTCCGTGGTGCTGTAAGGCTGTCTGACGGCTCCACCGGTAGCTTAGCCTAGCACAGAACATGCAGGTGAATGGTTCCAGTAATCCTACTGCTCCCAATAAGTGACCAAATAACGCCAACATGTTCCTGTTTCCATGTTGTGATTTGTAGAGTCACAGCGTGTACAAAAGACAACGTAACATGAGACACAGCCATCTTCTAACCGTAAACAAACCGGGAACTATATTCTCAGGCGGAAGAATATAGTACTTGGGCGGAGTGATCTGCTTTGCAGCAAGCCTGTCTGAGAATATAGTTCCCGGTTTGTTTACGGTTAGAAGACGGCTGTGTCTCATGTTACGTTGTCTTTTGTACACGCTGTGACTCTACAAATCACAACATGGAAACAGGAACATGTTGGCGTTATTTGGTCACTTATTGGGAGCAGTAGGATTACTGGAACCATTCACCTGCATGTTCTGTGCTAGGCTAAGCTAACGGTGGAGCCGTCAGACAGCGTTACAGCACCACGGAGATGAGAAGGGTATGTCTGGACTTATCTAACTCTGGGGGTTACGGTGAATAAGCTAAAGTCCCAATAAGTCGGCGTGTTCCTTTTAACTATGACATTAATGCGATTTAGAGTTAGGGTTTTTCCCTCGCCATAATTTCGCCTAACTTTGTAGCGTTATTTAGCGTGACATGGATCAATATCAGATCATTTTAGATGCCACCCTAATGTCTTAACCATTATGTGTTAGCTGAGGATGGAGTGGAAACACGTAATACACACAATGTCACAGTACAGTATGTCTCAAGGTGTGTTTCTATTCTTGCAGTTATGATGCTCTGTCTTCACAACCTGTTATTCATCAACCACAGTTTGTACAAGTTCTTTAAGATCATCCTGTATTTGTTCAGGCTGCCTTTTGTCCGCCCTTTCAGTCAACATTTACAACAGTCATGTTTGATTCTGGAAAAGCAGTTCCCTGTATACAACTACAGCTGCAAAGATTCATTGATTAGATGTCAACTATTGAAAATTCTCTGATGTCAGCTTGTTAAATGTGAATATCTTCTAGTATCTTCTCTCCTCTGGGACAGTAATCTGAATATCTTCTAGTATCTTCTCTCCTCTGGGACAGTAATCTGAATATCTTCTAGTCTCTTCTCTCCTCTGGGACAGTAATCTGAATATCTTCTAGTCTCTTCTCTCCTCTGACAGTAATCTGAATATCTTCTAGTCTCTTCTCTCCTCTGGGACAGTAATCTGAATATCTTCTAGTCTCTTCTCTCCTTTGGGACAGTAATCTGAATATCTTCTAGTCTCTTCTCTCCTCTGGGACAGTAATCTGAATATCTTCTAGTCTCTTCTCTCCTCTGTGACAGTAAACTGAATATCTTCTAGTCTCTTCTCTCCTCTGGGACAGTAATCTGAATATCTTCTAGTCTCTCCTCTGGGACAGTAATCTGAATATCTTCTAGTCTCTTCTCTCCTCTGACAGTAATCTGAATATCTTCTAGTATCTTCTCTCCTCTGTGACAGTAATCTGAATATCTTCTAGTCTCTTCTCTCCTTTGGGACAGTAATCTGAATATCTTCTAGTCTCTTCTCTCCTCTGGGACAGTAATCTGAATATCTTCTAGTCTCTTCTCTCCTCTGGGACAGTAAACTGAATATCTTCTAGTCTCTTCTCTCCTCTGGGACAGTAATCTGAATATCTTCTAGTCTCTCCTCTGTGACAGTAATCTGAATATCTTCTAGTCTCTCCTCTGGGACAGTAATCTGAATATCTTCTAGTCTCTTCTCTCCTCTGACAGTAATCTGAATATCTTCTAGTCTCTCCTCTGGGACAGTAATCTCAATATCTTCTAGTATCTTCTCTCCTCTTGGACAGTAATCTGAATATCTTCTAGTATCTTCTCTCCTCTTGGACAGTAATCTGAATATCTTCTAGTATCTTCTCTCCTCTGGGACAGTAATCTCAATATCTTCTAGTCTCTTCTCTCCTTTGGGACAGTAATCTGAATATCTTCTAGTATCTTCTCTCCTCTGGGACAGTAATCTGAATATCTTCTAGTCTCTTCTCTCCTCTGACAGTAATCTGAATATCTTCTAGTCTCTTCTCTCCTCTGGGACAGTAATCTGAATATCTTCTAGTCTCTTCTCTCCTCTGGGACAGTAATCTGAATATCTTTGACTTGTGGACAAAACAAGACATTTGAGGATTCATCTTCAGCTTTGACATTTTAGAAACCAAACAACTAATCCATTAATCGAGGAAATAATCAATAAAATAATGGTTAGTTACAGCCCTAATTATCCAATATAAAGCGCTAGTTCTGTAGAAGTTGCCCATTTCCCGGCATTGGTCAGGTGTCGGCGTTACGCTTGTCTTTAGCATTCCTGGATGGGAGAAAAACGTGCTCTGGTTGATTGGCATTTCTTTAAACCAATCAGAATCGTCTTGGGCGGGGCTAAGCGCCGGACGGAGCCATGGTGCCTCTGCTAAATAGCCCTGGAACGGAACTTGTTTTGGTGGAACGTGTGTACGTTCAAAGGTTGTTTGAGTCGTGCAAAAGAAAGCTAAGATTGGACAGATAGTCTAGCTAGCTGTCTGGATTTACCCTGCAGAGATCTGAGGAGCAGTTAACCATAGTCCTCACACATCCACCGGAGGTTAGAACGCCAACACAAAGACAGAGGAAGGTGAGGGATATTTGGCTGAAAAGAAGGACATCCAGCGGAATTTCTGGCGGCAACGGAGCAATCCCGGAAGTGGACCGTCGTGGATATAGTATGTAATGCATCAGCTTCAATGTGCAGTGAGGCTAGCTCAAGACGTCAGTATTTACCAGCTGACTCCAGACACAGTTATCTAGTTTCTCCTCCTGCTATCTCTGGCGAATCTTCCCTCGTAGAGCTGTCATCACTTTCCAGCCGTGAACCTGTGAGAGCAGATCTTGTGCCAGAAATAAACGGGCCGGTGGGAGCTGTGAGAGACGCTCTCAGCTCATGATTCCCAAAGCAACCGGGAGGTTTTAGAGCAAAGGTCAAAGGACAGATGCAGTACCGACTGTGTGAACCTGAAGCAAATGTGTCATTACGTTAATGCAAAAGGTCTCCTTATTTTAGGCGTGTTGAAATAAAAAATATATTTATTTTGTCTTGGGTATGATTAAGTTTAGAAAGACCTTGATTTTGTTTACGCAATTAGTTGCTCAAAGAGAATATATGTGACACAAATCACTCGAAGTGAAGTTATTTGTGCTGTAATCTAGAGCTGCAAAGATTAATCGATTTAGTTAAATAACTATTAAATGAATCACCTACAAATTGAGTCCTTTTTTAATGAAAAAAATATTATTTTATTATGTTAAATGTGAATATCTTCTAGTCTCTTCTCTCCTCTGGGACAGTAATCTGAATATCTTCTAGTCTCTCCTCTCCTCTGGGACAGTAATCTGAATATCTTCTAGTGTCTTCTCTCCTCTGGGACAGTAATCTGAATATCTTCTAGTCTCTTCTCTCCTCTGGGACAGTAATCTGAATATCTTCTAGTCTCTTCTCTCCTCTGGGACAGTAATCTGAATATCTTCTAGTCTCTTCTCTCCTCTGACAGTAATCTGAATATCTTCTAGTCTCTTCTCTCCTCTGGGACAGTAATCTGAATATCTTCTAGTCTCTTCTCTCCTCTGGGACAGTAATCTGAATATCTTCTAGTCTCTTCTCTCCTCTGACAGTAATCTGAATATCTTCTAGTCTCTCCTCTGACAGTAATCTGAATATCTTCTAGTCTCTTCTCTCCTCTGGGACAGTAATCTGAATATCTTCTAGTGTCTTCTCTCCTCTGGGACAGTAATCTGAATATCTTCTAGTCTCTTCTCTCCTCTGGGACAGTAATCTGAATATCTTCTAGTCTCTTCTCTCCTCTGGGACAGTAATCTGAATATCTTCTAGTATCTTCTCTCCTCTGGGACAGTAATCTGAATATCTTTGAGTTGGGGACACAACAAGATGTTTGAGGACGTCATCTTAACACTGATCCACATTTTTCACCATTTTCTGACATTTTAGAGACCAGACAACTAATCGGTTCATGGAGAAAATAATCTGCAGATTAATCGACTGACCTTAACTGTTGTTGCATGTCTACTTACTCATCCCACACCTGTAATATTTGATAGGGGATAATAACGTATTCTTTCACAGGCAGCTCTGGAGCAAAAGCAAAGCACAAACACTCCCTCAGCTCTGTTTTCCTCCCCTCCACCCAAAGTACTGCTGTCAACTGCAGCTGCACGTTGATGCGTTGAATCAGTATTAAAACTTGTCACGACACGATTTAAACGTAGCTGTAAAAGCAAGCAAAAGGAATGCTAGATATACCGTGTGTGTGTGTGTGTGTGTGTGTGTGTGTGTGTGTGTGTGTGTGTGTGTGTGTGTGTGTGTGTGTGTGTGTGTGTGTGTGAGTGAGGAAGGAAGAGAGAGAACGAGGAAGCAGACGTGTAGATGCGACCAGAACAGAGTTGGTGGAATAAGTTCACGTTTTGTACACAGTGTGTGCGGTGTCCGAAATAAAGCCCAGACTGAAAGCCAAGTTCATTCATTCATTCATTTGCTCACCAGAAACGGGATTTTAACCCCGACGTTATTCATTTTATGACGTCGGCCCTGGAGTTAGTCTGCCGACCAAGGTTGAAAACTAAGCAAGCAGTGTGTGTGTGTGTGTGTGTCTGTTTTTTATCTATTAGAGTAATTCTGACCAACATAGCTCAATATCAGGGTAAGTGGTGGTGATGGCGCAGTGGATATGACGCATGGCTTTGTTGTGGGAGTCCGATTCCCACTGTTATGCATCAACCAATGTGTCCCTGAGCAAGACCCTTAACTCCAGAGGCGTGTTCGACATATGTAGCAATTGGAAGTCGCTTTGGATAAAAGCATCAGCTAAATGTCATGTGATTAGAGATGCACCGATAGAGCGGCCGGTGACCGGGATTGGCCGGTTTCCACGTGCTCGGCCATGACCGGCGACCGGCAGGTCAGTCTGACATATGCTGATTTCATGCCGGTCAACGCTCCAATTAACTGCCAACATAAGTTCTACCAGTTACAGTTCTCAAGGACGCACGCACACACGGACGCCACAGCACGCTCTCTTCTTCCTTTCTCTCAACTTCTCCGCCGTGTGTGGCGTACCCGCTCGCGGTGTGAAGGCGTGTCGGCGCTATTCTCCCACATGTAGGAACCTGGTGAATTAACCTGCAACATGTCAGCTGTTTGGGGTTCTTCAGCGTGTGGGCAGAAGATAACAAGTCTGCAATATGCAACAGCTGCAAGGAAAGAGTAGGGCGTGGAGGGACCACACCAACAACCCAAATCACATTTCTTTAGTTGATATTGGACGTGAAGAGAAGGAAATGGTTCTAACATTGACCTTTAGATGTGTGTGAATGTCCCACACCAGGAGTCATTGATATAGTTCTATTTCATAGTGATCCATTATCTGTTCTAACATGTTCTATTAAAGAAAAGATAGAAAATAAATGTGTGTGTGCTGTAAAGTGGTTAGAAAAAATGAAATTGGAATCGGCCTAGAAAGTTGTAATCGGTGCATCTCTACATGTAATGTAACATATATCAAAATCAAAATAAGACATAACACTCTACACGCTCAACGACTAGGCACTGGATCCTTAATGTAGATAATATATGAAGGCACTCACACTAATACTTTTATTATATGTATATGTCCTAAACCAGGTGTGTCACACGGGAACATAAGTATCACATAAAGGGCCTGACATGTAGAGCTGTAGATGAACAGTCAAATATCTTTGACTGTATTATTGCATGTTTTAAAAAGTCTTCTCAATTATCACAGTTTGGCCCTTTAAAAGTCTGCAAAAAAGTTACTTAGCCAGCAAAGAAAAAAGGGCCAAAAAAAAGGTCGGAAAAGCAACAAGCGCCAAAAAAGTGACACAAACTTTTTAATTTGTGAACCTAAATGAATATGTGGGCTGTATCAAAATCTGCGAGGGGCCTGAGTTGGACGTGTGCTCCTAAACTATTTCCTACTGTAGCATTAATTGGTGCAGACAAACCTCTGAGTCATCGTGTGTTGTGGTATGAACTGAAGTCTGAGACTGTTGGCCAAGTGAAAACACCCAACACGTACCAGTCAATTATTTCCTGATCTGTCCTGCTTGTCTTACATCTTGAACACTGTGCTCTTTTCCTGCCTCTGTGTTATTGTCTACATATTAATATCGTGTCTCAGAACGAGGCCGTGGTTAACAGATAAGCCGTGCACATTATTCGCCCAGGGTCAGGTTAACTTTGACTGTTTGACGTTAACAAATTGTATGCGTGTTTCAAATTTGGCTACCAATTGCTGCCCACATTCACTTCAAGACACTAGTACTTGCATACAGGGCCACGAACGGATCGGCCCCAGCTCCCATCCAGGACATGGTCAAACCCTACACCTCAACCCGCCCACTCCGCTCTGCATCAGCCAACCTGCTTGCTGCCCCCTCACAGCGAGGGACAACTAATCACTCAATGAAATCCCGACTGTTTGCTGTCCTGGCTCCTGAATGTCAATAGAATGAGCTCCCCGTTGACATCAGGATGGCCGAAAGCCTGCACGTCTTCCGCCAAAGGCTAAATACACATCTCTTCTCTTCTGACTACACCTCAGATAAAAACAAAAACAAACATACAATATATATATTCTTAAAGCTGCACTTCCATATGGCTCTTTGTAGTTTTGCTTATTTGAAGCTAATGTACTTGGACTTACTACTTGTTTTCTGGAGTTTGCACCTTCAAGGTTGAAAGCATTTAATTAGAAGTCGCTTTTGGATAAAAGCGTCAGCTAAATGACGGTGTAATGATGTAATGTTTCCTCAACTTGTCTTTTGTTGCATTAACAACCACAATCAGACTAGAGAGAGAACCTAAACTTGAGCAGGAAGCTGCTGTGACTCTGATCGTAATGAAGAACTCGCCGTGTTGATTGAGTTTCTTGAATGTTCAAATCTAGAAAGTCAGGTTTAACAACATCTACAGCGTTTTAGACTCACGATGAACACAGTTCAATGTGAATGTTCCTTCTGTTATTGTTTAATTTGTTGATGAAGTAACATGAATCTGCTGCATTCTGTGTATTTTGTCACTTTTTTGTTCTGTCTTTGCAGTGGGCCACACTCAGGATAGAGAGAGGAGCCAAAGAAAATAATCACCACCTGTACAAACCCTACTCAAATGGTAAGCTGTACTATCATCGTGCATATTCAGTAGGTGTTTTTGTTTTAAAGGAACACGCCGACTTATTGGGACTTTAGCTTATTCACCGTAACCCCCAGAGTTAGATAAGTCCATACATACCCTTCTCATCTCCGTGGTGCTGTAAGGCTGTCTGACGGCTCCACCGGTAGCTTAGCCTAGCACAGAACATGCAGGTGAATGGTTCCAGTAATCCTACTGCTCCCAATAAGTGACCAAATAACGCCAACATGTTCCTGTTTCCATGTTGTGATTTGTAGAGTCACAGCGTGTACAAAAGACAAGGTAACATGAGACACAGCCATCTTCTAACCGTAAACAAACCGGGAACTATATTCTCAGGCGGAAGAATATAGTACTTGGGCGGAGTGATTTGCTTTGCAGCAAGCCTGTCTGAGAATATAGTTCCCGGTTTGTTTACGTTAGAAGATGGCTGTGTCTCATGTTACGTTGTTATTTGTACACGCTGTGACTCTACAAATCACAACATGGAAATAGGAACATGTTGGCGTTATTTGGTCACTTTTGTCACAATAAAGGAGCAGTATGATTAGCAGTCAGACAGAGTTACAGCACCACGGAGATGAGAAGGGTATGTATGGACTTATCTAACTCTGGGGGTTACGGGGAATAAGATAAAGTCCCAATAAGTCGGCGTGTTCCTTTAAGCTAAGCTACGTCTACACTATTACATTTTGTTTTAAAAACAAAAATCTTTTGCAACATTTAGACCTCACGTCCACACTAAAACTGAGACATTTGGAAACTCTGCTGCCCCCGTTTTGGTTTAAAAACTCCGGAGTTGCTTTGTAGTCTGGACGGACACAAACGGAGACGTTTGGAAAAGACGACTCACGTCAGTCAGTCTTATCAGTCAGGGAGCTTCCAGACCTTTCAGTAACAGTTCCACCTCGTCCTCGCTCCAAGATAATAACTCCCTGCTCTTATATTTCACCGTTGTTCTTTCTCCAAAGTAGTTTCTGTATTTTCAATTTATACATCTATAATTTTTAACCTGCAGAGTAACTTCAGACAATCTGCTTCCTGTTTACACCGGCACGCACATGCCCAGTGTGTGTGAAAGGTCATGTGATAGGTGTTGTCAGACATGTTAATATCATTGACATATATAAATAATGGAGCAACAGACCCCGTGTCTCTGGACGGAGACCAGTGAAGGACATTAGAAGCTCTTTTCCGGTGATGGCTGAGCGTTACTGAGCAGCCTCCAACTGAGCTTGAAGACGTAGATGTGACGTGAGCAACCTGTCTGAAAGTTGGAAGTCTTCTGGTAGCTGTGCCAAGAGAAATCTCAATCATATGTCTTATGTCAAACAGCGACCCCTAGAGTCGCTGTAGAGTACTTGTATTTAACATACTGTCTGTCTCAGAGCCGTCTCTGCACTCACGGCCTGATTCCCCCCTTGTGATATTTGGCAGGGTGCCACCTACCTAACTTGCATTGCTTGTTTTGCAAGCGGCGTCCCCCCCCAGCTTTGCTGTCGGGATGATTCGCCCTACTACGAGTTTGTTTACCATCGAAATTACTTTGAAGTTGTTATATTGAGGT
Organism: Zingel zingel; assembly: GCA_023566125.1. Taxonomy (NCBI): domain Eukaryota; kingdom Metazoa; phylum Chordata; class Actinopteri; order Perciformes; family Percidae; genus Zingel; species Zingel zingel. The sequence goes on along the minus strand of CM042314.1, from coordinate 2,090,499 downwards.
ACACATCTTGCATAGTGTGCCTTTAAACGCTTGTGTGGACGGAGATCGGTTTTGTCTCAAAATGCCACTTAGAAGTGAAAACTTAGTCGTGTAGATGTAGCCTTAGGCCGGCTACACACCGGCTGCGTGGCGTGAGCGTGTCCGCTGCGTGGCGTGTCCGTTTTTATTTGGGCTCCCAGGTTAGAGCTTACACACAGCCTGCGCAACACGCACATCTCACTCCCGAAAACGCGTGCATGCTAGAAATAAAACCGACTCCTATTTTTCACGCGATACGCAAGCGTGTTCGAAGCGTTTCCAGGCAAAATAGAATAGGAAAAGATGTTTATATGTCATTTTGACACAAATTCATATTAATAAATGACATGTTAATGTTTAAAAGTCTCGAGGTTTTGACATTAATGCAGATATAAATGTAATTTAAAAAAAAAAAAAATAATTATTGATTTTCAAATATTGCACCTGTCAATACAGAACTAAATATTCTGGAGCCTATTTTGCCGTCAATACTGCCGACGTTGTCTTTGCTGTAATCAGATCAGTATATATTTATGTTTAACATGTGTAATCAATGGGAAACATAGACGAGGCTAGCAGCAGCAGTGCTGTGTCAAACACCTTTCTGGTGTGTAAAGACATCAAAATCCACGCAGTTGACACGCAACAGACACCCCACGCTCACGCGACGCAGCCAGTGTGTGGCCGGCCTTAGAGAGGAGTTTCGCTGACCTCTTTTCTCCCTGGACTGTTGCAGCTATCATCGCCAGGGAGCCCACCTCATTGGAGGAGGAGATCAAGGAGATCAGGCGCAGCGGCAGCAACAGAGACCTGGACTCAGCCCCTGAGTTTGAGATGTCTGACATCTTCTATTTTGCCCGGCGAGGAGTGGAGAGCATCATGGACGATGAGGTGACCAAGCGGTTCTCTGCTGAGGAGTTGGAGTCCTGGAATCTGCTGACTCGCAGCAACAACAACTTCCACTACATCAGCCTGAGGCTGACCGTCCTCTGGGGGCTCGGCCTGCTGATCCGCTACGGCTTCCTGCTGCCTCTCAGGTATCAGCCGTACCTCCAACAGAGAGGTTTCTTTATATAGAGGAGTGACCCTTACCACACATGCTTTTAAAGAAAACTGAACACTTTAACAGGATTTGTCCTGCCACTGTAAGGTTTAGGTGCAGGATCCGAGCCGTTTGGGGCAGCATGTAAGCCGAATGAACGTAACTGAAAGACTATTCTCAGATCTAATGATTGTAGTTGGACTTCTATAACTTTAAGTTTTGTCTTTAAGCTTTTTGAGTGTTATTTATTTATTATCTGCTCTAGCTTTTCCAAAGTTTTAGACACAGATATTGTAACAACGATCCAAAGTGATGTGAAAGAGACGCAAAACTACCACAGACACCCAAAACAACCCAAAGAAAACAAAAATGACCAAAAAGAGACGCAACACGACTACAAAGACACAAAATATATTGGGAAATTTACTATTTTTACTAAAAAAAAATGTAATTAAAAAAAACTTATCAGTGAAAGCTGCATGTGTAAAATACACTCACCTGAAGGATTATTAGGAACACCTGTTACATTTCTCGTTAATGCAATTATCTAATCAACCAATCACATGATAGCTGCTTCAATGCATTTAGGGGTGTGGTCCAGGTCGAGACAATCTCCTGACCTCCAAACTGAATGTCAGAATGGGAACGAAAGGTGATCTAAGCAACGTTTAGCGTGGCATGGTTGTTGGTGCCAGACAGGCTGGTCTGAGTATTTCACAATCTGCTCAGTTACTGGGATTCTCACCCACAACCATCTCTAGGGTTTACAAAGAACGGGCTGAAAAAGGAAAAACATCCAGGATGCTGCAGTCCTGGGGGGGGGGAATGCCTCGTTGATGCCTCGTTGATGCTAGAGGTCAGAGGAGAATGGGCATGACTGATTCCAGCTGATAGAAGATCAACTTTGACTCAAATAACCGCTCATTACCACCGAGGTATGCAGCAAAGTATTGTGAAGCCACAACACGAACAACCTTGAGGCGGATGGGCTCCACCAGCAGAAGACCCCACCGGGTACCACTCATCTCCACTAAAAGTAGGAAAATGAGGCTACAATTTGCACAAACTCACCAAAATTGGACAGTTGAAGACTGTAAAAATGTTGCCTGGTCTGATGAGTCTCGATTTCTGTTGAGACCTTCAGATGGTAGAGTCAGAATTTGGTGTAAACAGAATGAGAACATGGATCCGTCATGCCTTGTTACCACTGGACAGGCTGGTGGTGGTGGTGTAATGGTGTGGGGGATCCATCATGCCTTGTTACCACTGGACAGGTTGGTGGTGGTGGTGTAATGGTGTGGGGGATCCGTCGCGCCTTGTTACTACTGGGCAGGCTGGTGGTGTAATGGTGTGGGGGATCCGTCATGCCTTGTTACCACTGGGCAGGGTGGTGGTGTAATGGTGTGGGGGATCGTCATGCCTTGTTACCACTGGACAGGTTGGTGGTGGTGGTGTAATGGTGTGGGGGATCCATCATGCCTTGTTACCACTGGGCAGGCTGGTGGTGGTGGTGTAATGGTGTGGGGGATCCATCATGCCTTGTTACCACTGGGCAGGCTGCTGGTGGTGGTGGTGTGATGGTGTGGGGGATGCTATCCTATCAATATGGGCCAACATTTCTAAAGAATGCTTCCAGCACCTTGTTGAATCAATGCCACAAAGAATTAAGGCAGTTCTGAAGGCGAAAGGGGGTCGAACACGGTACTAGTATGGTGTTCCTAATAATCCTTTAGGTGAGTGTATAGCGGCTGTGGATAAGAGGAGTTCACCGCTGGAAGTCAAAGACGTTTCGGCACTAGTTATTTTCCTTTGGCGCGGAATAAAACCTTTTTGGGGGGGTCGGCAAAGAATTCTCTCTGCAGGTAAAAACCCCCTGGTAACATTACATGTTGGCACATGCAGGGAGTTAAAGAGGGAGATCCTCAGTTGGGGTTAGCTTAGACGGTCACAGGGACAGTGACTCAGTACTAAGCCTGGCTGGCTCATTTCCAACTGCCGGTGGGGAGACTAATCAGGCCACAGCTGCACAGACAGACGCTGCACTGTCCCGCCCAGTTAATAGATTATCTCATTTGGTTATTGTCTAGTTGAATATCGAACTGGCTGACTTGCATGAGAGCATGAAACCCGTACCTCTCTTGTTTAAATCTCTCCCAATTTAATTCAACACCTTCTCCAACCCCGAGTGATTGGTTCATCCAAATTAAGTCGACCTGTTGGCCAGTTTAATCATCACCTTCCTTCCTGCAGGGTCAGGAGTCTAGTAGCGGTGACAGAGGAGAGTGTGGAACTTGTAATAGATAACCAGAGGCCCACATCCCTGGATAACATTACTCAGAAAAGAGAACTTGTAGTACAGAAGGAAACTTCTTTGGCTAAGGATGTTCTCGCATTTAAATGCCTACATTGGTATTTCACATTTTGTGATGTCATTTCTTGGAATGCTTTATATCCCTAAAATCAGTACCTGTATAGCCAGTACCAGTATCCTAAGCTAAAAGGTTATGTTAGTCAATCAACCATAACAAAAGAACAAGATATTTCTTAACACTCCAGATGTTATTTCAACTCTGTGTAGTTTTTAGTTCTTGAGATATGCACTTTTTTTTGTTTTCTTTCTTTTTTAAAGATCATTTTTGGGCTTTTTCCGCCTTTAATGGATAGCACAGCTAGGTAAGTGGTGGGAACTATACTTTGATGTGGCCTGTAGGATCCCTTTTTGAGGGAGCGGGAGCTGTGAAGTTCTTCCAGAGAGGGGAGAGGGCAGCCAATGATTTTCTGTGCTGCCTTTGTGACCCCCTGGAGCTTTTTCCTCTGTGCCATAATGCAGAGGCACTGTTGCTCCGTCCGGCCCTTAGCGACGCCCAAGATGATTGTGATTAGGGCTGCAGCTATCGATTCTTTTTGTAATTGATTAATCTAGCACTTTATCGATCGATTAATCGATTAATCTGATATTTTTTCTTTTTTTTTTGCGTTTTTTAAACAACCAAAACTAGACCTATATGTAAATATTAGTTATACTTGACCAGAATCAGCTGTTTCTCTGAAGGGATAGTTGTCACAAACCGGGTCAATGCATGTGACAAAGAGGGGAGACCAAACAGGTTAAAAATGCCAATGCAGTGTTAATGGCAGTGCAACAAACAGAAGCCATTAACAGAAGCATCAAAACAGGTGTGGAATCACTGTTATCAGGTGTGTGTGTGTGTGTGTGTGTGTGTGTGTGTGTGTGTGTGTGTGTGTGTGTGTGTGTGTGTGTGTGTGTGTGTGTGTGTGTGTGTGTGTGTGTGTGTGTGTGTGTGTGTGTGTGTGTGTGTGTGATGTGTGGACAAATGACAACTGCAACAAAGGAGATGAACCAAACCCAAACCAGGAGATGTGGAGCCTAGGAGAAGGAGAATGCCGAGCAACACGACTTGTATAAATAGCCTTGGTTGAGGCCTACTCAGGTGTTCACAATCAACTAACGACCCTTCCCATACTGCCAGCTCAGCCAGGAAAGCCAGAGAAGCCAACAGCAGGCAGAAATGGGAGGGACCGTAACATAGTCAACGCGTCAGCTCAGATCGTGGTCACCACTACGTATTTCCTTGTCTGTGATTCTGGTAGTTGTTGTGTCTGATGTGATGTCATCGTCCATACGACTCTGTGATTGGCTGTTGTCGGTCCTCTTCGTGGAACGGATGATGAAGTTAGACTCCATGTTCTCTGTTGAGATGCTAAAGCTCTGACGTGGTGCTATTATTGTGCTAAGCTAGTTTGATGTTGCAGTAGACCCCCTGTCCAGAGTTTGAGTTGTAATTGCGTCTGAACTGACTCCAACCTTTGGACCCTTCCTGTGGTCTCCTCCAGCCGGTCTCTCCTCTCAGCCAATCACTAGTTACCTCTGGCATGTGTCTGAACTGACTCCAACCTTTGGACCCTTCCTGTGGTCTCCTCCAGCCGGTCTCTCCTCTCAGCCCTCACTAGTTACCTCTGGCATGTGTCTGAACTGACTCCAACCTTTGGACCCTTCCTGTGGTCTCCTCCAGCCGGTCTCTCCTCTCAGCCCTCACTAGTTACCTCTGGCATGTGTCTGAACTGACTCCAACCTTTGGACCCTTCCTGTGGTCTCCTCCAGCCGGTCTCTTCTCTCAGCCCTCACTAGTTACCTCTGGCATGTGTCTGAACTGACTCCAACCTTTGGACCCTTCCTGTGGTCTCCTCCAGCCGGTCTCTTCTCTCAGCCCTCACTAGTTACCTCTGGCATGTGTCTCCAGCAGCAGACGGAGCCGTCTGGTGAGCGACGGTAGCGGGAACGCCGTCCGTCAGCGATACAACGTTAGTAACACTGATGTAACCGAGCTTCCAGGCAAGTCATTTTGCATCGAGGATTTTTTGTAATCGAGTTATTCGAGGAATCGTTTCAGCCCTAATTGTGATTGGTTTAGAGAAATGCCAATAAGACAGAGCACGTTTTTCTCCCATCCAGGAATGCTGTGTGGACTAACCAGACCCTCCTCCGCGGCGCTGTGGAGGAAGGTCTGGCAATGCGAGACTATTTGTTAAGAGATTCCCTGTTGCAGGATCAGATGTAACCTGCCTGTCCGTCTCTTTCAGGGTAACTCTGGCCTTCACTGGTGTCGGCCTCCTCGTTTTCCTCACCTGTCTTATCGGGCTGCTGCCAAGCGGAAGGTAAGAATGACGACAAGCTGGTCTGTTTTGATTTATCAAAAATAAAGGAAACTGTTTGCCGTGTTGACACACAGAGTACGTCATGCTGTTGTATGCTTTTTCTTGCAGGTTAAAAAACTTTCTGAGTGAGAAAGTCCATCTGATGTGCTACAGAATATGTGTCCGAGCTCTGACGGCCATTATCACCTACCATAACAGGTAAGGCACCTTTGCCCCCAACTTCCATCGGACGTGCTGGGTTCACGTCCAATGCAAATAGTTTTTGACTATATATATATATATATATATATATATATATATAAAACAAAATTACTTTAACACAGCAGTAGTGTACTTCCTGGTACAATGTGTACATACCCTGTCAGAAAAGGTCAGGATGTGTACCTGTAAAAGGGAAGGTGTGGGAGCCATTCAGTCTGTATACTGTATGCAAACACACGAGACATTCAGGGAACCTAATAAAGTCCGATGCATCTAACTTAGGTTATGATGTCAACAGAAATAATGGAAGCAAAACAATGAATCCATAAAAGCAGCCAGTCCGGTTTCCTTAATATCATATATATAATATTTCCTTTATTGTCCAGTACGTTTTACACACACACAAGGTATGTTTCCTCTGCTTTTAACCCGTCCTAACTAATCATGAGCAGTGGGCAGTAGGGGTGGAACGGTACACTGAAGTCACGGTTCGGTTCATACCTCGGTTCAGACATCACGGTTCGGTTCGGTACAATGGAGGGAAAAGCATAACAAAAATGCAGAAGGCAATTTTTTTTATGGTGCATGTCTCAGGCTGTAGCCTACCCCTAGTGTCCTCCAGTCTGTCCCCTGAGCTAGCTGTCTCAGGCTGTATCACTTAGTGTCCTCCAGTCTCTCCCCTGAGCTAGCTGTCTCAGGCTGTACCACCTAGTGTCCTCCAGTCTGTCCCCTGAGCTAGCTGTCTCAGGCTGTACCACCTAGTGTCCTCCAGTCTCTCCCCTGAGCTAGCTGTCTCAGGCTGTACCACCTAGTGTCCTCCAGTCTCTCCCCTGAGCTAGCTGTCTCAGGCTGTACCACCTAGTGTCCTCCAGTCTGTCCCCTGAGCTAGCTGTCTCAGGCTGTATCACCTAGTGTCCTCCAGTCTCTCCCCTGAGCTAGCTGTCTCAGGCTGTACCACCTAGTGTCCTCCAGTCTCTCCCCTGAGCTAGCTGTCTCAGGCTGTACCACCTAGTGTCCTCCAGTCTCTCCCCTGAGCTAGCTGTCTCAGGCTGTACCACCTAGTGTCCTCCAGTCTCTCCCCTGAGCTAGCTGTCTCAGGCTGTAGCCTACCACTAGTTTCAGTAAGATGTAAACAGTAAACAATAAGTAGGCTACCCCTCATCATCTCCAGACTCCATCTGGGACTTGTAAACAAAATAAGACATCAGCTAGTAGTGTGATATGGGAGACAAGCGCTGCTCTCATATGTGAACGCACAGAGCAGGGGTGTTAAAAGAGCACTTGGCGAATTGTGGCGTTAGCTTCACACGCTAACAGCGGAGCTAGCAGCAAACAGCGAAGCTAAAAGCGGAGCTAACAGCGGAGCAAACAGCGAAGCTAACGGCGGAGCTAGCAGCAAACAGCGAAGCTAACGGCGGAGCTATCAGCAAACAGCGAAGCTAAAAGCGGAGCTAACAGCGGAGCAAACAGCGAAGCGAACGGGCCTGGAAGCCATTTGTGGTCGAGGCGAGAAGGGATCCAGCTACAGTACAGCCGTGTTTGGTTGTATATGAAGGGACTAGTTTGCTTCGTGTGGACCAGAGTGATAGAGAAAGACATGGCTCTGGTGTGGACTCACTGGACCGACTCGACATGTAGGCGGAGCTCGGGAGCTGCAGAGCTAAGGCGGGGCTACAGATTAGGTATCCCTAAGAAACGCGTATGTAACAGTAGTTCCACATTACATTATTTCATTTGCACGCAACTTTTATTTATTTTTATACCGTGTATTCTCCGTGTAAGTTCATGTACCGAACCGAGACGCCCGCACCGTTTCGTTCAATACGAATACATGTACCGTTCCAGCCCTAGTGGGCAGCCACAGGCTACATCTACACTACTACGTTTTGGTTTAAAAACGTAGTTCACGCCTCACGTCCACACTACTCCGGCGTTTCCGAGCCCCTAAAACGGAGACATTTGGAAACGACGGCGCACGTCAGTCAGTCTTATCGTCCCATTGTTCTTATTCTAAAACATGATTCTCCGCAGGCCTCTTGCCTTGCAGGGAAAGGGGTCTACGTGAGATTACATAATGACGGCAAAGTTGTCTTCGGAGAGCAGAAACCGGGGTGTGTCGGCTCTTGTAATGCGAGCACCCAGAGTGTGTGAGTGTGAAAGGGAGGCTGCCTGAGGCTAGACTCAGACTGTCTACATTCATGTTCATTGGAGCAGAAACGAGCCTCTGTATAGCACAAAAGCCTCGTAAGTAATGCGATCTCATACACAAAGCCAAGTCAATCAAGTTAGTCATTTTGTAAACATAAAATACAACGCTTGGAGCTGCTGACTTCACATAGCTAATTTGCAAGCACGCGTTTCACTATTCTTAACCCTGTTTTCATCAAATTTTACGCAACATATTGATCCAAAAGACTTCTGAATGTAGAAACATGAACAAAATACTTCTTAACACGCCAGAAGTTATTAAAACTATGTAAAAAAAATTTAGTTTTTGAGATGTGCTCTATTTTTTATTTATTTTTTGGGCTTTTCTGCCTTTTATTTTTGACAGGACAGCTAAGTGAGAAAGGGAAGAGAGAGAGAGGGAGGGAAGACATGCAGGAAATCATCACAGGTCGCATTCGAGCCCTGGACCTTAGTGTCAAGGCATAACCCTCTCAGTACATGTGCGCCTGCTCTACCCGCTGACCAACCTGGCCACAGAGATACTGAGTGTAAATGCGTTTTGACAGTTTCATCTGCAATAGAATGGTGTCACACAGGCAAGAGCGCCATCACGAGTGTTCAAAGTAATGCAGAAGCCTTATCTTTCTGCTGCAAAGAGAATGAATGCTCTAGCTGTTATGGTTTTTATTTTAGATCGTTTTAAACAGGATCATGTGTACAATGACCTCCCGCGGCTGCCGGCCGGCCGAGTTAATGGGTGCAATATTCAACATCAGTGTTACTATCGAAGGGACGATGGTAGTGAGGATTTTGTTGCTTGTGAGTGAAGCTTTTTTTGGTCATTTTATGCAAATGTCGCAGAGTGTGACTCTAAGAGGAACGTGAAGCGGTACATGGGGTTATTATAGAGAGGATAGGCACATGCAGGAGGATGTGGAGGAGGAAGTTGATGCTTGGTGTATTGTTTCTATCAACTGTAGTTGTAACAGCTGGCGTTGGGTTTGGTTAACCTCAGTGCAGGCTAGACCGAATTTGAAATGAAACCTTTGAAACAACATTTAAGTTGAAGCTCGAGGCCCATTGTTGGTTAGTGAGATTGCTCATCATGGTAATTAGAGCTGCAAAGATTCTTGGTTTAGTAGAACTATTCAATTAATCAGCAACTGTTTTTGATCGGTTGGTTAATCGGTTTGAGCTTCTCTGATGTCAGCTTGTTAAATGTGAATGTTTTCTAGTTGGTTCTAGTTTTACTGAACGGCAAAGGCAAACATTTATGGGCTCATATTATGCTTTTTGGCTTTTTTTCCCCTTTCCTTTATTGTGTTATATATCTTTTTTGTGCACATTATAGGTTTGCAAAGTGAAAAAGCCCAAAGTCCCCCCCCAAAGGGACTTACCATCTCCAACAGAGAACACTGTTCACAAACTGCTCCAAACAGCTCTATTGTAGTCCAGCCTTTACTTCAGAGACAAACGTGGTCACTTTGTAACACATGTTATAATGCTCGCCTAGCTGCTAGCATGGCACGCCCTCATACTCTGGTTCTGACTGGCTAGTAGTCCTTACCTAGGTACTGTCAGGGCCCTCATACTCTGCTTCTGACTGGCTAGTAGTCCTTACCTAGGTACTGTCAGGGCCCTCATACTCTGCTCCTGACTGGCTAGTAGTCCTTACCTAGCTACTGTCAGGGCACGCCCTCATACTCTGCTTCTGACTGGCTAGTAGTCCTTACCTAGGTACTGTCAGGGCACGCCCTCATACTCTGCTTCTGACTGGCTAGTAGTCCTTACCTAGTTACTGTCAGGGCCCTCATACTCTGCTTCTGACTGGCTAGTAGTCCTTACCTAGGTACTGTCAGGGCCCTCATACTCTGCTTCTGACTGGCTAGTAGTCCTTACCTAGGTACTGTCAGGGCACACCCTCATACTCTGCTTCTGACTGGCTAGTAGTCCTTACCTAGTTACTGTCAGGGCACGCCCTCATACTCTGCTTCTGACTGGCTAGTAGTCCTTACCTAGGTACTGCACATGTGCGACTCCCAACAAAGATGTTACAGCAGTGAGATGTCTCACTCTGTACCTGAAACAGAGAGCTCAACACACAGGGTGAAAAGAGGAGCTGCAGCAATGAGCAGTACAACTCAAATATGGTGTTTTTTGAAAATTAAACCATGTAAACCTATCCTGATATAACCTCTAAATACATTTATGAACCTGAAGATGAGCAGAACATGAGGTCTTTAATAATATTTGTGTCAACAGTGTAATCTGTTAATATAAAACAAATGAAAACTTATGAAATATTTTGCAAATATAAAACAGATCTGTGGTTATTTATTTGCTCAAAGATCTGTATCATTTCTTGTGTCCTTCTGAATGTCTGCCATTAATGTCTGGCCTGTTATAACACGCGTTCCTCTCTACTCTCAGGCTAAAAATAGTGACAAGGGAGGAAGTGTAGCTCTCTATTTCTCTGTCTCTATTTAAGATTGTAACTCTGTCTACTGCATGCTCTGGGGGTCAAACCTTTAAACGTATCCACCATTGCTTTGTTTCTCCCAAGAAAACTGGGGGAGGCAAAGCATACCCTGATTTAGAAGAATAATATTGTCTCCTGACTGCTTTTATTTATTATTATCTTGCACTAAAAGTATATTTTGACAATCAACATTTTTTTCAGTTCTCGGTAATGCATCCTCCAGGAAGTGTCTTCATGACAGATAGTGTAACAGTCTTCCTGTTTCCACTTTTACAGTGAAAATAAACCCAAGAATGGGGGTATCTGCGTCGCCAACCACACCTCACCCATCGATGTTATCATCCTGGCCAGCGATGGCTGCTATGCTATGGTAACTCTACTGCTGCTCAGCAGGAAGCTACAACAACATTGACATGGGTCACTTTCTTTCCATTGCAGCTGCTTGTCTGTTGAAATGACGTGTGTGTTGTGTGTTTTCAGGTTGGCCAAATTCACGGTGGCTTGATGGGGGTCATTCAGAGATCCATGGTCAAGGCCTGCCCGCACATTTGGTTTGAACGCTCAGAAGTCAAAGACAGACATCTAGTGGCCAAAAGGTAGAATTACAACATTTGTTTATATTCCAGGTTTTGTTATTGAACAGTTCTGCCCCCTTAGTCTGTAGGATTTGTTTTTACATTCAGTTAGAGTTGTTGCAAAGTAAGTTTTTAATGTTGATTTTGAGTGTCGGTCTGTTGGGTAAAACTTAATATTTTAAAGCCAAGTTGAGACCAAAGATTCGCGACAAAACGAAAGGCACGCCACCTGTTTCAACAGCCAATCAAGTCATAGCGAAGTCAGCTCGTCAAGTCGGTTACAAAATGTCAACCGGTTGAAATGGCCGAGTTTTGGACGGAGGCTCGACGAGCGCGGTAGATGGTTGAGGGAGCTAGAGAGTCAATGAAGAGAGGGAGCGGCGAATCGGAGAAATAAAACCGTTTCAATGCGACTGCAGCAAGTATCTCACGATCACTCTCCTCATTCATATTTTAAGACGCTACAAATGATATCTAGCTACAAAAAAAGCCTGAAAAGTGTGACGCTAGACCGGATATACAGAGAGTTGTTGCTATGGACGTGATACACAAGCTGTGTTCAAATCCGTTCCCTCATTCACTCACTCACTATTCCCTATATAGTGTTTATTAAATAGTGAACTATATCGGGAACGACCAAACGAGATTTCCGACACTCACTGAAAACATGGTCACGTCAGCTGATGCGCCGGTAACGTGTGTGACGGAGGCGGGCGCGCCCAGCATCATGTAAACAAACCGAAACCAAAATACTTATAATATGCATAGACAGTATATAAACTAGACCACCAGGTCCCGTGTCTCTGGACAGAGACCAGTGAAGGATGTTAGAAGCTCTTTCCCGGTGATGGCTGAGCGTTACTGAGCAGCCTCCAACTGAGCTTGAAGACGTAGATGTGACGTGAGCAACCTGTCTGAAAGTTGGAAGTCTTCTGGTAGCTGTGCCAAGAGAAATCTCAATCATTCCCAATCTAGCAGAGACGGAGAGCGTAGGTATATGTAAGGAGATAACATAGGCACAGGCTAATTACTGATCACTAACATGATAGTTAACATTAGGAATTACACTTAAACAGCTAATGGAAGTCCAAACTGCCTGAGAGCTTCTCCTGTACTATACGGTAATTCCTCTACTATGAGACAGTAAGTCTCGTGGTTATGACCCAATCGTTAGCCTATTTTTATAAAAACGTCTGCTACGGAGCCATAACGTGAGCTACAAGGTAATGGAGCCTTTTATACGTTGTCGTGTTTCTTTAGAAATAAACAACGGACAAATAGAGTCTTTAAACGCTTCAGATGTAAAGTTATTCTCTGTCAAAGTGACGTCAGAATGAATGGCAGTCAATGGGATGCTAACGGGAGCTGATGGCTTGGTAGCATCAGAATGAATGGCAGTCAATGGGACGCTAACGGCATTGGTTAAAATGCGTATGAACCCTGTAACTTACATACGTCTTGTATTACAGATTGAGTGACCATGTAGAAGATAAAACTAAACTGCCCATTCTCATTTTCCCAGAAGGTGAGCTTGTTTAATATTATAATACAGGAAGACTTTATAATCAAACTGTAGTCATCTTGTTTTCCTAAAAAGCCCCATGAGACTTAAATCTAAATACTCTCAATCCCCAGGTACCTGCATTAACAACACGTCCGTTATGATGTTTAAGAAAGGCAGTTTTGACATTGGCGCCACAGTCTACCCTGTGGCCATCAAGGTGAGTCTTTCTTTCTTGTTATCTTAACATTTTGGAATCCTACGCGATCGGTTGCCAGGGGCAACAGTGTAAGAGCGACACAGAGACGGATCAGGAAAGACTGCTCGAGGAATTAGCATCACGGCTAACGGGTTGGGTTCATGAAATCAATAACGGTGTTGGGTTTAGATAAAGAAGAACGGGACAGTTGGGTTAAGGTAAAGAAGAACGGGACATTTGGGTTTAGATAAAGAAGAACGGGACAGTTGGGTTTAGATAAAGAAGAACGGGACAGTTGGGTTTAGATAAAGAAGAACGGGACAGTTGGTTTAGGAAAAGAATAACGGGACGGTTGGGTTTAGGAAGAGAAGAACGGGACAGTTGGGTTTAGATAAAGAAGAACGGGACAGTTGGGTTTAGGTAAAGAAGAACGGGACAGTTGGGTTTAGGTAAAGAAGAACGGGACAGTTGGGTTTAGGTAAAGAAGAACGGGACATTTGGGTTAAGGTAAAGAAGAACGGGACATTTGGGTTTAGGTAAAGAATGGGACGGTTGGGTTTAGGTAAAGAAGAACGGGACATTTGGGTTAAGGTAAAGAAGAACGGGACGGTTGGGTTTAGGTAAAGAAGAACGGGACAGTTGGGTTAAGGTAAAGAAGAACGGGACGGTTGGGTTTAGGTAAAGAAGAACGGGACAGTTGGTTTAGGTAAAGAAGAACGAGACAGTTGGGTTTAGGTAAAGAAGAACGGGACAGTTGGGTTTAGATAAAGAAGAACGGGACAGTTGGTTTAGGTAAAGAAGAACGGGACAGTTGGTTTAGGTAAAGAAGAACGGGACAGTTGGTTTAGGTAAAGAAGAACGGGACAGTTGGGTTTAGGTAAAGAAGAACGGGACAGTTGGGTTTAGGTAAAGAAGAACGGGACATTTGGGTTAAGGTAAAGAAGAACGGGACAGTTGGGTTAAGGTAAAGAAGAACGGGACGGTTGGGTTTAGGTAAAGAAGAACGGGACAGTTGGGTTTAGGTAAAGAAGAACGGGACAGTTGGGTTTAGATAAAGAAGAACGGGACAGTTGGGTTTAGGTAAAGAAGAACGGGACAGTTGGGTTTAGATAAAGAAGAACGGGACAGTTGGGTTTAGGTAAAGAAGAACGGGACAGTTGGGTTTAGGTAAAGAAGAACGGGACAGTTGGGTTTAGGTAAAGAAGAACGGGACAGTTGGGTTAAGGTAAAGAAGAACGGGACAGTTGGGTTAAGGTAAAGAAGAACGGGACAGTTGGGTTAAGGTAAAGAAGAACGGGACAGTTGGGTTTAGGTAAAGAAGAACGGGACAGTTGGGTTTAGGTAAAGAAGAACGGGACAGTTGGGTTTAGGTAAAGAAGAACGGGACAGTTGGGTTTAGGTAAAGAAGAACGGGACAGTTGGGTTTAGATAAAGAAGAACGGGACAGTTGGGTTTAGATAAAGAAGAACGGGACAGTTGGGTTTAGGAAACGGGACAAATGGGACACGATCCCCGGTCTCCTGGGTGAAATCCTGTGTTGTTTGACCCGTCCTCTCCCCGACCAACCTCCCTACGCGGATTTTCGGGCTTTTCATACTACTCGCTACAGCGTGTTATCTCTACGCATTTTGAGCTACCCGCGTGTAGGTCTACGCTGCATACAGCGGACGTAAAGATACACGCCACTTTCTAAAAGCCATAATGTCATACAAATTGGCGTGTCATACATACGCCACTTATAGAGATCCGTCTGAGCTGTAACTGTAACGTTTAAAGATATCTCGTTAATCACGGAGGTGTCTGACCGATCTGTGGTCTCTGCTGTGATTATATTCTGTTCTGTGTTTCTTTGTTAGCATCTTTGTTCAGGGTTTCCGCGGGGTCTTAAAAAAGGTTAAGAAAAGTAAGGCCTTAAAATGTCTTAAATCCGTATTGTGTTCTAGGTCTTAAATCATTTTAAACAGGTCTTAAGTTTTCCTACGTTCATGTAACGCTAACGAAACGGGTTTTTTTTTTCATCCATCCATCCACCTTCGTCCGCTTATCCGGTATCGGGTCGCGGGGGTAGCAGCTCCAGCAGGGGGCCCCAAACTTCCCTTTCCCAAGCCACATTAACCAGCTCAGACTGGGGGATCCCGAGGCGTTCCCAGGCCAGGTTAGAGATATAATCCCTCCACCTAGTCCTGGGTCTTCCTCGAGGCCTCCTCCCAGCTGGACGTCCCTCCACCTAGTCCTGGGTCTTCCCCGAGACCTCCTCCCAGCTGGACGTGCCTGGACCACCTCCCTAGGGAGGCGCCCAGGGGGCATCCCTACCAGATGCCCGAACCGCCTCAACTGGCTCCTTTCAACGCGAAGGAGCAGCAGCTCTACTCTGAGCTCCTCACGGATGACTGAGCTTCTCACCCTATCTCTAAGGGAGACGCCAGCCCCCCTCCTGAGGAAACCCATTTCGGCCGCTTGTACTCTGGGTTTTTTTTGTGTTCTTTATTTCGCTCGTCCAAATATAATTTGCTACAGATCAGTATTACTCGGTCGCTTTTATTCAATTTTATTTACTATGCAAGTGCTTTTGTGACTCTGCATGTCGTTGTACTTTTATGTCGTGATATAGGTCTTGAAGTTCCATTCATAAAGATCTTAAAAAGTATTACATTTGACTTGTTGAGACCTGCAGAAGCCCTGTTGATAAACCAAATGTAGCGTTAGGAACAGCAACACGTGCCCAACAGGTACATTAGCTCTCCAACTCAACGATAGTCAAAGTTGTTGACGTATGAAAGCATCAAACAAGCATTTTAGATGTAGGAGATGAGAGTATTTCCAGTTGTCCTTCGTCCCCGTTTGCTCAGCGCTTTTCAACTGTGCGAACAGGACACAGGAGCTTTCTACCCGGAAGTTATCGTTAACAAACACTGTGATTGGCTCTATACATGTATTGATTATTCATTCTGGTGTGTTTGATCCTTGCAGTATGACCCGCGATTTGGAGACGCCTTCTGGAACAGCAGCAAGTTTGGGATGGTCAACTACCTGTTACGTATGATGAGCAGCTGGGCCATCGTCTGCAGTGTGTGGTACCTTCCCCCCATGTCCAGAGAGGTGAGACTCCACGGATAACTCCTGGCTTCCCAACACATTAGTCTTTTCTTTCATGAATGAAACGATCAACATATTAGCAGGGCTGCATTTAGTCTCTCGTGCTCTGGTTTATGGCATTTCTTTAAACCAATCACAATCGTCTTAGGCGGCGCTATGCGCCGGACGGAGCCACGGTGCCTCTGCTAAATAGTCTCAGGAAGGAACTTGTTTTGGTGGAACATGTGGACGTTCAAAAGTAGTTTTAGTCGTGCAACAGAGAACTCAGATTGGACAGATAGTCTAGCTAGCTGTCTGGATTTACCCTGCAGAGATCTGAGGAGCAGTTAACCATAGTCCTCACACATCAAATCATAGTCCTTTCTAACTGTCTGTACACTTAGAAAGTTCTCAGTGCTTCGGTTTACATGTAGGGACCCTCATTATGCTGCCGTGGGAGTGTGGTGCTATTTTGAGCCTTGTTAGTGGTGTAGAAATAGAGATTTACTTTTACTTCACCCTCTGTCCCGACGACGAATTAACGGTTTGCTGGTCTAAAACTGGTCACATCCGATAAGCATGAAAACAAATCCCAGAGAACGGTCGACTCGGTACCCATGTTATTAACCCCTAGGTTCATTTTGCGCTGGAATTGTCCTTTAATTTTCTTCACAACCCAACGCCCTTCCTAGGGGTCTGCATTCAGCACTTGCAATTCAATGAGAATTGCTTTTATATTTGATAACTGCTGTAAATGATTAGTTATGCCTGTGTTTCTATTCATGCTAATCTTCTCCAACAGGCGGATGAAGATGCTGTACAGTTTGCCAATCGTGTAAAGGCAGCAATAGCCAGGCAAGGCGGACTGGTCGACCTCCTGTGGTAAGATAATATTCACTGCAATGGTTTCTTCCCCTTACATACAAACCCCTCGGCCAGCGAGGAATACCATCATGATGACTGTAAGAGCCACGTGTTGTATGTTGTTTATGGTCTCATTTGTTGATTATTATATTGTGCACTTATGTTGTAGGTGGTGTGCGTTTTCATTGCGGTTTGAGCAGAAGTGATAATATACTTGTTTGCGTCACCTGTTCACCTGTTGGTTTTTTTGGGCTTTGACAGAGAGGGGGTGAGCCTGCACTAACGCACTTATTTGGACTCACAAAGTAACTTTACATTTGGTAACTGCAGTACTAGTTGTATATTTTACGTGTGGAGGAATACATCATTGCAATACAATAAGGGTGTGCAAAAAAATGTATTCGGATTGCGATTCAAGCTCTACCGATTGAAAATGGATTCATAGAAAAAAAATTTTTTTATTGTACGTGTACTGCAATCACACGATAGATAGATAGATAGATAGATGGATACATACATACTTACTAGATACATACATACTTACTACATACATACATACATACTTACTTACTAGATACATACATACATACATACTTACTTACTAGATACATACATACTTACTAGATACATACATACATACTTACTTACTTACTTACTTACTTACTTACTTACTACATACTTACTTACTTACTTACTTACTACATACTTACTTACTTACTAGATACATACATACATACATACATACATACATACTTACTGGATACATACATACATACTTACTAGATACATACATACATACATACTTACTTACATACATACGTACTAGATACATACATACATACTTACTTACTTACATACATACGTACTAGATACATACATACTTACTTACTTACTAGATACATACTTACTAGATACATACATACATACTTACTTACTTACTTACTCGCTCTCTCTCCCTCCCTCCCTCCCTCCCACCCTCTCTCCCTCCCTCCCTCCCTCCCTCCCTCCCTTCCTTCCTCCCTCTCTCCCTCCCTAAGGAGAAATTCAAGGTCCCAGTAGCTTACAGACAAAATAAACAGGATGATAAAATAAACAAATCCACATGAATAATATGGACAGTAAAAGATACTAAATAAAAAATCCACATGAATGTACTAAGGGATGTATAAGATACACACACACACACACACACACACACACACACACACACACACACACACACACACACACACACACACACACATATATATATATATATATATATATATATATATATATATATATATATATATATATATACATAGGAAAAGTAACTACATTTACATATTGTGAATTGTTTTTTTTTAATCAAAAATCAATATTGAATCAAATCGTGAGCCTAAAAATCTGAATTGAATCGTGACATTTTGTGAATCGTGCACCTCTACAATGCCATCTCGAGCGCGTCGCAGTGTGTTAATGCATCTCGGTGTTAGGTCCCTCGCGGTTGTTGGACCGTTTACAGACGCAACAGTGACCATTCATCCCAGACTGGGGTCACGGCTTAATGGACATTTTCATGGCAGACACTTAATGATGTTGCAGGAAATGTAAATAGTCAATATATCGTCCAGATCGATGTATCTTTACACCCCTAATAATTAGTCTTCCTTCAAATTGAAATGGGGATTTGAAAGAATGTGATTAGCTAGTCGTGACAACCGCGATTAATCGAATGTGAATATTTAGTTAAATGTTTGGTTTAACATTTTTTAATCCTCTTTTTATTATATTTACTGTTTTTTTTTTCACAAGATAAATGCTGTGATTATGTGTTACATAATCACAGATTGTTTACCGAATTTTCAGTGGATTTTTTAACTATTTCTTATATCTTTATTAAACATGATCGTAGAAGGTGTAATATGTAGATGCTGCTGTTGAACCGAGGCAGATCAGACATTTCACTTTGCAGAAAAGTAAAATTATATATAACAATTTTATTATAATAACTTTAGCTTTTGTGATAAATGTTCTGTGTTTGACTGTTCAATGTTCCACACTAGGGCTGGGCGATATATCGATATTATTACGATTTTGGATATCGTAATATCGTGATATGACATAAGTGGTCTTTTCCTGGTGTTAAAGGCTGCGTTACAATAAAGTAAAGTCATTTTCTGATCTTACCAGACTGGTCTAGCTGTTCTGTTATTTGCCTTTAGTTATTACGTCCACATTACTGATGATTATTGATCTAAAATCTAAGTGTGAAGATATTTTGTTAAAGCAGTAACTGTCAACCCTAGAATATCGCCGCAATATCGAGATATTTGGTCAAGAATATCGTGATATCTGATTTTCTCCATATCGCCCAGCCCTATTCCACACTTATTAAAAACATACACTTATTGCTGACAATACATAGCTATGATCTCATCCCTGTATAAGAATATAGAGCATGACATATCTGTTACACAGTCAATCGTTAAGCCCTGGTATTAAGTCTGCATTTCATAGCTTTGGTTGCTTTGTCGAACCTAGTCAGCTAAGAACATGTGAACTGCATAATAGTCTCCTACTTCAGTTTCTGTTGCTGTCACTAATTTCCCACATTTCCCCGTTTGTAGGGACGGAGGATTGAAGCGAGGAAAAGTAAAAGATACCTTTAAAGAAGAGCAGCAGAAGCTGTACAGTAAGATGCTGGTGGGCACCCCAGAGGACCGCAGTCGCTCCTGAAGGCCCCGTGTGGGGGGCGGACTGGCTCAGTGACCCACCTGGGCACCTCGGACTCTAACAGACAGTCGGCCTCTCTCTCTACTGGAGCTCCTGGACTGGAAAACTCCGTCTCTGGTGTCAACAGCACTCCATTTGGCTCCCTCGGTCACTGCCTCAGCCAGGCATGTTCAGTTAACGTCGCTGTTACGGGTCGTTCAGAGTCTGCTGCCCTTTGTGGGAATAGCTTGACCGAAGCTCTGCTTGCATTAGAATGAAAATAAGGTGCACACAGAAAAGGAGCCTCGTCTTCCTTGTTGGCGGTCTTGTGAGGGGAAATGTTGTATTGTTATATATCCATTGAGTTACTGTCTTTGTTTGGTAGTTTTGACTTTTTAATTGTCATTTTACTGTCATGTTTGTATCACACTGTGTTAAAGTTACAGAGCTTGATTATACCTGGGATGTAGAAGAGCGATATTGTAGATAAGAACTAGTTTGTTTTAAAGCTAAAACGTGTGACTGAGTTGGGGTTTTGCATGACTGCCGTGTGTCCTTAATTCAGGGCACAATGTCAGATTTTGTTACATTTGAGATATTTTTATGGGCTTTTTTCAAGAGAAAAAAAAATGTTTTAACGTATTTCAAACTTTGTGTTTTACATTAAGACTTGTAGCGACACAGGGTCACTGTAGGAGATTCTTGGTGTGTTGTCAGTTTCTGTGTTTTCTTCCATTGAATGTGTACACCATTATGAAAATAGAAATTGGGCACCCACAGTTACTCTGATGGAGGTTTATGGATTGATGTTCCAGCTAATCATGCAGCAAAACTGGATTAAAAGGGTTTATAGTCCATTCATTAGGATTTTATTTGGGATGCTTTAAGCGTTGTCCCTTTTAAAGTACGAAAATGTCCCTTTATGAGGTTATTTAACATTAATATGCGTTCCCCCAGCCTGCCTATGGTCCCCAGTGGCTAGAAATGGTGATAGGTGTAAACCGAGCCCTGGGTATCCTGCTCTGCCTTTGAGGAAATGAAAGCTCAGATGGGCCGATCTGGAATCTTCCCTTTATGACATCATAAGGGGAAAGGTTACCTCCCCTTTCTCTGCTCCCATGAGAAAGAGAGAGACATCATGGCTTGCAAACAAGCGAAGCATGGCAGTTGGTCAAGGCCACACCCCCACCCCCACCCCCACCCTCCACCTTTTTAGTCCCGTCTATGTGATTCAGAGTTGTATTGGCTGCGTTGGCAAGTTTTGACTCAGCCTTGACGTCGTATCTGAGGGATAATGTCAGTACATTTGAGTAAAATACAGACTTTGCTCATCCCGTGAGAAATGGGGCTTTTAACGTAGTTATGACAATTAGCTGATACATGTTCTTACTAATATACTTCCTAACAGGCATCATATTCTACATTGGCTTTCTGCTATTGCAGTGACTATCTTGCCTAATTAATTTGAATTTAACTCTAAAAGATAGTCTTTATCCCCCCACCACCACCACCACCATCATCAGTGATCTTTCTTGTACTTGGCAGCCTCTTCATACAGAGGCAGTTATAGTTTGCTGGAGACGAGGAACGCAGTGGAGTTCCTCCCTGAGGCCCTCATCCCTCCAGTTTACCGTTTATCAGGGACATTCGTCATTTAGATCGTGTCCAATCTGTTCATCCAAATTAAATGTTCAAGAATGTGACTACCTTTGACTTCAGGGTTTCTTTGTGCTTCTCACGCTGTCGATCATGTTTGTTTTCCTGTGACGCAGGCACAAAGGGGTTTTAAACTTGTTCTTACAGAAGCATGATGAGACTAGAAGTATACAGTATTTTCAGACTGATCTCATGATGTGGCGTATATATGACACGCCAATTCGTATGCTATAATTGACGTGTTATCAAGACCCATACTCGCTTTGTAGCGTGTTCATCAACGCAGTTTGCCCTCCATTAACTTACATTACCTTGCGATTGCGTGTGCATTTACACCGTAGTGAGTAGTATGAAAGGGTGAAATCTTTTCCTAAACCCAACCCGTCCGCTCTATACGGCGCTCAAAATGCGTGCAGATAACACGCCACTTGGCTTTAGAAAAGTGGGCGTGTATGTTCAAGTCATGATATCACGTTGGTATTTTAGATACAATAGTCTAGGGTAACGCTAAAAGTATTTAAAGGAAATATCTGCTGTCTTTAATATATGTATAGATATATTTCTATTAAAACCAAGTCCTAGGAACTACAACTATACAGTTAACTCCAAACTTTAGAAAGAGCTCAACAGATTAAAGTTGGCCCATTGATAAATATTTGCCATTAAGACTCCAAATTGTTTTTATATTTTTTAATATATTTATTGTAAGAGTTTATGTTCTTTTCCTTTTTACTGACAAATATTTTCCAAAAACCAAAGCATTTCTCATTCGATATTTTTAGAATTGAATGTTTTTGCTCCAAACTTAATTATCTGCTGTTTTTCCGTGCTATTCTTGGCAAGCCAGCCCTGGACTCGGAATAACATTTCCTGTCTGATGTATTATCCAGTGGGCACCAAGCTGCTATAACACAGTCTGCCATGAGGGTTGAGAGCAACATTTTGAACATTTTGTGTTTATTCCCTAGTGTACAATGTGCTCAGGATCCAGTCTAAATAATATCTCTTTCCATGGATGTGTGCTGCTGATTCTTTTGCAGCAGCTTCATCAAAAACCCAGGCCTCTGCTCCTACTGGCTGCAATCAACTGCCTCGGTTCTTTCAGGAAGGTTTCCCCCTTTAACTTTCTTTGTTTCCAAACCGGTGATGGACACGGCAGCATTCTTCTTCTGTTTCTCTGTTGCAATGGTTTCAAATGGATCTGTTGACAGTTGGAGAATAAAGCACACAGTGCTCAGGGGAGGCGTAAGAGGAAGCAGGGAGAAGACTTTAAAAAGGCAGGCTGTGAAAGCCATGCCATGGTTGAGCAGCTCACTAACAGCACTATGGAGAGCCGAAGTTAGGCCGCCGTCCCCAAGCAAGCTTAGCTTTACCCAGTGATGGAGAAAGACATTTATATCTCTATAGCTCTGGCTTTACCCTGGGCTGGACCTCCGACTGCTCCATGCTCCACCGCAGTGATTCCCAACCAGGGGGTACTTCTGCTAGTGGCGGGAACTTGGAAAGATTGTGGAGCAACTCAACTAATTTCAAAAAATAGAAGTTATGATTTGATTAAAAGAATTCATCAGCTATAACACCTGAACACACAGAATTTTAAACCGGTAGCTAAAAGTATAAATACATGAATGGTAGAAATGAATAGCTAAAAATAGTTAGCTAAAACTACAGACTAGTTAGCTAAAACTACTGACTAAACAGTTCTAATAATTAGCTAAAACTACTGACTAGTTAGCTAAAACTACTGACTAAACAGTTCAAATAATTAGCTAAAACTACTGACTAAACGGTTCTAATAATTAGCTTAAACTACAGACTAGTTAGCTAAAACTACAGACTAAACAGTTCAAATAGTTAGCTTAAACTACAGACTAAACAGTTCAGATAGTTAGCTAAAACTACTGACTAAACGGTTCTAATAATTAGCTTAAACTAGACTAAACGGTTCTAATAGTTAGCTTAAACTACAGACTAAACGGTTCTAATAGTTAGCTTAAACTACAGACTAAACGGTTCTAATAATTAGCTTAAACTACTGACTAAACAGTTCAAATAATTAGCTAAAACTACTGACTAAACGGTTCAAATAGTTAGCTTAAACTACAGACTAAACAGTTCTAATAATTAGCTAAAACTACTGACTAAACAGTTGAAACCTTAACTCCCAAGTAGTAGAACGATTGCAGACCAAACCAACCTAAATATTGACAGTTCAGTTGTATAAAAAAAGTAACAATATCCAATTTTATATAACTAATGGTGTTATACATTTGGAACATACATTAGGAATTGATAAAGGGGTACGTAAGTTCATCTAACAGGGCTGTGGGGGAACCTCAGACCAAAAAGGTTGGGAACCACTGAATAGGGAAGAGAGCTACTGTATCGGTGCTGTAAAATATTGTGGTTACTTTCTGTTGTGATGATTGGAAGTTGTAGGAGGAAGGCTGTTCTAGAGAACGTGACATAACATGTACGTAAAAACAAAACTAGTCGCAAAAACGGATACTGAGAACTATTAAAAGTGAAAGCAAACTCCTCAGTGAAAGGGTATTTTGATTGAAAGAAAAGATTTTCACAGAAAGCAAATAACTTCCTGTTGAGACTTCACAGAATGAGCTTGTGGTATGTTGAGTGCTGAGCTGAGAGTCCTTTCAAGTATTTAAATGGGTAGTGTAATATACATCAGTGTTTTATATCATCTTACAGTCATTATTGTAATAGAATAGTATTAAATAGGGACCCCTATTGCAGTGGTTCCCAACCTTTTTGGTCTGAAGTACCCCTACAGCCCTGTTAGATGAACTCACGTACCCCTTCATCAATTCCCAGTCTATGTTCCGAATGTATAACACTATTCATTATATAAAAGTGGATATTGTTACTTTTTTCATACAACTTCTGTCAATATTTAGGTTGGTTTGGTCAGCAATCGTACTACCAGAGACTGTTTAGATAATAGAGTATAGAGGATCTTTGGTACTACTACTATTATAGTAGAAGAAGCTGAATGTTTTAACCGTTAAATACTTTTAGCTAACCATTTCAACTGTTTAGTCCGTTTTAAGCTAACTATTTCAACTGTTTAGTCAGTTTAAGCTAACTATTTCAACTGTTTAACCATTTCAACTGTTTAACCATTTCAACTGTTTAGTCAGTTTAAGCTAACCATTTCAACTGTTTAACCATTTCAACTGTTTAGTCAGTTTAAGATAACTATTTCAACTGTTTAGTCAGTTTAAGATAACTATTTCAACTGTTTAGTCAGTTTAACTGTTTAGTCAGTTTAAGCTAACTATTTCAACTGTTTAGTCAGTTTAAGATAACTATTTCAACTGTTTAGTCAGTTTAAGCTAACCATTTCAACTGTTTAGTCAGTTTAAGCTAACCATTTCAACCGTTTAGTCAGTTTAAGATAACCATTTCAACCGTTTAGTCAGTTTAAGATAACTATTTCAACCGTTTAGTCAGTTTAAGATAACTATTTCAACCGTTTAGTCAGTTTAAGATAACTATTTCAACTGTTTAAGATAACTATTTCAACTGTTTAGTCAGTTTAAGCTAACCATTTCAACTGTTTAGTCAGTTTAAGATAACTATTTCAACTGTTTAGTCAGTTTAAGCTAACCATTTCAACTGTTTAACCATTTCAACTGTTTAGTCAGTTTAAGCTAACCATTTCAACTGTTTAACCATTTCAACTGTTTAGTCAGTTTAAGATAACTATTTCAACTGTTTAGTCCGTTTAAGCTAACCATTTCAACTGTTTAGTCAGTTTAAGATAACTATTTCAACTGTTTAGTCCGTTTAAGCTAACTATTTCAACTGTTTAGTCCGTTTAAGCTAACCATTTCAACTGTTTAGTCAGTTTAAGCTAACCATTTCAACTGTTTAGTCCGTTTAAGCTAACCATTTCAACTGTTTAGTCCGTTTAAGCTAACCATTTCAACTCTTTAACCATTTCAAATGTTTAGTCAGTTTAAGCTAACCATTTCAACTGTTTAACCATTTCAACTGTTTAGTCAGTTTAAGCTAACTATTTCAACTGTTTAGTCAGTTTAAGCTAACCATTTCAACTCTTTAACCATTTCAAATGTTTAGTCAGTTTAAGCTAACTATTTCAACTGTTTAGTCAGTTTAAGATAACCATTTCAACTGTTTAGTCAGTATTTAGCTATAAAATGTAATAAAACACCTACATTCAATGAAAGTAGTGAACTAATCATTAATTTTACGTAAACATCCACGTTATTTATTTATTTTTTTGACAATCACAATGTGGTTGAAAGAAACCCATTTGTTTTGTATATAGAAACTTTTTTAAAACTAGTCAAATATGACCCGAGGACACCCGGAGGGCAGAGGAAGAGTCGCAGTGAACGGGCGGGGCGGAGCACCGGAGTTCATACCCCGGCGCGGACTGACTGACTGCTCGGTCCGGGTTTCAAGCGTCCGTCAAGGCGTCAGCGGGCAGCAGATGCACCGTGCACACGCTGCTCTAAGTCCGCTAAGAAGCAACTAGTCCAATTAACCCAGAGAGGAGGTGGGAATCCACGCATGCAGGCTATTAAAACTAACTTAACTCGATGGATATGCGCGCCGCTCTGGCATATGATGACGACCTGACACACGACAGCCCGCCATAACAACCAAAACAAGTTGAACCAGAAGCGACGCGGTATCGCCAGAGATGCGCGTGTATTTTGAGCGGTAGTTTGGTATAGTTGCGATTCTGAGCTCACACATTATAAGCCTTTATAAGCTGCTGGAGAGTATCTGGTGCAGGCCCGCGGACTGTGTGTTGTGAAGGTGGATCGGTAACATGGAAATGTACACTGATGTGCTGCTTGTCACCGCCAATGTCGGCTCGCTCTTTGACAACGTAAGTAGACCGAAAGGTAGGAGAGGTGCGTTTGAACTACACCAGGCTGCAGGATTAGTGCTGTTAGGCTAATAAGAGAAATAATTAGTCTCTATAACGTTATGCATCTTGTATAAGGATGTAACTAACCCCACGGGCTTAGTGACATGCTACTTTAATTGTAATTCCATGTAATATTTGTATCTAATACTACATTGTAATGTTTCTTTGTCGGCAGTAACGTGCTCAATAGTGTTCCTCTTTCACATACATCCATGGAGTAGTAGTCTATATGGTGGAGTAGTAGACTATATGGTGGAGTAGTAGACTATATGGTGGAATAGTAGTCTATATAGTGGAGTAGTAGACTATATGGTGGAATAGTAGTCTATATGGTGGAATAGTAGTCTATATGGTGGAGTAGTAGACTATATGGTGGAGTAGTAGACTATATGGTGGAGTAGTAGACTATATGGTGGAATAGTAGTCTATATAGTGGAGTAGTAGACTATATGGTGGAATAGTAGTCTATATGGTGGAATAGTAGTCTATATGGTGGAGTAGTAGACTATATGGTGGAATAGTAGACTATATGGTGGAGTAGTAGACTATATGGTGGAATAGTAGTCTATATGGTGGAATAGTAGACTATATGGTGGAATAGTAGTCTATATGGCGGAATAGTAGACTATATGGCGGAGTAGTAGACTATATGGCGGAGTAGTAGTCTATATGGCGGAATAGTAGTCTATATGGCGGAATAGTAGACTATATGGCGGAGTAGTAGTCTATATGGCGGAGTAGTAGACTATATGGTGAAGTAGTAGACTATATAGTGATTTTCGTCTGCAGGAGCAACCTGTACCCCAGATTAACCAATCCAGTCCTTCTTTCCCAATTGCCAAAAAGTGAACAGCCTCTACCTTGTCAATGAAAGGTTGTTTCTGCCTCAAAATTAATTAATTTCATTCGTGAGGCTTATATCTGACATATTATAGCCCATCCAGAACGTCTTACCTGTTCACATTGTGACAAGGGCAATACAACCCATAAAATGCATTTTTGCACTTGCCAAAAAGTGATGGCAGGCTCTACCTTGTCAATAAAAGGTTCTTTCTGCCTCAAAATGACTTGATTTTACGAATTAGGATTAAATCTGACCACCCAGAACGTTTTACCTGTTGAAATACCTTTTTTAAAGGGCCAGTAACACACAGTTTTACCATGCACCCGTGGACTGAATTCAGTTTTTGGCACTAAAGGTGTCAACTATGAAAGAATAGTTCACCAAATACTTAGATAAAATATAGGACATATAACCACTGCCTGAATTGGACCAAAGAAAGTGGCAGTACTCTAATTTTATGACGATCATCGTATGTGTCTTGGATATTTATATTCATACGTATATCTTGTTGGGGTGACTCCGAACAGTCAACTATTCAACTGCCGATCTCATGGCAGTGTCTAAAAATGTTATGAAACAAAGGATCATTCCATTAGGGCTATATGAAGGTGCTGAATGTCTTATTTTACATATAATTGCTTGTTTTTTCCTACTAAATCATGATATATATATATATATCCTATTTTGGTATTTGGTAATGTTGATAACAATTAGAAGTAAGGGTACGCATGTGGACAAAAAGCCTAAGTGCCGGTACTTAGTACAAGTGAGTATTGGCCCGTTTCTGGCACTGCCAATGACCCTGGAAAACCTTAAGCCTTTATGTTTAGCAAGGGTCTTATTTATAGGCAGTGCTGTAGTCAACCACCTTTGTCAAGTCCAAGACCAGGACTAGCCGAGTCTAAGTCAAGTCTGAGTCCAAAGAGGTTTGAGTCTAAGGCTACATTTACATCGCTACGTTTTGGTTTAAAAAGGAATATGTTTTGCTATGTTTCCCCCTCTCATTCCCCCTGCTCTGACGTTCCCACCTCTCATTCCCCCTGCTCTGGCGTTTCCCCCTCTCATTCCCCCTGCTCTGGCATTCCCACCTCTCATTCCCCCTGCTCTGGTGTTTGCTCTGGTGTTTCCCCCTCTCATTCCCCCTGCTCTGTCGTCTCCCCCCTCTCATTCCCCCTGCTCTGACGTTTCCCCCTCTCATTCCCCCTGCTCTGACGTCTCCCCCTCTCATTCCCCCCTCATTCCCCCTTCTCTGACGTCTCCCCCTCTCATTCCCCCTGCTCTGACGTTTCCCCCTCTCATTCCCCCTGCTCTGACGTCTCCCCCTCTCATTCCCCTCTCATTCCCCCTGCTCTGGCGTCTCCCCCTCTCATTCCCCCTGCTCTGGCGTCTCCCCCTCTCATTCCCCCTGCTCTGGCGTCTCCCCCTCTCATTCCCCCTGCTCTGGCGTTTCCCCCTCTCATTCCCCCTGCTCTGGCGTTTCCCCCTCTCATTCCCCCTGCTCTGGCGTCTCCCCCTCTCATTCCCCCTGCTCTGGCGTTTCCCCCTCTCATTCCCCCTGCTCTGGCGTCTCCCCCTCTCATTCCCCCTGCTCTGTGGTGTCCGAGCCCCTAAACCGGAGACATTTGGAAACACTTCTGACCCGTTTTGGTCTGGAGTCTGCGGGGTTGTGTTGCCGTCTCAACGGCTGCAAACAGAGACCTTTGGCAACACCGACACTGATGCTGACGCCAGCGTTTCGCCGTCTGTTTGCGTCTTAACGGTCACAACGTCTCGTAAACGAGAATGGTGGTGAGATATTTTGGTTTGGACGTGTTAGTTTAAACGGAGATTAGTTCTTCTACTGGAGCTAAAAACACACGCACGGAGATTGCTTAAAATACAAAACGTAGCGATGTAAATGTAGCCCAAGTCAAGTCAGAGTCCAAATGAGAGACGGTCAAGACCGAGACAAAAAAAGCCTCCTCTTCAAGACCATTTACCTGCAAGAGACAGTATAGATGATCATTTTGCATCATTATTTGTAATGGTCAAAAAGCAAGTGCATCGTAACTACACCGTAGGATCAAATTAGGCCACATTATTCATCAATTTCACTTAAAGGAACACGCCGACTTATTGGGACTTTAGCTTATTCCCAGTAACCCCCAGAGTTAGATAAGTCCATACATACCCTTCTCATCTCCGTGGTGCTGTAACGCTGTCTGACGGCTCCACCGGTAGCTTAGCCTAGCACAGAACATGCAGGTGAATGGTTCCAGTAATCCTACTGCTCCAAATAAGTGACCAAATAACGCCAACATGTTCCTATTTCCATGTTGTGATTTGTAGAGTCACAGCGTGTAGAAATAACAAGGTAACATGAGACACAGCCATCTTCTAACCGTAAACAAACCGGGAACTATATTCTCAGGCGGAAGAATATAGTACTTGGGCGGAATGATTAGCTTTGCAGCAAGCCTGTCTGAGAATATAGTTCCCGGTTTGTTTACGGTTAGAAGATGGCTGTGTCTCATGTTACCTTGTTATTTGTACACGCTGTGACTCTACAAATCACAACATGGAAACAGGAACATGTTGGCGTTATTTGGTCACTTATTGGGAGCAGTAGGATTACTGGAACCATTCACCTGCATGTTCTGTGCTAGGCTAAGCTACCGGTGGAGCCGTCAGACAGCGTTACAGCACCACGGAGATGAGAAGGGTATGTATGGACTTATCTAACTCTGGGGGTTACGGGGAATAAGATAAAGTCCCAATAAGTCGGCGTGTTCCTTTAAGTTATATAAAGCTGTGACGTGCAACTTCACATTTTAGATGTTGAGTCTTTTTGTTATGGTGTAACAACATTCTTCTGCACTTGATCGATTGGTTTTCTTTTGAAGGAGGATGTTACTTTAGAAAGAAAGCATATGTTGCTGGACTCGGTGGAGACCAACTCAAGTAGAATAGAAGTCCGAGACAAGTCCAAGTACAAATACCAGCCAGTCCAAGACAAGTCCTGACTCATGTACTGCAGCCAGACTACAGCACTGTTTATAAGCCTATATAGTATTCAGAACAAAAGAGCGGTCACAATTTGAATTCATTTAAACGATAGCCTCTTGAGATGAAGCTACTCATTTTCTGAGGGGAAGTCCTATAAAAGACCAAATTATAACAGAACAGTGTTACATAACAAACATACACTACAAATACACAGATCTACAGACAAGAAAAAGACATACAATAACCTGGATAATACATTAATTACATCAGAATAAAGAGAAGCCGTTTGCGTTCAGGACAAATTAACAGAAGATTCAGACTGTTTGCATGACACGCCAATTCATATGCCATTTCGGCGACATATAATCATATCAAGACACATAATCGCTTTTTAGCGTGTTTATCAACGCCGTTTGGCCTCCATTGACTTACATTACCTTGTCATTGTATGACAGTAGTATGAAAGGCCAAAAATCCATGTAGGGAGGTTGGTCGGGGGGGGTGGATGGGTCAAACAACACAGGACTTTCACCCAGGAGACCGGGGGTCGTGTCCCGTGTGTCACGTTTCCTAAACCCAACCGTGCCGTTGTTGACTCGCGTCCCGTTTTGTTTTCCTAAACCCAACCGTCCCATTACATTACATGTCATTTAGCTGACGCTTTTATCCAAAGCGACTTACAATTTCTATATATCAGAGCTCACACACTTCACCGGGAATTGAACCCAGATCTCCCACACCAAAGGCATGTGTCACACGGTATCAGGTTCAATGCAAATACCCCTAAAAGGAGAATTCAAGAAGATAGAGCCAGCTCTAAAAATGCCCTCAGACCTCAGAGGGTTAACGAGATTTGACTGTAATTTAACTTTTCTAAACAGTGGTTCTCACTCTGGGCCTCTGCTGGGTTGACAAAGGGAGGAGGGCTCTTACACTCATGGAAATTTGGCTCAGGACCATGTTTCCGGTTGCCAGATCTGGCTCCAATGAAAACATGTTAGATCCCATTGTGGGAGATATGTAAACAGATGACTATCTCGCCCCGGGGGACTTGAGCTTTTTCTACTGACTTAGGCCCCTCTACTCCTACGTATAAACAAACCTAAACGTTCACCCAACCGTCGGGATCAGACCTTAAGCACATCACAGGATTAACAGTGCTGGGACTACCCGAGTTCAGAGCAGTCAAGTCTAACTGTGAACATTTCTGTGGCACAGCAGCAGTATCCTGGAGATGGTGGCCATTGTTCTTTGGTGAGCTTGTTGCATTGAATAGTTATTGTTACACAAAACTTTCCCTTTTATGTACAACTGGTGTCAGACAAATTATAATATGTAAAAGCATCAGATGGAACGCATTGTTTCCAAAGACACATTTCACAGACTGATCTCATGAAGTGGCGTATATCTGACACTAGGGCTGAAACGTTTCCTCGAATAATTCGATTACAAAAAATCCTGGATGCAAAATGCCTTGCCTGGAAGCTCGGTTACATCAGCGTTACTAACGTTGTATCGCTGACGGACGGCGTTCCCGCTACCGTCGCTCACCAGACGGCTCCGTCTGCTGCTGGAGACACATGCCAGAGGTAACTAGTGAGGGCTGAGAGGAGAGACCGGCTGGAGGAGACCACAGGAAGGGTCCAAAGGTTGGAGTCAGTTCAGACACATGCCAGAGGTAACTAGTGAGGGCTGAGAGAAGAGACCGGCTGGAGGAGACCACAGGAAGGGTCCAAAGGTTGGAGTCAGTTCAGACACATGCCAGAGGTAACTAGTGAGGGCTGAGAGGAGAGACCGGCTGGAGGAGACCACAGGAAGGGTCCAAAGGTTGGAGTCAGTTCAGACACATGCCAGAGGTAACTAGTGAGGGCTGAGAGGAGAGACCGGCTGGAGGAGACCACAGGAAGGGTCCAAAGGTTGGAGTCAGTTCAGACGCATGCCAGAGGTAACTAGTGAGGGCTGAGAGAAGAGACCGGCTGGAGGAGACCACAGGAAGGGTCCAAAGGTTGGAGTCAGTTCAGACGCAATTACAACTCAAACTCTGGACAGTGGGTCTACTGCAACATCAAACTAGCTTAGCACAATAATAGCACGACGTCAGGGCTTTAGCATCTCAACAGAGAACAAGGAGTCTGACTTCATCATCCGTTCCACGAAGAGGACCGACAAAAGCCAATCACAGAGGCCGTAGTAGGGTGTAGCAGGATGTAGCAGGGCGTAGTAGGGTGTAACAGGACGCAGTAGGACGTAGCAGGGTGTAGCAGGACGTAGCAGGGTGTAGCGGGACGTAGCAGGGTGTAGCAGGACGTAGCAGGGTGTAGCAGGGTGTAGCAGGGTGTAGCAGGGTGTAGCAGGGTGTAGCAGGGTGTAGCAGGACGTAGCAGGGTGTAGCAGGGTGTAGCAGGACGTAGCAGGACGTAGCAGGGTGTAGCAGGACGTAGCAAGGCATGATGCCATGTTGCATTTCAGCCAAGTTGTATTATCAAGACATCTTTGGACAACAAAGCCTTAACGTAATCACCATGCTGAAGCGGCAGTCATCAAAGCAAAGCGTTCCTTCGGAGCAGTGCTGCTGTTGAAGTCACTTCAGACCTCTCTTGTTGCTGGACTCACCACTGGTTTGCCACAGAGGGGAACAACTTTCAAACATACATGCGCTTTATGTAGCGGGATTGTGAATTTTCAATTCTTTAGATGTGTCAGTTTTTCCTCTGCTCATACTTAAAGTGTGACTCTGTTTTTTTCCACCTTAGACCCTATTCTCCCGTGTTTCTGTGGCTCAGTGACTGGTAGGAACAACAATCGATGAAATTGGTCCAGTATTAAGCAACAAGAGAAACAAGCTGCAGTCGAACGTTAACGGGCAATAGACCTTTTTGTTAAAGAGTAAGATCCTTTTTGTTTAACATGAAACAGCCCCGGAATCCCCATCGCCAAACTACACCAGACTCCATGTAAATTATCGTAAAACGCACTTCATTCAAAGTCGACAGAATCAAAATTAAAATCAAAAGCCGTCTTGGTTCATCTTTCCACTGGTCCAACAATCACCACTCTGGTTTGGTTGAAATAAACCCTTAATTCACCTATTTACATGTGGAGATATGCTGGCTCTATACACGCTAAAAGTCCTGATTATTTACATGGAGTCTGGTGGAGATATGCTGGCTCTATACACGCTAAAAGTCTGATTATTTACATGGAGTCTGGTGGAAATATGCTGGCTCTATACACGCTAAAAGTCCTGATTATTTACATGGAGTCTGGTGGAAATTTGCTGGCTCTATACATGCTAAAAGTCCTGATTATTTACATGGAGTCTGGTGGAAATATGCTGGCTCTATACACGCTAAAAGTCTGATTATTTATATGGAGTCTGGTGGAAATATGCTGGCTCTATACACGCTAAAAGTCCTGATTATTTACATGGAGTCTGGTGGAAATATGCTGGCTCTATACACGCTAAAAGTCCTGATTATTTATATGGAGTCTGGTGGAAATATGCTGGCTCTATACACGCTAAAAGTCCTGATTATTTACATGGAGTCTGGTGGAAATATGCTGGCTCTATACACGCTAAAAGTCCTGATTATTTACATGGAGTCTGGTGGAAATATGCTGGCTCTATACACGCTAAAAGTCCTGATTATTTACATGGAGTCTGGTGGAAATATGCTGGCTCTATACACGCTAAAAGTCCTGATTATTTACATGGAGTCTGGTGGAGATATGCTGGCTCTATACACGCTAAAAGTCCTGATTATTTACATGTTAAACTGTTTCATGTTAAACAAAAAGGATCTTACTCTTTAACTAAAAGGTCTATCTCTGTAGGGATCCTTTCATAATGTTGTCAGACACTTAGAATAATAATCTGAGTCTGTCAGTGGCAAAAACAGAACTTTTAGTGGACGCTAGCTGATGCTGATCATTTATCCTGTAGGGTTACGTTACAGCCCAGTTTACGGCTGCCGGTTGCAGCGTTCTCGCTCAATACTGGACCAGTTTCAAAGATTTTTGTTCACATTAGTCACTTATCAACCAATGCATGGGACAATTGGGTCCAGGTTGTAAAAAACAAACCATTTAATGTACAAACAGAATTGCATTTTGAGTATAATTGCTTCATGAGCTTTATATTTTTTTAAAACATATATATTACGGTGATATATTTGAATCAGGGTGCTTGTGTTCATCGTCAGACTGGAACTAGCCAGACTGATGTAAGCTGCAGTCTGTGCCAAAATGCCATGCAAATACACTATGCAAAGCCATTTCTCAGCTGGTATATGACCGCACCTGGCGTTGCAGAAGATTGTACATTACTTTGTGACAGGAAAAGTCTGCAGCGGGGCGAGTTTGAATACCACAGTTGAGCCAGAGAAGCCGGTTTTAGAGTCGGAGAGGTGTGGGAATCGGGAAGCTTTTTCCACCAGTGTAGCTGTGCGGTTAACATTTAATTTGACCTTTCATGTAGGGGGAAATATTTGTGGACATATTTGTGGACATTTGTGCAACACTGTGCAGCTTATGTGATTCCAAACAGGGAAAGGTCCGCTAATAAAGCCCCAGACTTGTTTGACAGATTGCTCTTTGTGAGGTTTTATCTGCATGCATTAACGGAGTACTCGGCCTTCACGTGGCAAGGAAATATCAAACTCTCCGTCAGGGATAGTGTGTGACCGGTGGCTAGATTATGACAGGTGCAGCTGTACTTGAACGAGACTACATCCTGGAACACACTGGATAACATTTTCCAGACAGTCCTTATTGTTTGTTTTAACCTGAGTTAATTATAGCTCAGAGTAGTTACCGTTCTGTATTTATTGACTTCCTGAATAACCTTTATCATGTTTGTCAGTAGAGCTGCAGAGAATAATAGATTAGTTGTCAGCTATTACATTAATCGCCAACTATTTTGATAATCTATTTATCTGGTGTAGTAATTCTTTTAAGAAAACGAGTATAAAGTCTCTGATGTCAGCTTGTTAAATGTGAATATCTTCTAGTCTCTTCTCTCCTCTGGGACAGTAATCTGAATATCTTCTAGTCTCTTCTCTCCTCTGACAGTAATCTGAATATCTTCTAGTCTCTTCTCTCCTCTGGGACAGTAATCTGAATATCTTCTAGTCTCTTCTCTCCTCTGGGACAGTAATCTGAATATCTTCTAGTCTCTTCTCTCCTCTGGGACAGTAATCTGAATATCTTGTAGTATCTTCTCTCCTCTGGGACAGTAATCTGAATATCTTGTAGTATCTTCTCTCCTCTGGGACAGTAATCTGAATATCTTCTAGTATCTTCTCTCGTCTGACAGTAATCTGAATATCTTCTAGTCTCTTCTCTCCTCTGGGACAGTAATCTGAATATCTTCTAGTCTCTTCTCTCCTCTGGGACAGTAATCTGAATATATTCTAGTCTCTTCTCTCCTCTGGGACAGTAATCTGAATATCTTCTAGTATCTTCTCTCCTCTGGGACAGTAATCTGAATATCTTCTAGTCTCTTCTCTCCTCTGGGACAGTAATCTGAATATCTTCTAGTCTCTTCTCTCCTCTGTGACAGTAATCTGAATATCTTCTAGTGTCTTCTCTCCTCTGACAGTAATCTGAATATCTTCTAGTGTCTTCTCTCCTCTGACAGTAATCTGAATATCTTCTAGTGTCTTCTCTCCTCTGACAGTAATCTGAATATCTTCTAGTCTCTTCTCTCCTCTGACAGTAATCTGAATATCTTCTAGTCTCTTCTCTCCTCTGTGACAGTAATCTGAATATCTTCTAGTGTCTTCTCTCCTCTGACAGTAATCTGAATATCTTCTAGTGTCTTCTCTCCTCTGACAGTAATCTGAATATCTTCTAGTCTCTTCTCTCCTCTGACAGTAATCTGAATATCTTCTAGTCTCTTCTCTCCTCTGTGACAGTAATCTGAATATCTTCTAGTCTCTCCTCTGGGACAGTAATCTGAATATCTTCTAGTCTCTTCTCTCCTCTGTGACAGTAATCTGAATATCTTCTAGTCTCTCCTCTGTGACAGTAATCTGAATATCTTCTAGTCTCTCCTCTGGGACAGTAATCTGAATATCTTCTAGTCTCTTCTCTCCTCTGGGACAGTAATCTGAATATCTTCTAGTCTCTTCTCTCCTCTGGGACAGTAATCTGAATATCTTCTAGTATCTTCTCTCCTCTGGGACAGTAATCTGAATATCTTCTAGTCTCTTCTCTCCTCTGTGACAGTAATCTGAATATCTTTGAGTTGTGGACTAAACGAGACATTTGAGGACGTCATCTCGGGCTTTTTGGGAAACACTGATCCACATTTTCTGACATTTTAGAGACCGAACAACTAAAACTATCAATAGAGAAAATAATCGCTAGTTGCAGCCCTGCTCAGGTGGCCAGAAAGCAAATGAATGCAGGTTTAGTATTTCGTTTTAGACCAGGGGTGTCAAACTCATTTTAGTTCATGGGCCACAGACCCCTAATTTGATCTCAAGTGGGTCAGACCTGTAACCTCCAGAAAGATCAGAAACTATCTGCCGCAGGGCCCTATTTAAACGATGTAAGAGCACGGCGTGAAGCGCCTGGTGCAGGTGCGTTTAGGGCGTGTCCTAATCCACTGTTGCTAGTTTGACGGCAGTAAAAAGGGTCCGTGTGCCGGGTCATGGTTCTAAAGGGTTGGACTTAGTGTCTTCATTAATCAGAGGTGTGTTCTGGGCGTAACATGCAATCAACCAATCAGAGATCATCTCCCATTCCCTTTAAAAGCCAGGCGCGTTTGGACCTTGGAGCATTGCTGTTATGATGGAGGATTTGCACCGTAATATTTTTATTAGTAATCTTGTGTGTGTGTGTGTGTGTGTGTGTGTGTGTGTGTGTGTGTGTGTGTGTGTGTGTGTGTGTGTGTGTGTGTGTGTGTGTGTGTGTGTGTAACAAGCATAGTGTGCACGTGCTGTGCACGAGCCTAGGAGCATTTTCCTAATGCTCTGTTAAAATAACAATGAAATGCTGCGTTATTGACTTTAGACCAGGTTTTTGTTGGTCAATGGTGCCATCACTTCCTGCTGCCTCAAGATAGCAATACGCCCAGAATGCACCTGAACACACCTCCCTGTAAGACGAGCACGCCCAGAATGCACCTGAACACTCCTCCCTGTAAGACCAGCACGCCCAGAATGCACCTGAACACTCCTCCCTGTAAGACCAGCACGCCCAGAATGCACCTGAACACACCTCCCTGTAAGACCAGCACGCCCAGAATGCACCTGAACACACCTCCCTGTAAGACCAGCACGCCCATGGGCGCAAAGATGGGCGCAGGTGCATTTGCTATTTAAATGACGTGGGCGCTGGACGGGAAACTGACGCTTGCGTCGGGCTTTGCGCTGCACCGGGTCCAAGATAGGACCCCCAGAGTTTCTCGTAAGCTTAATGTTGGCAAGTTGCTTCTGCTACGACAGCGTTCTAAGGCCATTGTAGGAAAATATATAATGTTACGAAACCTGGGAGAGAGGGATAATATTCCAAGAAATATATCTAATATTAAAGGCCCTGGACCCCCACAGTTATCCTGGTTGATTAGGCCCCTTCCCAGGACTGCGTGGGTGTAATTAGACCGATTGATTGACATCTTTCGGAGCCTTTCGGAGCCTTCTGTTCTGTTCTTTGTTGTACCTTTTGAAGGCAGGGCAAAGGACAGGCGAAACATTGTTTTTGGTAGATTCAATTTGTGACTTAATGAATTCCCATCAAAGCTCCGGCCCACCTTCCACCTGAGCAGAGGTCAGAGCAGCCAGAATATCTAAAATCACCTGTGTGGGTGTTCAGAGGCTTTAAAGTCGTACATTTACGGAACAAAGAACTCGGATATTCTCTGAGATTAAAGTGGTAGATTTGGAATTGGAATTAATTACTTCTCTGAAATGTTCACACTTTTGCAAAGTCATCCGGTGGGCCTGATTGGACACTTTGGCGGACCGGTTCCGGCCCACGGGCCGTGTGTTTGACACCCTTGTTTTAGACCATTCCTTTAGAAAGATTGCACAACCTTTTGACGGGTTTTTCTTTTTGTCCTTTTACAGGTGGGTGACATTCAAAATGAATGGCTACAAGAATTGTATAAGGTAAGTGTGGGCCTCCTGAGTCTTTAATAATTAATAATTCACCGTTCTAATCATTTAGTATTTCCACTCATCCCTGGCAGTGTCTCATGTATCTCTCTCACATTTCCTGGACAGTCTGACAGATAAAAACGTAGTTAGTATTTCACATGTGGCCCTAATTGGCTTCCGTAGAAACTAAAAGTTATTTGCAGTATTAATTAATCTGCCTGTTCATTCTCTCCATGCAATAATTGTTGTTATGGTAAACAAGAAGCCGAAATAGCTCAGTTGGGAGAGCGTTAGACTGAAGATCTAAAGGTCCCTGGTTCGATCCCGGGTTTCGGCAGAGATGTTTTGTGAGTGGCGGTAGCTCAGTGTGTGGGGACCGGACGGTCGACGGTTCAAGTCCCCGTGTAGACCGAGAGTGTTGACCCACTCCCCCCCCCAACTGACATCTCTCCATTTATGCACGTTAAAGGAACATGCCGACTTATTGGGACTTTGTCTTATTCCCCGTAACCCCCAGAGTTAGATAAGTCCATACATACCCTTCTCATCTCCGTGGTGCTGTAAGGCTGTCTGACGGCTCCACCGGTAGCTTAGCCTAGCACAGAACATGCAGGTGAATGGTTCCAGTAATCCTACTGCTCCCAATAAGTGACCAAATAACTCCAACATGTTCCTGTTTCCATGTTGTGATTTGTAGAGTCACAGCGTGTAGAAATAACAAGGTAACATGAGACACGGCCATCTTCTAACCGTAAACAAACCGGGAACTATATTCTCAGACAGGCTTGCTGCAAAGCTAATCACTCACTCAGTGTGTGGCGACCGGACGGTCGACGGTTCAAGTCCCCGTGTAGACCCCAAATTGAGCGTCAATTCTGGCAGGCCAAGTAGTCAAGATGCTGCTAATGCATTGGCCGGTAGTTACCCTTTAAGTCTTAAGTCAAACCAGGGGAAACACTGCTAATGGTTAGTTGATTTCATCCTGTAACACGCAGATTTCACGCCCTTCACTCCTCATTAATTTGTAACGTAAGACGTGTTTGCGCTGCTTTGTCCCAGACTATCCACCGCCACAGGCCGAAGTTCATCGCCCTGCATCTGCAGGAGGTCGGAGGGAAGGACTACATGCTCAACATGGGCCACACTGAACACTTCTTCAGGTAGGACAAATGTTGCATTTCGGCTTATTAGTATTATTGTAGTGTTTATTTATCAGGGACAATACCTATAACGTTATCACAACCAGATGTGAAAGATGCAAAGTGTTAAGGACGTCTGGCCTCCACTGTGCAGTCCTTGTCCCTGGTCAGGCTTTTACACAAACGGCAACAGCAACAACCAAATAATTTACATGGCAGTTGTGCCGTAAGGGACGCCGTTAGTGCTCACATCTCTGTTGTTGTTTAAGCCATAAATTGGCTTTTGTGTTTCACTTTTAGTTCACAAGCTTTAAGAAAGTCTTGTCTCTTTTATTTATTACTTGTTTGAAATAGAGGATTAGGCCACATGTGAAAACATGTATTGAGTTCTGAGTTTAAAGTCAGAATTCTTCTTGAATTTCCCCTTGGGGGTCAATAAAGTATCTATCTATCTATCTATCTATCTATCTATCTGTATGTATGTCTGTCTGTATGTCTATCATCTATCTGTCTGCCTGTCTGTGTATCTATCTGTCTATCTGTATATCTATCTATCTGTATGTCTCTATCTATCTGTCTGTCTGTCTATCTGTATGTATGTCTGTCTGTCTGTCTGCCTGTCTGTGTATCTATCTGTATATCTATCTATCTGTATGTCTCTATCTATCTGTCTGTCTGTCTATCTGTATGTATGTCTGTCTATCTGTATGTCTGTCTATCTGTATGTCTATCTATCTATCTGTCTGTCTGTATGTCTATCTATCGGTATGTCTGTCTGTATGTCTATCTATCGGTATGTCTGTCTGTATGTCTATCTATCTGTATGTCTATCTATCTATCTGTATGTCTATCTGTCTGTCTGTATGTCTATCATCTATCTATCTGTATGTCTATCATCTATCTGTCTGTATGTCTATCTATCTATCTATCTGTCTGTCTGTCTGTCTGTCTATCTATCTATCTGTCTATCTGTATGTATGTCTGTCTGTCTGTATGTCTATCATCTATCTATCTATCTATCTATCTATCTATCTGTATGTCTATCTATCTATCTATCTGTCTGTCTGTCTGTCTGTCTGTCTGTCTGTCTATCTATCTATCTATCTGTCTGTCTGTCTGTCTATCTGTATGTATGTCTGTCTATCATCTATCTATCTATCCATCTATCCGTCTATCCGTCTGTCTGTCTATCATCTATCTATCTATCTGTATGTCTATCTATCTATCTATCTACTTCTGAAAAACTTTGTTCTTATAATTCAGACATATTTTTTTTTTTTTTTTAAATGTTGGACCGTCAACCGTCCGGTCCCCCCACACTGAGCTACCACCACTCACAAAACAAGACTGCCGAAACCCGGGATCGAACCAGGGACCTTTAGATCTTCAGTCTAACGCTCTCCCAACTGAGCTATTTCGGCTTCTTGTTCACCATAACTATAAACAGGCAGATAGATCAATAATGGAAATAACTTTTAGTTTCTACGGAAGCTGATTAGTGCCACATGTGAAAACATTTATTGAGTTCTGAGTTTAAAATTATTATTTTTTTTATTCTGACTTTAAACTCAGAACTCAATATATTTTTTTCACACGTAAACGGCTTCCGTAGGACTAAAAGTTATTTATGTTAATGAGTTATCTCCCTGTTTGTTTTCTCCATCCAATAATTTCTGTTGTAGTTACCAAGAAGCCAAAATAGCTCAGTTGGGAGAGCGTTAGACTGAAGATCTAAAGGTCCCTGGTTCGATCCCGGGTTTCGGCAGTCTTGTTTTGTGAGTGGCGGTAGCTCAGTGTGTGGGGACCGGGCGGTCGACGGTTCAAGTCCCCGTGTAGACCGAGAGTGTTCACCCCCCCAACTGACATCTCTCCATTTGTGCACGTTAAAGGAACACGCCGACTTATTGGGACTTTAGCTTATTCCCCGTAACCCCCAGAGTTAGATAAGTCCAGACATACCCTTCTCATCTCCGTGGTGCTGTAACGCTGTCTGACGGCTCCACCGGTAGCTTAGCCTAGCACAGAACATGCAGGTGAATGGTTCCAGTAATCCTACTGCTCCCAATAAGTGACCAAATAACGCCAACATGTTCCTGTTTCCATGTTGTGATTTGTAGAGTCACAGCGTGTAGAAATAACAACGTAACATGAGACACAGCCATCTTCTAACCGTAAACAAACCGGGAACTATATTCTCAGACAGGCTTGCTGCAAAGCTAATCATTCCGCCCAAGTACTATATTCTTCCGCCTGAGAATATAGTTCCCGGTTTGTTTTCAAAAAACGATTCACAGTATGTAAATGTAGTTACTTTTCCCATGTGATTACAATATATTTAAAAAAAAATTTTTTAATTAAAAAATATGAATCGATTTTTGGAATTCTATGAATCGATTTAGAGCTTGAATCGCGATTCGAAGGTGAATCGATTTTTCTTTTTTTTTGCACACCCCTAATATTTATAAAGATGTAAGTCAAACCTGTGTTTGTGCAAGTTGCGCTTAGCGCAGTATTGTGATGTATATGAGTCTTATTTAACACTCAGTGCTGAAATGTGTGTTTTATTGCCTGTGGTAGGAATGATTTCTTGTGATTTCTTGTGATTTCTTGTGATTTCTTGTTTTCTCATGATTTCTTATTATTATGATTTCTTGTGTTTTCTTATGATTTATTGTGTTTTCTTATGATTTCTTGTGATTTTTCTTGTGTTTTCTTATGATTTCTTATGATTTCTTGTGTTTTCTTGTGATTTCTTGTTTTCTCATGATTTCTTATTATTATGATTTCTTGTGTTTTCTTATGATTTCTTGTGATTTTTCTTGTGTTTTCTTATGATTTCTTATGATGTCTGGTGATTTTTCTTGTGTTTTCTTATGATTTCTTATGATTTCTTGTGTTTTCTTGTGATTTCTTGTTTTCTTATGATTTCTTATTATTATGCTTTCTTGTGTTTGCTTATGATTTCTTGTGTTTTCTTATGATTTCTTGTGTTTTCCTATGCTTTCTTGTGTTTTCCTATGCTTTCTTGTGTTTGCTTATGATTTCTTATGATTTCTTGTGTTTTCTTATGCTTTCTTGTGTTTGCTTATGATTTCTTATGATGTATTGTGTTTTCTTATGATTTCTTGTGATTTCTTATGATTTCTTGTGATTTCTTATGATTTCTTGTGATTTCTTGTATCGGTCAGTGCAATTATCTTCAGCTCTACGTCAAAGGGAAGAAACCTTTTTCTCTCCGTTGCCTAACGATCGCTGTGTTGTTTGCAGGAGCATCGAGTCCAGCGAGGAGATGAAAGACTTTGACAGAGTCTGCGTCTATGTGGACAACCAGTTCCAGGCAGAAGACAGCTTCACGGTAAGAAGCACTCCCAACGTCTCTGTGAGAGCAGTTGACATCTGCCTCCACTAGATGGCGTCCTCCTCCAGGTCAGTGCTCAGAGGCAGAGGAGACGTTGGACTGCTGATGAGAGAAGCAGGAGCTGGTTTCTGCTCAATGCTTTAAGGACAGTGGTTCTCAAATGGGGGTCCGTGTACGTGTACCCATAGGGGTACTTTGGAGGACTGCAGGGGGTACGTGAGATATTTAACAAAATGTTTAATAGTAACAAGGCTGTTGTAACAAGTAATAGTAACAGTAATTGTAATTGTAATAGTAACAAGGCTGTTGTAACAAGTAATAGTAACAGTAATTGTAATTGTAATAGTAACAAGGCTGTTGTAACAAGTAATAGTAACAGTAATTGTAATTGTAATAGTAACAAGGCTGTTGTAACAAGTAATAGTAACAGTAATTGTAATTGTAATAGTAACAAGGCTGTTGTAACAAGTAATAGTAACAGTAATTGTAATTGTAATAGTAACAAGGCTGTTGTCCAGAACATTGTTCCTCTTTATGTAGACTTCATTTGTGTCTCCTTCTTTGGACCTATTTGTAGTTGTAGAGGCACCTAGTTGCTTCTAATTCTTCTGTGCCACCTTTTGAAGTCAGTCTCACTACAACCAGTATTTGAAACACGAGCAAACCAAACGGTCTTCTTTTTAAATGTTTATTTATAAAACAAAATGATACATGGTACGCACGGTGTTGCTTCCAACGTCTCTAACTTCAAACTAAACTAACTACATCCAATCAGCTACGCTGTGACGTAGTGCTATCTGACTGGAAGCTCAAAATACTGAAATGTTATCGGACCTAAACATTACTAAATCATGCATTTTAAACCAATACATTTACATTTTCATGAAATAGTTTGTTACCATTTTAACTGTTTTTAAACTAAATATTCTTTCAGATGAACTAGTCCCTATTTGGCTATTTGTCTCTTACGCTATTCTTCCTTCCTTCCTTCTACTGTCCTACTTTTTACAAGTTTCCTCGCTTCTTTTCGACGTTATGTCTCTATTTTTGAAGTTTTTGATACTATTTTCGACCTATTCTTGCCTTACTTCCTTCCTTCTTTCTACCATCTTTTTCCAAAGTTGTGTCTTTTTTACCGTTTTTGTCTCTTTTTCTCATCATTTAACTGTTTATATGCTGTTCCAATGCTGTTGTTCAGTAAATATATCGCTGACAGCGCTGTTCTGTTCCTCTTTATAGACTTAAGCGCTTAAAAAAACAATTCAAAAGGGG
This sequence comes from Zingel zingel, assembly GCA_023566125.1. Taxonomy (NCBI): domain Eukaryota; kingdom Metazoa; phylum Chordata; class Actinopteri; order Perciformes; family Percidae; genus Zingel; species Zingel zingel. The sequence continues at coordinate 2,046,725 of CM042314.1, read as the reverse complement.
AACATTATTGAAAAAAGTCTGAACACCCACTGCTAACCGCTGCTTTAGGAAGGCCGGGGTCTGTAGAACCCAGTGGAACATTTTTACATGCAAATAATCTATTACATTTTGCATATTAGATTTTTGTTTTTATGTGTACTTCTTTTGCAAACAGCTTTTCTGGACCGTTATTTTCACCATATTTGTGTCTAAAACGTTGGGAAAGCTGGAGCACTAAATAAGCGTAACCCTTGTGTTGTCTTCCCGTCAACCGTGAACTTGCTGTTCATCCAGGTCAAAAGTGAATTTGAATTTTTGGTGCTTTTTCCAGCGTTTTTGGCTCTTTTTTTTATACTTTTGTCACTTTTTTCAATGTTTTTATTTTTGAATTCATAACATCATACCTATTTTTTTAGTTAAAAAAGCCGAAATTATGAATTATTTGGACTAATAGTTAAGATTAAAGGATGTTGAATGCATCACAGACTAATTTATGTCAAAGTGTAGTCACAATACTGTTTTAAAACCATTTAAACATGTTCATAACATTTAATAAAATACCCAAAATTCAATAAAGTACTCATTAATTTTACGTGCAAAGATCGTTATATGGGTTCCATACAACGTACATCCCTGCATCCATGTTATTTTTGGGCAATTTGGTTGTAAGAAACCCATATTTCTGATATAAAAACTTTGAAAACGGGTCAAATTTGACCCGAGGACAACACAAGGGTTAAAGACAAAACTGAAAGCTACATTGTTTAAGAATTAATAATCGACAGATTAATCGATTCTTAAAATAATCGTTAGTTGCAGCCCTACAGGACATGCCGCTTCCGGCTGCCACATGCCACTTAAAAATCTAACTTGTACTGCATACGGTACACACACAACTGCAAACTCAAGACACACAAAAAGGGAATTGAACTGCGTTCGAAGTTGCTCACGACGCTTTCGTCAGCACTACTTTGTCTGACAGTCTTCCCTGGTTGGGAGTAACACCTCCCGGGTTGAGAAAAGTGGCTGAGTACGTCTTATACTATTAACCCTTACTCCTCCCACGTGATGCACGGCTGACAGTAGGGGTCAACGGCTGCAGCCGAGGACTGAAGGTGTGTGAAGTAAAATGGAGAAAGTCAATGGTCAGGTATGGGGGGAAGGGGGGGGGGAGACGGGCCAAAGTCAATACATTTAACTCTAGATTAAAACTATTGATCCCAGCCCATTTGTGCACGATAAATAAAGTGTTAGCGGGAGGTGGGGTGGGGGGCGGAGGGGTGGGAGGTGGGGTGGGGGGTGGGGGGGGCAGCTGGGACTAAGTTTCCCCTGCACTCGAGTGTTCGCACCCTCCACTGTTTGCCCTGAGAGGGTTGCAGCCACCCCTTCACCCCCACCCCTCCTAATGCCTCATTCTCATTTCGTCGGTGCCACATGCATTGATTTTCAATTTGTTTCCCCCTGGCTGCGGATCATCAGTTATACGGCCAAGAGAGAGTTTGGGGGGTTCTCCTTTCAGAGGGGCTGCCGGAGTAGAGGGTACAAATGGTGTTTTGATAAAAAATCACTTGTAAGTCAATATTTTTTTATTAAACTGTGCACAAACCTGATTGATGAAGACAGGTGTTTGGCAGAGTATGTGGAGGGGGAATGTGTATCTGTGTTTGAGTGTGTGTGCAGGCTCCAAAATAAACAGTCTGCAAGCGCCAAATGGGGGTAAAGTCTGCCGTTTGGCGAGTAAATCTCAGAGGGCTGTCCGCCACATGGAGGGTAAATGGTTGCACCAAAAATAGTTTCTGTTTTTCAGTCTTTGTTTTGGTGAAGCTGCTGCTCCTTTCTTGTGTTTCTCTGCTGTCTGCACGCGCACACACACACACACACACACACACACACACAGAGAGACACACACACAGAGAGAGAGACACACACACACACACACACACACACAGAGACACACACACACACACACACACACACACACACACACACACACAGAGAGACACACACACACACACAGAGAGAGAGACACACACACACACACACACACACACACACACACAGAGACACACACACACACACACAGAGAGACACAGACACACACACACACACACACACACACACACACACACACACACACACAGAGAGACACACACACACACACAGAGAGACACACACACACACACACAGAGACACACACACACACACACACACACACACAGAGACACACACACAGAGAGACACACACACACACACACACAGAGACACACACACACACACACACACACACACACACACACAGACACACACAGAGACACACACACACACACACACACACACACACAGAGACACACACACACACACACACACACACACACACACACACACACACACACAGAGACACACACACACACACACACACACACACACAGAGACACACACACACACACACACACACAGAGACACACACACAGAGAGACACACACACCGAAATGCCGGTCACTTTTAATAACAATCATTTATACTTTATTAATCCCACAAGGGAAATTACAATGTTTTCACTCTGTTGTTGTTATTATACACGTTACACACAGGCCTGAATTCCACACACATGCTCAGGACCTCTACATGCAGTAATGGAGAGATGTCAGAGTGAGGGAGCTGCCCATGGAGAGTAGAGCCCTAACCCGGCCCTGGCCCGTGGTGTTCAAGCCCTACCCGACCCGAGACCAACATCAATCACTTGTTAAGCTCTCTCTGACGCTACACACACACGTCACACGCTACTAAGAGGTAAACTTTTATTATAGGCCTGAAACATCAGGACCAAACATATTGGACCAACGGTCCATCACACAGAAGCATGAACATGAAGGGAGAATATAGCGCTACGGGATCAAACCGCAGAAATAAGTAAATAACGGCCTATACCTTTGCTTTTCAGTAACTGAACTGAAGAACAATGTCCAAAAATAACTCTTCACCAACTGGCTAATGTTAAATAAAATTAATAAAATAAATAAAAATCCGTTGAAATGTGTGTGTCAGTGTCACCTGTTTAATGCACGTGAGTGACGCGCGTTGCGTGTGTGTTACTTTCTTAGGCGATGTATAATATTTATAATATAATCAATATAACAATATTTAATTCGCACTTTGTGACGTGTGCTCTGCTGCACGAATATTATGGGCACAATGAGGAGAGAAGCTAAAATAAGTCCGACCCGAGCCCGATCTGTAAAAAAAATGGCCCGAATGGGCTAAAAGGTGAATTATACTAGACGCATCCAAGGTGGCGCACGCCATCGTGACATCAAAATGACGTAATATCCTGCCGGCACGCGACAAAGCGGAAACGGGAGGCCTGAACGGGTTCGCCGACAACCGGATGCCAGGACTCTCAGAGTGACTGCAGGTCTGTCTGGTGAACGTACCGGGTTAAGATGAGTTCTGTTACGGCGAATGAAAGGCTGGATCTCACCAAGTAGGTCATCCAATCAGATCGAAGCATTGACGTCAATGCTGCTGCCAGTTCTGCCGTTGTTTACCTTTTTTCTTCTTCTTCTAGTCCGTAGAAAGAGCAACGTCGGTAGCCTTTGCTCATTAGCGCCACCTCTGTTCAGGAGAAGACTGCAGCTAGTGTCGCGAGCACCTGCGCGGGTATAAACAGTCACGGCGATCCCATGACGTCACATTTGTGCGCGCCAGCTGGGCTGCGGTTACTGTAAAACACGCTTTAGGCTGTTGGGCCCCATCGGGCCCCGACGGGCACGCAGGGCTCTAATGGAGAGGCGCCCGGAGCAGTTGGGGGTTCGGTGCCTTGCTCAAGAGCACCTTGGCAGTGCCCAGGAGGTGAACTGGCACCTCTCCAGCTACCAGTCCACCACCATACTTTGGTCCGTATGGGGACTTGAACCAGCAACTCTGGTTCCCAACCCAACTCCCCAGCTGCTGATAGCTAGCGTTTACTTTGGGCTAATTAATTAGTATTTGGGGATTTTTGGCAGAAGTCAGCCAGCCTTCCGAAAGAAAGCAGGAATAAGACCCACACGTTCTTCCGTCAGCTTTTAGTTTTAGCATTCAGTTACAACCTTATCAGCGTTTAAATAACTCTGAACCTCAGTTTGGACAAGTTGCTCACTAATCACTGGAGCCGACAACCATTTTATCAAATGAGGATGACTTTGGCACCGAAGATAAATGATGTCTTCAGGGAGAGATCTCTCATGCTACGGCTGTGTGTGTGTGTGTGTGTGTGTGTGTGTGTGTGTGTGTGTGTGTGTGTGTGTGTGTGTGTGTGTGTGTGTGTGTGTGTGTGTGTGTGTGTGTTGTGTGTGTGTGTGTGTGTGTGTGTGTGTGTGTGTCTCTCTCTGCGTTTGTCTCTCTCTGTGTGTGTGTGTGCGTGTCTCTCTGCGTGTGTGTCTGTGTGTGTGTGTGTGTCTCTGCATGTGCGTGTGTGTGTGTGTGTGTGTGTGTGTGTGTGTGTCTCTGTGTGTGTGTGTGTGTGTGTGTGTCTCTGCATGTCTCTCTGCGTGTGTGTGTGTGTGTGTGTGTGTGTGTGTGTGTGTGTGTCTCTGCGTGTGTGTGTGTGTGTCTCTGCATGTGTGTGTGTCACTGTGTGTGTGTGTGTGTGTGTGTGTGTGTGTGTGTGTGTGTGTGTGTCTCTGCGTATGTGTGTGTGTGTGTGTGTCTCTGCATGTCTCTCTGCGTGTCTCTGTGTGTGTGTGTGTGTGTCTGCATGTGCGTGTGTGTGTGTGTGTGTGTGTGTGTGTGTGTGTGTGTGCGTGTCTCTGCATGTGCGTGTGTGTGTGTGTGTCTCTGTGTGTGTGTGTCTCTGTGTGTGTGTGTGTGTGTGTGTGTGTGTGTGTGTGTGTGTGTGTGTGTGTGTGTGTGTGTGTGTGCGTGTCTCTGCATGTGCGTGTGTGTGTGTGTGTGCGTGTGTGTGTGTGTCTCTGCGTGTGTGTGTGTGTTTAGG
>CM042314.1:2034274-2036774 GCA_023566125.1 Zingel zingel | reverse complement strand
GAAGAGAAGCAGAGATATGGAAGAGGTGCGTTATGACCATGGTGTGTATTAATGAATATTTATAATATATTTGATTTATATTTATGTTTAGTTTGATTTGATTTGAAAGAACTGAATGAAGCTGACGTTAACCGACATACCTGCCTATATATATATATATATAAGTCCTGCCATTTCTAACCCCCTTTCAAACCAATATACAAATCTAAACCAAAGTCCTTTATAGTGACATTAAAGGGTAACTACCGTTTTTTGTTTTGTTTTTGTGTCTAAGTGACTGATGGGAACAACAATCTTTGACATTGGTCCGGTATTAAGAACGATCGCTGTAATTGGCAGCGAAACGAGCTACAATGTAAGCTAATTTGGGCAATTGTGCAGCTTCTATTTACGTTCACAAAAGTGCTTGTTTTGCCGCTGACAGGCTCAGATTAATATACTAAGAGGCTGACAACATTATGGAAAGGATTTCTAAGGAGGTCGACCTTTCTGTTAAAGAGTAAGATCTTTTTTTTTAAAAAACATACGAACACCCGCGAAATTGCGTTCGCTAACCCCACCAGACTCCATGTAAATAAACAGTAATTTTAGCATCGTAACATACACTTCATTCAAAGTCGACGGAAACAAAAGAAAACCATGAAAAGCCATTTTGGGTCGTCTATTTCACTTTTCCAACCATCTCAACTCTAGTTTTGGTTGAATTGAACACAGAGTTTACCGATTTACATGTGAACATATGTTGGCTCTACACACGCTAAAAGTAGTGCTTTTTTAAATGGAGTCTGGTGGGTTTAGAGCTAGCGAATTCAGAGCTGTTTCTGGTTAAACAGAAAGGTCTCAAAGAGGTTTTAAAAGGTATATCCCTGAAGGAATCCTTTCCATAATGTTGTCAGACACTTAGAATATTAATAATAATAATAATAATAATAATATTAATCTAAGGCTGTCAGCGGCAAAACGAGCACTTTGTGGAGGTAAATACAAGCTGGACAATTGTCCTATTAACTCACATTGTAGCTTGTTTGTGGACATTGTGGACCAATGTCAGAGATTGGTGTTCCCATCAGTCACTTAGACATGAAAACAAAGGGAAATAAGGTCCAGGTACTTTTCCACGGGCGTCCATGTTTCATTACGTTCTTTCACATTATTTTGCAGTCTGTAATCTACCTTTTCCAACTTAATCATGTCCTTGCTCAAACAGCTTTGTGCCAAAAGTATGTCAACAATAGCTGTCAAATGACAAAACAAAACAAAGGACAGTCTGCTTTCCTTCCTGTTTCCTGCCTCAGAGGACGGGCTGGCTGTTAGAAATGTTTCAATACTGTAGTAAAGATGTCCACATTCGGACAGTTTTTGGTTAAATTCTGCTGAAATTGACTTTTTAACAACAAATATAAATAATTCTGTAATGATTTCAGTTATTTCAATGACCTAAAACTAAAGGCTAACCGTCAGTGGTGTAATGTAATGAAGTACATTTACTCCATTACTGTACTTAAGTCCAAATGTTGAGGTACTTGTACTTAACTTGAGTCTTTTCTTGTCATGCCACTTTCTACTTCTACTCTGCTACATTCATCTGTTACAGCTTTAGTTACTAGTTACTCTAGTTACTTTAGTTACTAGTTACTTTAGTTACTCCGCTACATTCATCTGTTACAGCTTTAGTTACTAGTTACTCTAGTTACTTTAGTTACTAGTTACTTTAGTTACTCCGCTACATTCATCTGTTCCAGCTTTAGTTACTAGTTACTTTAGTTTCTCCGCTACATTCATCTGTTACAGCTTTAGTTACTAGTTACTTTAGTTACTCCGCTACATTCATCTGTTCCAGCTTTAGTTACTAGTTACTTTAGTTACTCCGCTACATTCATCTGTTACAGCTTTAGTTACTAGTTACTTTAGTTACTCCGCTACATTCATCTGTTCCAGCTTTAGTTACTAGTTACTTTAGTTACTCCGCTCCATTCATCTGTTCCAGCTTTAGTTACTCTAGTTACTTTAGTTACTAGTTACTTTAGTTACTCCACTACATCCATCTGTTCCAGCTTTAGTTACTAGTTGCTTTAGTTACTCCGCTACATTCATCTGCTACAGCTTTAGTTACTAGTTACTTTAGTTACTCCACTACATTCATCTGTTCCAGCTTTAGTTACTAGTTACTTTAGTTACTCCACTACATTCATCTGTTCCAGCTTTAGTTACTAGTTACTTTAGTTACTAGTTACTTTAGTTACTAGTTACTTTAATTACTCCACTACATTCATCTGTTCCAGCTTTAGTTACTAGTTACTTTAGTTACTAGTTACTTTAATTACTCCGCTACATTCATCTGTTACAGCTTTAGTTACTAGTTACTTTAGTTACTCCACTACATCCATCTGTTCCAGCTTTAGTTACTAGTTGCTTTAGTTACTCCGCTACATTCATCTGCTACAGCTTTAGTTACTAGTTACTTTAGTTACTCCACTACATTCATCTGTTCCAGCTTTAG
>CM042314.1:2026774-2029274 GCA_023566125.1 Zingel zingel | reverse complement strand
ATGTCTGGGGTTAGTTCCCAGCAGTCTTGTATAAAGTACTTGGAAGAAATACTTAAGTAAAAGTACCAGTGTGCTGTAATCTAATCAGTCATTTAAAGGGACAGGAAGAATATCCTGATTCCACGCCTGACCGAATGTTATATTTCTAATATTTCTCACAGTCCTGGCTAATATCATCATGTAAACAGGATATTTCAGGAATTTCCATCAACTCCTGACCTTTTGAATCAACTATTCTAAAGATGTCATATTTATTTGACTTTGTGAACCCTCACAGTGAAGTTATTTAGAGAGTAAATCCCAAAACGTATGTGTGGTATCTGACAGTGCTGTGTTTTTTACCCCAGGATATCAGACAGCCGCTACACTCCTCTGCCTTTCCTGCTGTTTGGAGATTTCAACTTCCGTCTGGACACACTTAGTCTGGTCCAGGTATGTGACACCTTCTTTCCTCCTGAAGCTCAGGTGATATGTCAGCCTGGCATTTCTTTGAGACAGAGACCCTGTCTCGTGTTTGTGTTTCTGTGAGCAGCATCTGTCCACTTCAGCAGACGTGCAGACCGTGAAGAAGGACAGCAGTGACGAAGTGAAGAAGATCATCTGCGAAGAAAAGGACAACGCCCACCAGGTGAGTAATCTGGAGCAACGGAAGTTCATTTCCAGGATAACGTCTGAAATCTGTGTGGTATCTGAACATTTCATAACTTTATATACATTTGTACTTAAGATTTGTTGTTGAAACATCTGGAGACTGTTAACATGAGCAGAAGAGCCCTCTTAGGCAGAAGAGCCCTTATTTGGAGTCGTGCCAGATAGAAGGTATGATTGGTCAGTTCTGACCCAATCATGTTAATGCAATGCACAGAATATATACCATATGCACACAAAGAAAAGGCAGAACGACTTATTGGAAGAATTGGGTTGGTTGTTCTCCAAGCTCTCTGCAGGAGTTGGTTAAAAGGATGCTGAAAATCTTGAATTAGAATAAAACCTTTTATAATCAAGAACAGTGTCGGCGGATTCCTCTTCATACAGCATCACAGCATTACTATTAGAAGTCACCACATAACAAAAAGGGGGGTGGGGGGGGTTTAGGGGGGCTGAGATGAAATTGAGGCTTGAGCCCTCCTAAAAAGGGTCTAAAATCGCCCATGCTGTGTAGTGGTGCATGTGTGCGTGGCAAGCCCCCAGGAAGAGCGCCAAGTCTAAAAGCCACCATGGGCTTATTAGCGGATAACGGTGGTACTGCCCCCCATGGCCCAGAAAGACTTCTCATAGACTTTGCACGGCGAAAGAAACGTCTATATTTCAGAAGATAATTTGTTTCTGGGTATATCAACTTACCAGCCCGAACTCTGAAAGGGTCCTTTTTTTTAACATTTTTAACATTCACTAGAAGCAAATCCAGAATTATTCAATTTGGCATGATGAACGCGCATAATAGACGCGAGCAGACCCGCGGGACTGCACCCGCCCGCTCACATGACTTCTCCCGAGCTCATGTAAGCTAGCTGTAATAACGGATATAGCTAATGGTTGTAATTCACCATGTGTTCTATTAATATGTGCATGCTATTATCTTATGAAGTTATGGTACATCCGAGGGATGTATGTATGCTGTAAAGCCGGATGTCAGGCTTTATTCCTCACTTTCTGCTCTCTGTGTGTGTTGCCGTTCTTAAAAATCCCTTCGTTATGGTAAACAACAACAAACTTTGAGCTAGCGAGCTACACGCTGAAAATGTCGGCCGATTGTCCAACCCTGAGAGACCCCACACGGCGATAAAAGACCACGGGTCTAACAGTTCTGGTCGTACAGCGTGACGGCAACATCAACACATCACACACCAACCGATGTGACTCCCGAGCGTTCCCAGGTCAGACGGGAAGTCTCGCAAAATCCCTCGAGATCAAACGTGACTTCAGAGTAACCAATCACGGCGGACGAAGAGGAAGCAGTGGCGATCGTTTGCAGTTTGATTTTAATTGAAAAGAAATGTTATCAAAAGAAAAGGCGATGGTCAAAGAAGTGGAGACAGCGCGAGCGTGACCGGACTTTCTGGTGCGCCGTGCCGCCGGCTGTTTTGATTTAGTTTCCCGGAGCTTTCCTCGCCGCCTCGTCACCTGGCTTTCTGATTGGCTCCACGCCACAGTCCACAGGCTGCGTGCTCGTTGGTCCCCGGGGGACGCCACACACGAGGAGATATCGGGCCAAACAATCCAACATGTTGGATATCCCCGATTTGAGATGGGAGCGGTCCCGACGTCCTTCCCAGCAGACGAGAGCAGTCTTAACACACCGCACACGGCAGGAACATCTGATCAGATTATTCTACGATCATCTGATCAGGTTATTCTACGATGATCTGACCAGATTATTCTACGATGATCTGATCAGATTATTCTACGATGATCTGATCAGATTATTCTACGATGACCTGACCAGATTATTCTACGATCATCTGATCAGATTATTCTACGATCATCTGATCAGATTATT
>CM042314.1:1986774-2016774 GCA_023566125.1 Zingel zingel | reverse complement strand
CACAAAATTGTGCATATGTCTGTGCTAACATATGCAACATTATATTATATTAATCAATAATTATCACTAACTATGAAGTTAACCGCCAACTATTTTGATAATCGATTATTGGTTTGAGTAAAGAAACTTCTCTGATTCCAGCTTATTAAATCTGAATATCTTCTAGTCTCTTCTCTCCTCTGACAGTAATCTGAATATCTTCTAGTCTCTCCTCTGGGACAGTAATCTGAATATCTTCTAGTATCTTCTCTCCTCTGGGACAGTAATCTGAATATCTTCTAGTCTCTTCTCTCCTCTGTGACAGTAATCTCAATATCTCCTAGTCTCTTCTCTCCTCTGACAGTAATCTGAATATCTTCTAGTCTCTTCTCTCCTCTGGGACAGTAATCTGAATATCTTCTAGTCTCTCCTCTGTGACAGTAATCTCAATATCTTCTAGTCTCTTCTCTCCTCTGGGACAGTAATCTGAATATCTTCTAGTCTCTTCTCTCCTCTGGGACAGTAATCTGAATATCTTCTAGTCTCTTCTCTCCTCTGGGACAGTAATCTGAATATCTTCTAGTCTCTTCTCTCCTCTGGGACAGTAATCTGAATATCTTCTAGTCTCTCCTCTGGGACAGTAATCTGAATATCTTCTAGTCTCTCCTCTGGGACCGTAATCTGAATATCTTCTAGTATCTTCTCTCCTCTGGGGCAGTAATCTGAATATCTTCTAGTCTCTTCTCTCCTCTGGGACAGTAATCTGAATATCTTCTAGTATCTTCTCTCCTCTGACAGTAATCTGAATATCTTCTAGTCTCTTCTCTCCTCTGAGACAGTAATCTGAATATCTTCTAATCTCTCCTCTGGGACAGTAATCTGAATATCTTATAGTCTCTTCTCTCCTCTGACAGTAATCTGAATATCTTCTAGTCTCTTCTCTCCTCTGGGACAGTAATCTGAATATCTTCTAGTCTCTTCTCTCCTCTGTGACAGTAATCTGAATATCTTCTAGTCTCTTCTCTCCTCTGGGACAGTAATCTGAATATCTTCTAGTCTCTTATCTCCTCTGGGACAGTAATCTGAATATCTTCTAGTCTCTTCTCTCCTCTGGGACAGTAATCTGAATATCTTCTAGTCTCTCCTCTGGGACAGTAATCTGAATATCTTCTAGTCTCTTCTCTCCTCTGACAGTAATCTGAATATCTTCTAGTCTCTTCTCTCCTCTGACAGTAATCTGAATATCTTCTAGTATCTTCTCTCCTCTGACAGTAATCTGAATATCTTCTAGTCTCTTCTCTCCTCTGGGACAGTAATCTGAATATCTTCTAGTCTCTTCTCTCCTCTGACAGTAATCTGAATATCTTCTAGTCTCTTCTCTCCTCTGGGACAGTAATCTGAATATCTTCTAGTATCTTCTCTCCTCTGACAGTAATCTGAATATCTTCTAGTCTCTTCTCTCCTCTGGGACAGTAATCTGAATATCTTCTAGTATCTTCTCTCTCTGACAGTAATCTGAATATCTTCTAGTCTCTTCTCTCCTCTGACAGTAATCTGAATATCTTCTAGTCTCTTCTCTCCTCTGTGACAGTAATCTGAATATCTTTGATATGGGGACAAAACGAGACATTTAAGGACGTCATCTTGGACTTGAGTGTCCCGGAGGGGTGAACTGGGACTCCGTTTCCTGTTTTGTCGGTTAACGGTTAATGAGAGTCGGCAATCGGTCAGAAAAAAAAAAAATCATCTTAATTAGCATCCCAACCACCCACTGTGTCCCGCACCCGCACTAGGAAGAATTATCAGACCTGTAACTGTAACTTGTTTCTGTTCTCTTTCATTGTGTGTGTCTCTGTGTGTGTGTGTGTGTGTGTGTGTGTGTGTGTGTGTGTGTGTGTGTGTGTGTGTGTGTGTCTCTGTGTGTATCTCTGTGTGTGTGTGTGTCTGTCTCTGTGTGTGTGTGTGTGTGTGTGTGTGTGTCTCTGTGTGTGTGCGTGTCTGTGTCTGTGTGTCTCTGTCCCTGTCCGTGTGTGTGTGTGTGTGTGTGTGTGTGTGTGTGTGTGTGTGTGTGTGTGTGTGTGTGTGTGTGTGTGTGTCTATCCCTGTATGGCTGTGTGTGTCTGTCTGTGTTTGTCTTTGTCTCTGTATGTGTGTGTGTGTGTGTGTGTGTGTGTGTGTGTGTGTGTGTGTGTGTGTGTGTGTGTGTGTGTGTGTGTGTCTGTGTCTGTGTGTCTCTGTCCCTGTATGGCTGTGTGTGTGTGTGTGTGTGTGTGTGTGTCTCTGTATGTGTGTGTGTGTGTGTCTGTGTCTGTGTCTGTGTGTCTCTGTCCCTGTATGGCTGTGTGTGTGTGTGTGTGTGTGTGTGTGTGTGTGTGTGTGTGTGTGTGTGTGTGTGTGTGTCTGTATGTATGTGTGTGTGTGTTTGTGTGTGCGTGTGTGCGTCTCTGTGTGTGTGTGTGTGTGTGTGTGTGTGTGTCTCTGTATGTGTGTGTGTGTGTGTGTGTGTGTGTGTGTCTCTGTATGTGTGTGTGTGTGTGTGCGTGTGTGTGTGTGTCTGTGTGTGTGTGTGTCTCTGTATGTGTGTGTGTGTGTGTGTGTGTGTGTGTGTGTGTGTGTGTCTGTGTGTGTGTGTGTGTCTCTGTATGTATGTGTGTGTGTGTCTCTGTATGTGTGTGTGTGTGTGTGTGTGTGTGTGTGTGTGTGTGTGTGTGTGTCTCTGTATGTGTGTGTGTGTGTGTGTGTGTGTCTCTGTATGTGTGTGTGTGTGTGTGTGTCTCTGTATGTATGTGTGTGTGTGTGTGTGTCTGTATGTGTGTGTGTGTGTGTGTGTGTGTGTGTGTGTGTGTGTCTCTGTATGTGTGTGTGTGTGTGTGTGTGTGTGTGTGTCTCTGTATGTGTGTGTGTGTGTGTGTGTGTCTGCTGCAGGTCTTTGATCCTCACAGCTCTGCCACAGTCTCAGTACCAGACTGTAATCAGCATGATGTTTACCCGTTTACCCGCCACACACCCTCCCATCAGCCAGCGGCGGGTCTGGACACACACAGGTAGTCCCTGCTGTGATAACTTCGTCCTCACATGTGAGTGTCTCTCCGCCACGCGCTGTCGACCACAGCCCAACTGACACCAGCACCATTTATCAGCAGCTGTTATGGATTTCCAAGGCAGATTCTCCACTCACTCTCAGATCTTAAAGACCGAGGATGTTCCTTCATCTCCTGACGCGACGATGACTTAAAGACTGCAGTGTGCGACTGTGGACCGGCCCCTTTACATGCACGTGTATGCAAAACATCCTTACCTTTTCCCCTGATTGTAATTGTTGTATTATTATTTTTTAATCGGCCTTTTTCTTACAGAGAGTTTCAGACAAACCCCAGCCAAGGCGTCACAAATGGACTCATTCCTTATCGGCCCTAAATAATTTCATAAAGGGTCATTTAGTTGTTTTTTTTCAATCCTTATTTTCACATGCATTGGTGTCTAAGTGACTAATGTGAACAAAAGTCTTTGAAATTGGTCCAGTTTTGAGCGAAAACGCTGTAACCGGCAGCTGTGAACAGAGCTGCAATGTAATCCTACAGGGCAAATGTTTATCGTCCGTTTCCGTCCACTAAAGGGACTGTTATTGCGACTGACAGGCTCAGGTTATTATTCTAAGTGTCTGACAACATTATGGAAAGGATCCCTACAGAGATAGAGCTTTTAGTTAAAGAGTAAGATCCTTTTTGTTTAACATAAAACAGATCGGAAATCACCATCACCAAACCCACCAGACTCCATGTAAATAATCAGCACTTTTAGCGTGTATAGAGCCAGCATATTTCCACCAGACTCCATGTAAATAATCAGGACTTTTAGCGTGTATAGAGCCAGCATATTTACACATGTAAATGGGTGAGTTAAGGGTTTATTTCAACCAAACCAGAGTGGTGATTGTTGTAGCAGTGGAAAGATGAACCAAGACGGCTTTTGATAGTTTTATTTAGTTTCTGTCCACTTTGAATGAAGTGTGTTTTAGGATGATAAAATTACTGATTATTTACATGGAGTCTGGTGTAGTTTGGTGATGGTGATTTCGGGGCTGTTTCGGGTTAAACAAAAAGGATCTTCCTCTTTAACTAAAAGGTCTATCTCTGTAGGGATCCTTTCCTAATGTTGTCAGACACTTAGAATAATAATCTGAGTCCGTCAGCGGCAACAACAGCACTTTTAGTGGATGGAAATTGAAGGTGCGTAATTGCCCATTAAAGGTACATTGCAGCTTGTTTCGCTGTTGCAGACTGCAGTGGTTTTGCTTAAAACTGGACCAATTTCAAAGATTGTTGTTCCTATCAGTCACTTAATAACTGTTAGCTAAACATTACTATCAACTAATAATAATGAAAACTAAAAAATATGAGATCAAGTATTGGACCAGTCCTACTGACTATGTGTGTGTGCTTTTATTTTGTATTTTATGCCATTTTTAGTTGACGTATTTATATTTTGAAGTCACTGTAAGCAGGATTTTATACCACAAGGAAAACAGTTTAAGAAAGCTGCTATTTCAGTTTCCTGTCGACATGTTTGCTCAGATATATAGTATGTGTAAAACATAATAATGAAGGATTTCTTTGACTTTTTTTTCTTCGTACTTGTAGCGACTTTCTCACATGATTACACATCAAAATCACTTCCAGACTTGATTTTGATGAATGTTTAGGATGTACAAATGACACTAAACGGTGGACAAAAGGCCAGCAACCGTTTAAAGGTGCTGTAGGTCGGATTGTGAAGATCCAGGACTTAGCCAAATAATTTGAATATCAACAACTTCTCAGTCCCTCTCCCCCCTTTTCGCTAAAGCCCAAAACGGTCTCCTAAGCCCCTCCCTCCGCAAGGGAGAATGAATGCATGTGCATGAGCAGTGATTGACACGCATTTAGACACTCCCCCCGGCCCTGATTGGTGCATCTGAACAGTTAGGCACTCCCCCTGGCCCTGATTGGTGCATCTGAATAGTTAGACACTCCCCCCTGGCCCTGATTGGTGCATCTGAACAGTTAGACACCCCCCGGCCCTGATTGGTGCATCTGAACAGTTAGACACTCCCCCCTTGCCCTGATTGGTGCATCTGAACAGTTAGACACACCCCCTGGCCCTGATTGGTGCATCTGAACAGTTAGACACTCCCCCCTGGCCCTGATTGGTGCATCAGAACAGTTAGACACTCCCCCTGGCCCTGATTGGTGCATCTGAACAGTTAAGACACCCCCCCCCCCCCCCCTGGCCCTGGTTGGTGCATCTGAACAGTTAAGACACCCCCCTTTCATTGACGTTTGCATGGTGAGCATTGCTAAGCCTCTGTCCTGATTGACAGGTCCTAAAGCATCTCCTGCTTTATTGTCTATTTTAAAATAAATGGGAGCATTATTTACTAAATGAACATCATGCTGTATTGAAGAAGACTTGAAACAAGCGATTGAGACCATCAACTCATTATGAAAATGTTATCTGAGGTAATGAATCAAGTGAGAAGTCGGCTCATTGTCTCATAGACTTCTACAGAAACAGACTTCTTTCTGGAGCCAGTGGAGTCGCCCCCTGCTGGAAGTTCGATTTCTTCGGCTTCAGGAAGCTCCGTGCATCATTTCTACAGTCTGTGGTTATAACTCAGCAGTTCTCAATTTTTGTATTTCAGCCGTCGTCACTCAGAGAAAGTTTTCTTCACCGTTTGTCTGCACAGAAATCTTTTTCCATCCTGTTCTGTTGGCATCAACCTTATTTAATTGCCAAAAGAACAACACTGTAGGCCTCACGTGTTTACTCAACCCGTTCTCACTCCCAACTCGTAAAATACGAACGCTTGGTCAGTGTGATGTTTGAAAGTCTCGAGGTTTTGACATGAATGGAGATATAAATGTAATAACATTTAAAAAAAAAAAAAAAAAATTCAAATATTGCACCTGTCAATATACGAACTAAGTATTCTGGAGCCTATTTTGCCGTCATTACTGCCGACGTTATCTTTGCTGTAATCAAATCAGTATCTATATCTATATATATATCTATCTATATCTCTATATCTATATCTATATTTATATATTTAACATGGTATTTCAGTATCAATGGGAAACCTCCATGTGTACAGACAAGGCTAGCAGCAAGAGTCAGACACTCAATCCATGCAGCTGTCACGCAACAGAAACGCCACGCTCACGCCACCAGGCAGTGTGTAGCCAGCCTTAAGGGGGACAACAGTAGCGAGTAGTATGAAAGACCGAAATGCCGCATGGAGAGGTTGGTTGGAGGGGCGGATGGGTCAAACAACACAGGACTTTCACCCAGTTTCACCTAAACCTAACTGTCCCGTTCTCGTGCCGCACGTCAGCCAGTACGTCCTGACCCAGAGCGTCAAAAGTGACGCCAAGAGTCCCAACGCTAAAGGAGACTTTTAAGCATGAATAACAAACATGACCAAGCGTCCGTAATGTACGTGATGGGAGAGTGAGAATGTGTTGGTTTACTTCTTACTGAAGCGGTGTGGATGTTCCCGTCACATGGCGTCACTTGAACTTTGCAAAATTCTGAATATCTAGAGTATATATCTACACGCAACACAAAGGCACTGTTTGATTCTGATTTGTCTCTTGTTTTGTTGAGTCATAGTCTCGTACTGTAAGATGTGTGCTGTATAATATTTTTTGATGTGTGGTGAATTTCTGGTTAGATTTTTTTTTTTTTTTTTTTATCTTTTATTGATGCGTAATTGAAATTATTTACAAATATGTTTGTGGTTTGTTACCTCCATCCATCCTTTTATCCATTAGCTGGAGCTGCAAAGATTAATCGATTAGTTGTCAACTGTTAAATTAATCGGCAACTTTTTTTTTATAACAGATTTGAGTAGAAATTCCCTGATGTCAGCTTGTTAAATGTGAATATCTTCTAGTGTCTTCTCTCCTCTGGGACAGTAATCTGAATATCTTCTAGTATCTTCTCTCCTCTGGGACAGTAATCTGAATATCTTCTAGTCTCTTCTCTCCTCTGACAGTAATCTGAATATCTTCTAGTCTCTTCTCTCCTCTGGGACAGTAATCTGAATATCTTCTAGTCTCTTCTCTCCTCTGGGACAGTAATCTGAATATCTTCTAGTATCTTCTCTCCTCTGACAGTAATCTGAATATCTTCTAGTGTCTTCTCTCCTCTGGGACAGTAATCTGAATATCTTCTAGTATCTTCTCTCCTCTGGGACAGTAATCTGAATATCTTCTAGTCTCTTCTCTCCTCTGTGACAGTAATCTGAATATCTTCTAGTCTCTTCTCTCCTCTGACAGTAATCTGAATATCTTCTAGTCTCTTCTCTCCTCTGGGACAGTAATCTGAATATCTTCTAGTCTCTCCTCTGGGACAGTAATCTGAATATCTTCTAGTCTCTCCTCTGGGACAGTAATCTGAATATCTTCTAGTCTCTTCTCTCCTCTGACAGTAATCTGAATATCTTCTAGTCTCTTCTCTCCTCTGACAGTAATCTGAATATCTTCTAGTCTCTTCTCTCCTCTGACAGTAATCTGAATATCTTCTAGTCTCTTCTCTCCTCTGTGACAGTAATCTGAATATCTTCTAGTATCTTCTCTCCTCTGACAGTAATCTGAATATCTTCTAGTATCTTCTCTCCTCTGGGACAGTAATCTGAATATCTTCTAGTGTCTTCTCTCCTCTGGGACAGTAATCTGAATATCTTCTAGTATCTTCTCTCCTCTGGGACAGTAATCTGAATATCTTCTAGTCTCTTCTCTCCTCTGACAGTAATCTGAATATCTTCTAGTCTCTTCTCTCCTCTGACAGTAATCTGAATATCTTCTAGTCTCTTCTCTCCTCTGGGACAGTAATCTGAATATCTTTGAGTTGGGGACACAACAAGACATTTGAGGACGTCATCTTGGGCTTTTTGGGAAACACTGATCCACATTTTTCACCATTTTCTGACATTTTACAGACCAAACAACTAATCTATTAAAGCTATAGTGCGTAGATTCTGTCCCCCCCAATGAGGAATTCTAAGTATTGACAACACTGTCGCAGCGTCCACATGATACAAGCCTTCCGTGATCGCACCACCCCCCTCACCCCTCCTCCACCCAGCTGCTAGCAGCCAAGGAGGACACGGAGGATTAAAATAACACGATGGACTCTTCAGAAGAGGTCGTTATCTTCACTGGAGTTTCTGCACGGGAAAGTCACCGGACGCCACAATCTCCTGAACATAGTCACACTGAGAAATCCAGAGAGAGTTGTGTGGAGCTGATAGTCTTAATTAGCTTTGTAGCAACTCATTTAACAACGGCTTGAATGTAACGGACGTTTAATAATATCAAAAAGTTAAAGCTTTATTGTAATTGTAAACTATAGAGTGTGGTCTAGACCTACTCTATCTGTAAAGTGTCTCAAGATAACTCCTGTTATGATTTTGAAACTATAAATAAAATAATAAATCAACAATCGAAAATAATCATTAGTTGCAGCTTTAGCTGGAGCCAATCCCAGCTGACATGAATTGAATTTGTTGTCGTACACAGTTTGGTGGAACAGTTCACTCTATATATTCATACAAAAACACTTTTAAAATGCATGAATTCACAGATATTCATATGAAGTTCGTCACATTTGTGCAGTGGGACTGAAGCCTCGCCATAACACGAAAAAGTTAAGAATCTGTGATTTGTTTGTAATATACTTGTAGCGACTTGTCACTGTGGACCAGTCATGGGAGTGGAGTTCTTTATAAGGCCTGTATTACCTTCAGATTAGCACTGGTCAAACACTACAGCATTGTTATATTTCACTTTTGTAAATAAAATATCTCCCTCATGAATGTGTTGCATTGTTCATTTATTGGCTCGTTTCTATGGAGTTATTTTTGTGCCATTAAGTTCAAACTATAAGTATAGTTTAGAGTTACACAAATATTTTGTTTGCACGTTTTGAGTTTCGCCTTTGAGATTAACATTTCTTTTTGCTTTATTTAGTGATTTGATGATACTTAAAGTAAAAGGCCCAAAACTAATTCCATACTTCACCAGTTCTGTCTGTTGCAACATGACATGTCGGCGACTTTGAGAGTGACAGCTTTCTTTGTTTACCAGAAATATCTCAATTATTTTGAGTCACACCTCTTTTGGGGAAATGCCACGTGAAAGACCTGGTTCTCGACATCGCATTACTGTGGAATTATTATTGTGCCGTTCAGTTCAAACAAAAGCTTTGACGGTAACTCAAATATTTTGTTAGCAAGTTTTACCTTTTGAGATGGCCATTTTTTTGTTGTTGTTGCTTATAGTTAGTGACTTTTTGTGTGATACTTAAAAAGGCACAAAACTAATTCCATACTTCACCAGCTCTGTCTGTTGCAACATGACGGGGACTTTAATAGTGACATCTTTGTTTGTTGTTTACCACAGATATCTCATTGTTTTGAGTCACACCTCTTTGGGGAAATGCCACGTGAAAGTTCCCACGTGAATGTCATGAACCTAACATCTTGAGCCTGTTTTGCCGGTGCTTTGTTTTTGCTCTAACCTGAAGTTCGTTTTTCCTGAGTTTTCCTGAACACATCCCGGCTGATTCTCCAACCACTCACACCTGCTGCAATCCACACACACCTGGTCCTGATTATCATCCTCTGCACCATTTAAGCCGTGACCAGACATCCATTCCCTGCCGGATCGTTAGCGTACCCAGTATGTTAAGCTCTCGTATCAAGCCTCTAGTATCAAGCCTGTTCCTCTGTCTACAGTTACTCACCTGGATTGTCACTCACACCTGCCTGGCTGTCAACTTCACTGCAGCACATTTGGATCAGCACAAACCCTGCAGCCTTCCAGCCTCACTACCTGCCAACCAACTGGACCAAATCGTTTTCCACATTCAAATTCCAAATAAATACTCACCTTGTATTTCCTACTTACCTTGTCCTGGTCTGCTTTTGGGTTCCTGCACTAACAAATCGTGACAGTGGAAGTTCCCACGTGAGCCACTTTTCACAGGAAATGCCATGTGAAAGTTTTCAACATCGGCGTTTCCCTCGTAAAGCTGAATAACCTGAATGTTAGGTGGCATGCCACAGCTTGTGCCCGCCGTGCAACACACAGTGATGGCAGATGTCGGGCTTTATCCTGGAAATGTGCTTCCGTTGATCCAGATTATTCGTATCATTACATTTTCTAGTGAGTTATATTGACGTGATGCGAAGAATGCAAAATCTCACTCATGCTGAATTTTGTGTCTGTCAGATTGAAGGAAAATATAGACCAGAGTCGGGCCGAATGGACGTTCAGCCAGCACTCACTTAACTGCACGTCTGTGTTATGCATTCAGTTTAGGATTCAGCGGCGCTTAATTTGCTGCAGGAGAAAGATTGCATCTAAAACAGAGGAGGCATTAGGCCTGCCCTCCAAAGCTGGAACAGGCTGGCGGTTTAGGACATTTCGTTCAGATGGAAAGTGTTCAAGGGTCAACAAATCAACAGACAGATTAGACCTTTAATGCATTTCATTTTTTTTTATTCAATGGTCAGACAGCAGCAGGTTGGAGGGAGACTACAACATGGATTACCTCCTGAAAATAAGAAATAAATCCCAAATATGTTATAATGCTTGATTGATTTTTAAATATTTATGTTATTATAGCTCCAAAACTTTTCTAGAAATGTACGCAAACATATTAGGGCACTCTATTTCTTCAATCTGTGACAGTAAACTGAATAGCTTTGGGCTTTGGGGAAACACTGATCTACATTTTCAAAATAATCAACAGATATTCGACCATGAAAATAATAGTTAGTTGCAGCTCTAGTTGAGTCAGTGCGTCTCCTTTAGATCCATTGTGTCATTTTTTTAGTTGATTATTAGCAAAAATGCAAAACGAGAGAATCTCACCGGACGCCCACTCAAAGCTGCGTTGAAAGAAAATGGGTCAAAAAGCAAGCATATTTATCTCTTCGGGAAAGATTTTCAGTTAATATCTCAACCTAATAGGGGTGGGAAACAAATTGATTCACATATGTATTGTGATTATTTTTTTGCCACGATTTTTAAACCTACATTTTGTCATTTTTTGAGCTGATTCTTAGCAAAAAAAACTTTGTTCTTTCACAAATATGAGCTCATTCATGTGTAATTACTTCCACCAACTAATCTGCCATTCAGAATCATTCAGAATACATATGAGCGACTCGCTCGAATGGCGGCCGCCATGTAGCGCCTCCATCTTTATAATACATTAGCCAAAGAGGGACATACCTCCATCTTTATAATACATTAACCAAAGAGGGCCATACCTCCATCTTTATAATACATTAACTAAAGAGGGACATACCTCCATCTTTATAATACATTAACTAAAGAGGGACATACCTCTATCTTTATAATACATTAACCAAAGAGGGACATACCTCCATCTTTATAATACATTAGCCAAAGAGAGACGTACCTCCATCTTTATAATACATTAGCCAAAGAGGGACATACCTCCATCTTTATAATACATTAGCCAAAGAGAGACATACCTCCATCTTTATAATACATTAACCAAAGAGGGACATACCTCCATCTTTATAAAACATTAGCCAAAGAGAGACATACCTCCATCTTTATAATACATTAGCCAAAGAGGGACATACCTCCGTCTTTATAATACATTAGCCAAACAGAGACATACCTCCATCTTTATAATACATTAGCCAAAGAGGGCCATACCTCCATCTTTATAATACATTAACCAAAGAGGGCCATACCTCCATCTTTATAATACATTAACCAAAGAGGGACATACCTCCATCTTTATAATACATTAACCAAAGAGGGACATACCTCCATCTTTATAATACATTAGCCAAAGAGGGACATACCTTCATCTTTATAATACATTAGCCAAAGAGGGCCATACCTCCATCTTTATAATACATTAGCCAAAGAGGGACATACCTCCATCTTTATAATACATTAGCCAAAGAGGGACATACCTCCGCCTTTCATGCTTTTACAGTCAGTGGCACCGTGCCGAATGCAAGAGGGAGATTACTCGACCTGCCGGCAGATTTGAAAGCCTGTTGAAGATGGAGGATCACGCTGATACTTTACTAACATTAGCTTGCATTCGTTTGGGAACCTGATAGCTGATGTTAGCAATGAAATGGTACCAAAATAACTCAAACTATTATCACACTGGAAGGAATACTCACCGACAAAGTCGTATGTCTTGGAATAATACTGCCACCGTAGGAGTTAGGACGCGATCAGAATGGGAGGGACTAGAAAGTCATATTCAGTTTCACCGCTAGATGGGAGAAATTCATACACAATGTACCTTGTGGTTTGACATTTTCCAAGTTTAACGCCTCCTTAGCAGTGAGAAGTTGTGTGTTAACAAAGGGGGGAAATGTTTGACAGGGAAACATCTTTTCCCGGCTATAGGCTGCTCACGAATACAAAAAAGCGTGAACACATTACACCTGTCCTAGCCTCCTTGCACTTTGACAGAGAATAACTTTACATCTGAAGCGTTTAAAGACTCTATTTGTCTGTTGTTTATTTCTAAAGAAACACGACAATGTATAAAAGGCTCCATTACCTTGTAGCTCACGTTATGGCTCCGTAGCAGACGTTGTTATAAAAATAGGCTAACGATTGGGTCATAACCACGAGACTTACTGTCTCATAGTAGAGGAATTACCGTATAGTCCAGGAGAAGCTCTCAGGCAGTTTGGACTTCCATTAGCTGTTTAAGTGTAATTACTAATGTTAACTATCATGTTAGTGATCAGTAATTAGCCTGTGCCTATGTTATCTCCTTACATATACCTACGCTCTCCGTCTCTGCTAGATTGGGAATGATTGAGATTTCTCTTGGCACAGCTACCAGAAGACTTCCAACTTTCAGACAGGTTGCTCACGTCACATCTACGTCTTCAAGCTCAGTTGGAGGCTGCTCAGTAACGCTCAGCCATCACCGGGAAAGAGCTTCTAATATCCTTCACTGGTCTCCGTCCAGAGACACGGGACCTGCTGGTCCATTATATATACTGTTTATGGAAATCATGCTTGAAATGCGCTATCTCCGTTGGTTTCATACAGCTTCTGTAATGTCGGCCACTCTGAGCTGTCTGTGATCAAATCCTCCGTCCTGACATCTGAACTCTGCAGTTAAATGTGAACGAGCTGGTCTGTTGGTATTGATTTTATGTCGACGGGTTTCGGGGGTTATTGTCTTCAATTAAGCCGGACCACAATGGTAAATCACACAAGATTTGACCTTTGACCCTTTCTCCTCTCTTCAGCCTTTGTGCCTTCTTTGCTTCCAGTTTGATTTTAAATACACCGGCAGCAGGAACCGGAGCCATCGCTCAACTCTTGATCAATGATTGACAGTCATTCGTTGTGCAGCGTTCTTTATAGTTTTACAATGTCTTTTTAAAAAGCAAGTAGCCTTTATAATGTTGTAAAGACAACTTGCAGTTATTTTAAGCAACTTCAAGTCAACATTCAATTTAGGCAATTAGCAGAATTACAAATCATACTTGCAGGATATTATAATAGATTTTTTTTTAAAGAAACGTAAAGACATTTTGTTTATCAGCACATAAACACATGAACATTATCACAAATGTCTCATTTAGTGCCCTTTAAATTGCATTACATTACATTTAGTGCCTTTTTAAAGGCAAATTCCATGAAAATAGGGGAGCGTGCCTATGTTCCCACATTTCTAAGATTTATTTTTCCAAAATTAGGCCCCGTGTTTCCACATTTCCTTTTTCATAAATTTGTATCAGATTGTATCCCCCTTTCTCTCAATTTTGGTAGCCAATAACACCCTAATAGGGCCTACTTTTAAGAAAAATCTTAGAAATGTGGGAACATAGGGCCGAATTATAAGAAAAAAATGTAGAAATGTGGGAAAATAGGGCCAAATTATAAGAAAAAAATCTAGAAATGTGGGAACATAGGGCCGAATTATAAGAAGTATCTTAGAAATGTGGGAACATAGGGCCGAATTTTAAGAAAAAAATGTAGAAATGTGGGAATATAGGGCCGAATGATAAGAAAAAAATGTAGAAATGTGGGAAAATAGGGCCAAATTATAAAAAAAAAATGTAGAAATGTGGGAACATACGGCCTAGTGTTAAGAAAAATCTTAGAAATGTGGGAACATAGGGCCGAATTATAAGAAGTATCTTAGAAATGTGGGAACATAGGGCCTATTGTTAAGAAAAATCTTAGAAATGTGGGAACATAGGGCCTAATGTTAAGAAAAATCTTAGAAATGTGGGAACATAGGGCCGAATTATAAGAAAAATCTTAGAAATGTGGGAACATAGGGCCTAATGTTAAGAAAAATCGTAGAAATGTGGGAACATATGGCCTAATGTTAAGAAAAATCTTAGAAATGTGGGAACATAGGGCCGAATTATAAGAAGTATCTTAGAAATGTGGGAACATAGGGCCTAATTATAAGAAAAATCTTAGAAATGTGGGAACATAGGGCCGAATTTTAAGAAAAATCTTAGAAATGTGGGAATATAGGGCCTAATTATAAGAACAATCTTAGAAATGTGGGAACATAGGGCCTATTGTTAAGAAAAATCTTAGAAATGTGGGAACATAGGGCCTAATTATAAGAAAAAAATTTAGAAATGTGGGAAAATAGGGCCAAATTATAAGAAAAAAATGTAGAAATGTGGGAACATACGGCCTAATGTTAAGAAGAATCTTAGAAATGTGGGAACATAGGGCCATCCTATTGGCGTTTCTTGCCCGCCAGGTATCCATGGTAATGATGTCACTTCAAAGTATGAATGGACAACTTAGGGACATCACAGACTGTTAAACGTTTGCTTTTACCTTAATTGTTTGTTGGGTCATTTGACCCGTTTTCAAAGTTCTGTATCAAAAATCCGGGTTTCTTTCAACCAAATTGCCCAAAAATAACATGGATGGTTCCATACACAAAACAGGCTATAATTATGCATCAACATACGTTCCTCTGATCTTAATTATTAGCTAAAGTAATTAATAATTTCTGGGGTTTTTAACTCAAAAATTAGGCATATTTTAATATGAATTAGGTTTATTGACCATGAATTCCGAACATAAGTGTAAAACTAGCGGTGATAAGTTGGAATGAAGTCGGCTTTGAAGATGTAACACAGAATTGGAAATGTATACTTCATGCTTTATAAAAACAGGCAAAATTTCGGGTCAATTTCGACCCGGGAAGACAACACGTAAGGGTTAAGCTATATTCACAACAAGGCTTATGGCACTTTCATGGCTTCATTTTAAAAACATAAGCACAACATAATCACAAACAACTTCAACTGTACAAAAAGAGAACACATGAATAACTTCACTCTCTTTTTATTAATGTATTCATATGTGTTGTATAATACACCAGTGTAACATTAAACAGGCCAGAGATGTAACCTATAATGTTGCTCTTTTGCCTCCAGTTCAACAGCGTGGTTCCCATTCATTTTCTCCGTAATGATTTCAAATATTAGCCATAATGTCTAAACCATACAAGATAGACTGACCACGAGCTACGGGGTCTTGAAAAGCCAGAAGTCTGAATGAAATCAACCTTGTTTGACAGTTTTTTGCCTATTGCTTACACAATTCTTTGCAGAATTTGGCTCATTATGTCAAAACTCTACATACACACAAGCCAATCAGACATAGACCTTGGAGATTAACAACTCACATCTATGCCAAAATGAATCACTGCAATCAAAACGTAACACTCCTTTCTAAAAATGAAATTCTTGCAACAACATCATACACACAAGCACCATTTGAATTAAGCTTTCATATCACCAGCAACACACTGATGGGCTTTATATAAGACACATAATGCAGTCTTTGGGTTTCTATTTTTATTGTCATTTTCTCAGACTTCTCAGTCTTCTGTACAACTCAAAAGTAGAATTTCTGCAGTAATCAAACAAGAGTTTTTACAGAAAACAAAGAAATAAAGAGAAATAGAATTACAAATCATCAAATTTGGCAACAAAACAAAAGTTAAAAAAACTATTACTGGATACTGTAAATTGCTATTGGAAAAACAAAACATATACTTGTTTTGTGTGTGTGTGTGTGTGTGTGTGTGTGTGTGTGGCGGAGATGCTGCTACTTATATCCTTAAGAACTGAGTATTATGCTACTTATATCCTTAAGAACTGAGTATTGTGATACTTATATCCTTAAGAACTGAGTATTATGCTACTTATATCAATAAGAACTGAGTATTATGCTACTTATATCAATAAGAACTGAGTATTATGCTACTTATATCCTTAAGAACTGAGTATTGTGATACTTATATCCTTAAGAACTGAGTATTATGCTACTTATATCCTTAAGAACTGAGTATTGTGATACTTATATCCTTAAGAACTGAGTATTATGCTACTTATATCAATAAGAACTGAGTATTATGCTACTTATATCAATAAGAACTGAGTATTATGCTACTTATATCCTTAAGAACTGAGTATTGTGATACTTATATCCTTAAGAAGTGAGTATTATGCTACTTATACCCTTAAGAACTGAGTATTGTGATACTTATATCCTTAAGATCTGAGTATTATGCTACTTATACCCTTAAGAACTGAGTATTGTGATACTTATATCCTTAAGATCTGAGTATTATGCTACTTATACCCTTAAGAACTGAGTATTGTGATACTTATATCCTTAAGAACTGAGTATTATGGTACTTATATCAATAAGAACTGAGTATTATGCTACTTATATCCTTAAGAACTGAGTATTGTGATACTTATATCCTTAAGAACTGAGTATTATACTACTTATATCCTTAAGAACTGAGTATTATGCTAGTTATATCCTTAAGAAGTGAGTAGTATGCTACTCATATCCTTAAGAAGTGAGTATTATGCTACTTATACCCTTAAGAACTGAGTATTGTGATACTTATATCCTTAAGAACTGAGTATTATGCTACTTATACCCTTAAGAACTGAGTATTGTGCTACTTATATCCTTAAGAACTGAGTATTATGCTACTTATACCCTTAAGAACTGAGTATTGTGCTACTTATATCCTTAAGAAGTGATATTGTGAAGACCTGCTGTGTGTCCCTGGTCCATGAGTTTGTGTGTGTGTTGTACTGTATCTGTATTATTTGTGTCCCTGTACCATTCTTCTTCATGTGGACATAAAAAAATGATTAAAATGTGTGTGTGTGTGTGTGTGTGTGTGTGTGTGTGTGTGTGTGTGTATGCGTGTGTGTGTGTGCGTGTGTGTGTGTGTGTATGTATGCGTGTGTGTGTGTGTGTGTGTGTGTGTATGCGTGTGTGTGTGTGTGTGTGTATGCGTGTGTGTGTGCGCATGCATGTGTGTGTGCGCATGCATGTGTGTGTGTGTATGCGTGTGTGTGTGTGTGTGCGCATGCATGCGTGTGTGTGTGTGCGTGTGTGTGTGTGTGTGTGTGTGCAAGTGTGTGTGTGTGTGTGTGTGTGTGTGTGTGTGTGTGTGTGTGTGTGCAAGTGTGTGTGTGTGTGTGCATGTGTGTGTGTGTGTGCGCAAACTGTAAGAAAAACATTTTATTCACTATTGTAGGGAGAAATACTACACTACCCACAATCCTAAGTGTTAGCAGCGACGTCTCTGATTGGTGGGACTCGCTGTAACCATGTAAATGTATTGCGAACCGCGAACGGCTATAGCTAGCTAGCTGCTAGTCTTTTTCAAAATGTTCTTTTGCGCAGAATCAAATGCTTTATGTGTCATCTCATAGCTGTTTGGCTTTGTTCCAGGCTTCACGATCTTCATATGCTGTTAAACATTTTCTAAAACGTCAATGGAGATATTTGAATGAGGAAAATCACGTCCGGAACCAGAGACCTTAAAAAAATGTCGGTCACTGTTGAGCTCTATGACCTCTTCTGAACATGCTTAAACTTTGTATTCAAAACGAATTACTTTC
Source organism: Zingel zingel (assembly GCA_023566125.1). Taxonomy (NCBI): domain Eukaryota; kingdom Metazoa; phylum Chordata; class Actinopteri; order Perciformes; family Percidae; genus Zingel; species Zingel zingel. Next base: position 1,998,806 of record CM042314.1, on the reverse strand, counting down.
ATTACAGCATGCAGGTCTGCTGAGGTGTGTGTGTGTGAGTGTGTGTGTGTGTGTTCTTGTTTAGCTACATTCGTGGGGTCCAGTATACTTGTGGGGTCCGGACAGCCTTGTGGGGCCCAAAATGCTGGAGCCCACAAGGTTAAAGGTCTGTTTGAGGGTTAAGACTTGGTTTTAGGATTAGGGTTAGAATTAGGTTATGGTTAGGGTGAGGGTAAGGGTTAAGGTTAGGCATCTAGTGGTGATGGTTAAGGTTAGGGTAAGGGGCTAGGGAATGCATTATGTCAATGACGGGTCCCCACAAAGATAGTGAGATGCACTATGTGTGTGTGTGCGTGCGTGTGTCTGTGTGTGTGTGTGTGTGGGGGGGGTCTGCACAGCCTTGTGTGGCCCAAAATGCTGGACCCTACAAGGTTAAAGGTCTGTTTGAGGGTTAAGAAGGTTAAGTATTAGGGTTAGAATTAGGTTATGGTTAGGGTGAGGACGGGTCCCCACAAAGATAGTGAGATGCACTATGTGTGTGTCTGTCTGTGTGTGTGTGTGTGTGTTTTGTCAGACGTTGTGTGGCCCGAGGCGCAGGACGGAGAAAGCCCTGCGGTGTTTGCGTAGCAGCAGCCGGATCTTATCGTCGTCAGAGTCGGGGTCCAAAGGCTTGTTGTACTCCTCGTCCTCCACCTCGTTGTCCGAGGCGTCGCCGCCCGGCCCCGCCAGGCTGGCCTGCGTGGAGCTCGGCTCGGAGGCGCTCTTCTTCCTCCACTTGGTGCGTCGGTTCTGAAACCACACCTAAACACACAACAGGAGGGGGGGGGGGGGGAATGTAACTAAGTACATGTACTCCAGTACTGTTACTCCGCTACATTCATCTGTTACAGCTTTAGTTACTAGTTACTTTAGTTACTCCACTACATTCATCTGTTCCAGCTTTAGTTACTAGTTACTTTAGTTACTCCACTACATTCATCTGTTCCAGCTTTAGTTACTAGTAACTTTAGTTACTAGTTACTTTAGTTACTCCGCTCCATTCATCTGTTCCAGCTTTAGTTACTAGTTACTTTAGTTACTCCGCTACATTCATCTGTTCCAGCTTTAGTTACTAGTTACTTTAGTTACTCCACTCCATTCATCTGTTACAGCTTTAGTTACTAGTTACTTTAGTTACTCCACTACATTCATCTGTTCCAGCTTTAGTTACTTTAGTTACTTTAGTTACTCCGCTCCATTCATCTGTTCCAGCTTTAGTTACTAGTTACTTTAGTTACTCCGCTCCATTCATCTGTTCCAGCTTTAGTTACTAGTTACTTTAGTTACTCCGCTACATTCATCTGTTCCAGCTTTAGTTACTAGTTACTTTAGTTACTCCGCTACATTCATCTGTTCCAGCTTTAGTTACTAGTTACTTTAGTTACTCCGCTACATTCATCTGTTCCAGCTTTAGTTACTAGTTACTTTAGTTACTCCGCTACATTCATCTGTTCCAGCTTTAGTTACTAGTTACTTTAGTTACTCCGCTCCATTCATCTGTTACAGCTTTAGTTACTAGTTACTTTAGTTACTCCGCTCCATTCATCTGTTACAGCTTTAATTACTAGTTACTTTAGTTACTCCGCTACATTCATCTGTTACAGCTTTAGTTACTAGTTACTTTAGTTACTCCGCTACATTCATCTGTTCCAGCTTTAGTTACTAGTTACTTTAGTTACTCCGCTACATTCATCTGTTCCAGCTTTAGTTACTAGTTACTTTAGTTACTCCGCTCCATTCATCTGTTCCAGCTTTAGTTACTAGTTACTTTAGTTACTCCACTACATTCATCTGTTCCAGCTTTAGTTACTAGTTACTTTAGTTACTCCACTACATTCATCTGTTCCAGCTTTAGTTACTAGTTACTTTAGTTACTCCACTCCATTCATCTGTTCCAGCTTTAGTTACTAGTTACTTTAGTTACTCCACTCCATTCATCTGTTCCAGCTTTAGTTACTAGTTACTTTAGTTACTCCGCTCCATTCATCTGTTACAGCTTTAGTTACTAGTTACTTTAGTTACTCCGCTACATTCATCTGTTACAGCTTTAGTTACTAGTTACTTTAGTTACTCCGCTACATTCATCTGTTCCAGCTTTAGTTACTAGTTACTTTAGTTACTCCGCTACATTCATCTGTTACAGCTTTAGTTACTAGTTACTTTAGTTACTCCGCTACATTCATCTGTTCCAGCTTTAGTTACTAGTTACTTTAGTTACTCCGCTACATTCATCTGTTCCAGCTTTAGTTACTAGTTACTTTAGTTACTCCGCTCCATTCATCTGTTCCAGCTTTAGTTACTAGTTACTTTAGTTGCTCCGCTCCATTCATCTGTTACAGCTTTAGTTACTAGTTACTTTAGTTACTCCACTCCATTCATCTGTTACAGCTTTAGTTACTAGTTACTTTAGTTACTCCGCTCCATTCATCTGTTCCAGCTTTAGTTACTAGTTACTTTAGTTACTCCACTCCATTCATCTGTTACAGCTTTAGTTACTAGTTACTTTAGTTACTAGTTACTTTACACATTCAGATTTCTGCACACAACTAGCTAACAATATAACATCCTACAAGTCCAGCTGAGATGATCAGACCATTATACTGTTTGGATCCTTTACTCTCTCTACAATGGGAGGATTCTTCTGCATCGAGTACTTTTACTTTTAATACTTAAAGTACATTTTCCTGATGATACTTACAGACTTTTACTTAAGTAACATTTCCACTGCAGGACTTTTACTTGTACCAGAGTATATTTACAGTGTGGTATTAGTATTTTTACTAAAGTAAAGGATCTGAATACTTCCTCCACCGCTGCCTTCTTGGAATGATGCTTGATAAGTGTACAGTATGTTGTTGAGAAATCTTGTGTGTGTGTTGTGTGTGTGATACTAGAAGATATTCAGATTACTGTCCCAGAGGAGAGAAGAGACTAGAAGATATTCAGATTACTGTCCCAGAGGAGAGAAGAGACTAGAAGGTATTCAGATTACTGTCCCAGAGGAGAGACTAGAAGATATTCAGATTACTGTCCCAGAGGACAGAAGAGACTAGAAGATATTCAGATTACTGTCCCAGAGGAGAGAAGAGACTAGAAGATATTCAGATTACTGTCCCAGAGGAGAGAAGAGACTAGAAGATATTCAGATTACTGTCCCAGAGGAGAGACTAGAAGATATTCAGATTACTGTCCCAGAGGAGAGAAGATACTAGAAGATATTCAGATTACTGTCAGAGGAGAGAAGATACTAGAAGATATTCAGATTACTGTCAGAGGAGAGAAGAGACTAGAAGATATTCAGATTACTGTCCCAGAGGAGAGAAGATACTAGAAGATATTCAGATTACTGTCCCAGAGGAGAGAAGATACTAGAAGATATTCAGATTACGGTCCCAGAGGAGAGAAGATACTAGAAGATATTCAGATTACTGTCACAGAGGAGAGAAGAGACTAGAAGATATTCAGATTACTGTCCCAGAGGAGAGAAGAGACTAGAAGATATTCAGATTACTGTCCCAGAGGAGAGACTAGAAGATATTCAGATTACTGTCACAGAGGAGAGAAGAGACTAGAAGATATTCAGATTACTGTCCCAGAGGAGAGAAGATACTAGAAGATATTCAGATTACTGTCCGAGGAGAGAAGATACTAGAAGATATTCAGATTACTGTCCCAGAGGAGAGAAGATACTAGAAGATATTCAGATTACTGTCAGAGGAGAGAAGAGACTAGAAGATATTCAGATTACTGTCAGAGGAGAGAAGAGACTAGAAGATATTCAGATTACTGTCCCAGAGGAGAGAAGATACTAGAAGATATTCAGATTACTGTCCCAGAGGAGAGAAGAGACTAGAAGATATTCAGATTACTGTCACAGAGGAGAGAAGAGACTAGAAGATATTCAGATTACTGTCCCAGAGGAGAGAAGACACTAGAAGATATTCAGATTTAGGAAGCTGGAATAGGAGAAGTTGGACTTTTGTTGTATAAAAAATTACTCAAACTGATACATCGATTATCAAAATAGTTGGTGATTGTTTTAATAGTTGACAGCTAATCAATTAATCAGCTCTAAGTCCAAACGTATACGTCGTAAGACAGCTCACCTCAAAAGCATTATTTAACCTTCCCGCTGTCCTCGGGTCAAATCTGACCCATTTTCAAAAAGTTTCTACATCAGAAATGTGGGTTTCTTTTAACCAAATTTGAAAACAAATGAACGTGGATGGTTCCGTACAACTCTCTTCACAAATTAAATCAATGATCAGGTCACCACTTTCATTGAATTTGGGTCGTTTATTTAATTTTATAGCATGTAAAGAAATATTGATAAAAGAACGTTGAAAAACGTAGGATGAAAATGTCAAAAAAGGCAGAAAAAAGTGACAAAATATCGGAAAAAAGTGACAAAATATCGGAAAAAATGACAAAATATCGGAAAAAAGTGACAAAATATCGGAAAAAAGTGACAAAAATATCGGAAAAAAGTGACAAAATATTGGAAAAAAGTGACAAAAATATCGGAAAAAGTGACAAAAATATCGGAAAAAAGTGACAAAAATATCGGAAAAAAGTGACAATAATATCGGAATAAAGTGACAAAAATATCGGAAAAAGTGACAAAAATATCGGAAAAAGTGACAAAAATATCGGAAAAAAGTGACAAAAATATCGGAAAAAAGTGACAAAAATATCGGAATAAAGTGACAAAAATATCGGAAAAAGTGACAAAAATATCGGAAAAAGTGACAAAAATATCGGAAAAAAGTGACAATAAACTTGGACAAAAGTGACAAAAGAAATTTCGGGAAAAGCTTAAAAATAAAAAAAAAAAACGTGAAAGAAACGCAGAAAAAAGTGACAAAAGTGTTGGAAAAAAAACGACCAAAAAGTTGGAATTGTTTTGACATTTTGACCCAGAAATACAACAAGCTGCACGGTTGATCTGTACCTTGACTTGTGATTCGCTCATGCCCAGAGAATACGCCAGCCTCGCTCGCTCCGGCCCGGCCAGGTACTTTGTCTGCTCGAACGTTTTCTCCAGAGCGAATATCTGATGTCCGCTAAACGTTGGTCTGGTGTGTTTCTTCCGGCCTGACATGTCCGTCAGAGGACCGCTACCTGAGAAATATATCAAAGGAGAACAAAATACTCATTTCAGATTCTTACATAAGAATCACGTTTAGCCTTTACGAGACAAAGTACATCTGATTATGCAACAATGGGCCTCTGGCTCATCGTCATCCCCTCCTCAGAAAGTCTTTGTTTGAAAACATAGATTGAATATTGTAGACGTTTAACCCTCATGTTGTCGTCGGGTCAAATTTGCATCAAAAACATAGAAAAAGTGACAAAAACGTCATAAAATGTGACAAAAATGTCATAAAATGTGATAAAAATGTCATAAAATGTGACAAAACGTCATAAAATGTGACAAAAAGGTCATAAAATGTGACAAAAAGGTCAGAAAATGTGACAAAAATGTCATAAAATGTGACAAAAATGTCATAAAATGTGACAAAACGTCATAAAATGTGACAAAAAGGTCATAAAATGTGACAAAAAGGTCAGAAAATGTGACAAAAATGACATAAAATGTGACAAAAATGTCAGAAAATGTGACCCTCATGTTGTCGTCGGGTCAAATTTGAAACCCGTTTAAATTTTTTTTAATTATATCAGAAAGTATGTGACGTCAAAATAAGCGCCGGAAATGTAAAAAAAAAAAAAAATAAAAATGACAAATGTTGAGAAAAGTACCCAATACGTCAAAAAAAGCACCAAAAACATTGAAAAAGTGACAAAAACGTCAGAAAATGTGACAAAAATGTCATAAAATGTGACAAAAATGTCAGAAAATGTGACAAAAATATCAGAAAATGTGACCAAAACGTCAGAAAATGTGACAAAAATATCATAAAATGTGACCAAAACGTCATAAAATGTGACAAAAATGTCAAAATGTGACAAAAATGTCAAAAAATGTGACAAAAATATCAGAAAATGTGACAAAAACGTCAGAAAATGTGACAAAAACGTCAGAAAATGTGACCAAAACGTCATAAAATGTGACAAAAATATCATAAAATGTGACCAAAACGCCATAAAATGTGACAAAAATGTGACAAAAATGTCATAAAATGTCATAAAATGTGACAAAAACGTCATAAAATGTGACAAAAATGTCATAAAATGTGACAAAAATGACATAAAATGTGACTAAAACGTCATAAAATGTGACAAAAACGTCATAAAATGTGACAAAAATGTCATAAAATGTGACAAAAATGTCATAAAATGTGACAAAAACGTCATAAAATGTGACAAAAACGTCATAAAATGTGACAAAAATGTCATAAAATGTGACAAAAACGTAATAAAATGTGACAAAAATATCATAAAATGTGACAAAAACGTCATAAAATATGACAAAAATGTCAGAAAATGTGACAAAAATGTCAGAAAATGTGACAAAAACGTCATAAAATGTGACAAAAATGTTGAAAAAAGAGATTGAGATTGAGATAGGGACAACAAAAGTGATTTTTCATGGTTGACGCGTCGGGAGACAATACTATAAGAGATAAACATTCATTTAAATGAGCAGAATTGTCCACATATTCTACAAAAGTGACATTTCTTGATTGGACGTTTGAAATGCCGCTCGTACTCACCGACCCCCGTGAGTTTGTGTTTTTTTTTAGAAATAATATAACTATATATATAATATAATAATATAACATATCGAATAATATCTGGTAAAATCCGAGCATTATTCAGTGGAGTTCTTTATAAGGCCTGTAATACCTTCAGATTAGCTCTGGTCAAACACTACAGCATTGTTATATTTCACTTTTGTAAATAACATATCTCCCTCATGAATGTGTTGCATTGTTAATTATTGGCTCGTTGTATGGAGTTATTTTTGTGCCATTAAGTTCAAACTAAACGTCTTAAATATAGTTTAGATTTACACAAATATTTTGAGTTTTGCCTTTGAGATGAACATGTTATGGCTTTATTTAGTGTCTATAAAAAAATATAAAATATAAATTAATAAATAATAAGTAAATAAATCTAAATTCAGTGTTTCAGAACAATACAAACTAACGGTTTTGGTTTAAATAAGTTATATATTTTCTGTTTTTTTTTCTGATCAAGATTATTTCGTCTCGTCTCGTCCGTCGAGTCGAGTCCTCGGACTGAAGTTGTAACGAGTCGGTGAGCTGGATGCCGACTCCGTGCTGCAGAATCAACCCCCGTAAGTTCAACACACACACCTTATACTGTGATATTGTGCTTTCTTTGTAACACAGAGGGGCTTCATCCCCTCCTTCCCCCCACACTCCCCCAAAAAAGACAAGAACATTTACTGGATGCCACATGAAGAAAGAAAAAGGGATACAACGAGTTAAATGAGCATCACTCCCCCGTTCTATCTCCATAAAGGGTTGCCGTATATCGCCTGAGTGAGAATTGAACTTCTTTTCACATTGTCAAATATTCATCAGCTATTTCAATAACGTTAGATGAGCTGCTGGGTGTTCATTAACGTGCCAACAGCGGCAACCTGCCGTGGTCGCTTTTACCCCCAAAATGCAATGCAGCTGGGTCTGGAACTTCAGTTTGAACCGTTTGGAAATAAGTTCTTGTTTTTGTATTTTCTTTTTTAAGATTATATTAGAAAATGACTCCTAAAATACGAATAACAAGTAATATCAGATATAATCCAGGCATTATTGTTTCTTTTGGGGCTTTTCCATATTGACTTTTGACAGGACAGCTAGGTGAGAGAGAGGACAGGAGGGGGGGGGGGGAAGACATGCAGGAAATCGTCCCAGGTTGGATTTGAACTCTGGACTTCTGCATCGAGGTATAATCCTCTCAGTACACGTGCGCCGGCTCTACCCGCTGAGCCAACCCGGCCAGAAGTTAGTGTCTGTTTCTGTTTCTGGCGACACATCGAGAGACTCTCTGAGAGTTAGTTGAAAGAAAAATATGAGTAGATAGCTTCACGTTAAAATGTAACTGTCATTCTTTTTTAATTGGTGCCTTTTATGTTCAATTCAATGTTGAATTTGTTAAAATAATGTTGCAAAGGATTTCCTTTCATTTGTTTTCAATTCAACAAGCAGTTTGTTGTATTTCAGAAGAATACTGACGGTATCAGAGCTGAGAACACGTAAATATCTGTTTATTTATCGCAAGTTATGTCATTACACTCACACACACACACACACACACACACACACACACACACACACACGCACACACACGCACACACACACACACACACACACACACACACACACACACACACACACACACACACACACACACACACACGCACACACACACACACACACACACACACACACACACAGAGCTGTGAACACGTAAATATCTGTTTATTTATCGCAAGTTATGTCATTACACTCACACACACACACACACACACACACACACACACACACACACACACACACACACGCACACACACACACACACACACACACACTCACACACACACACACACTCACACACACACACACACACTCACACACTCACTCCCACACACACACACACACACACACACTCACTCCCACACACTCACACACACACACACACACACACACACTCACACACACACACACACACACACACACACACGCACACACACACACACACACACACAGAGCTGAGAACACGTAAATATCTGTTTATTTATTGCAAGTTATGTCATTATACTCAAACACACACACACACACACACACACACACACACACACACACACACACACACACACACACACACAGAGCTGAGAACACGTAAATATCTGTTTTATATTATTGCGATATTCATTGTTAACGTGTATTTTCCTCATGTCGTGCACTCATTTCTGTATCTTTTTCTGATCAGATTGAATTTGAAACACTGACATCACTGTAAGACATGAGGAAAATATGTAAGTGTGATTATTTTGACTGATATTGCGATTGCGATATGAATTCACAATATTGGAGGGAATGATCACGTTTGTGTAATTCTAATTTTCACTGAAAAATATTAAAAGTCAAACAATGTAAGTGATTATAGTGTGATTCATGCGAGGATCTGCACCAAACAAAGATGTGTGTTGTAGTCTGTAGGATAGGATTCGTAGGCCGGGACTCTTGCATTCAGAATAGTTTGAGATATGTTGCCTTTAACAAATGTTGCACCACCTATTGCATTAGTCTGTATTGGGATTTCAATACAATTGTGATGAATTGTGCAGCTCTACTCTAAGGTAACCCGTCTTGTTTAGGGGTAACGTGTCGACTTGCCGCATGTTGAGTCACTGTAAGGTAATCGATACCAAATGTCGAAATAATCACATCGCGAAAGACACGCTGAGATTTCTTTGTGTTAGTTGTAAGAAAGATTTCAGCAGGAAACGGCTCTCTAAAATGTAACTGTCATTCTTTTTTTTTTGTGGTGCCTTTTATGTTCAATTCAATGTTGAATTTGTTCAATAAAAGAATATAAAATATTATTTCCTTTCATTTGTTTTAATTTCAACAACGAATTTGTTGTATTTTAGCAGAATATTGAAAGCAGCAGAACTGAGTACACTTTAATATCTGTTCATTTATCGCAAGTTATATCATTATATTCAACAACGGTATGGCATATTCGTGCAGCCCTAATTTCTGTATCTTTTCAGATCTGATTGAATTTAAAACTCTGGCATCACTGTAAGGTAACCCGTCTTGTTGAGGGAAGTTCTAACGTGTCGACTCGCTGGATGTCGAGTCCGTGCTGCAGATTTTTAAGACTCACTGTTGCTGCCCTGCTGCCTCCCGGCTCTCCAGTCGCAGCCGCTCTCCGCCCAGCAGCTCACGCTGCGACCCTTCATCGGGCACTCGGCGCCGGGCTTGGAGAACCCGCCCAGAGACGAGTTGTAGTCCCGGCTATTATAGTACATGGACGTGCCGGTGACGGAGGGGCTGAACCCTCCAATGGTGGAGTATCCGGACAGCAGCGTGGTGGTGCCCGCCGAGCCCATGCCCATCATGGAGCGGCTCAGGATGTCACTGATGCCGTGTGGCGTCCCCGCCTGCAGCTGGCTGTTCAGGCCCGGGTTGAGCTTGTAGAAAGAGTTGGCCACCGAGTACTGGCACACCGGGGCCTTGAGCTCCGAGGGGAATTGGTTCAGGCTGTTGTTGAACAGGAAAGACCCCTGGATGTTTGGATCCATGGGAAGTACTTTTTGAACTCTGCCTGCAGGTCTCAGCAACACATCCAGTAAGATCCAGGCAGGAAAAGACCTCTGATGGGCCCAAAAAGAAGCTCTTCTCTCACCCACAGGCGATCACAGCCGCTGTGCACAGATATTCAAATACTTAAGAGCACTAAAAGCAATTTTAACAAAGTCCTAAGTGTTTGCTGAAGTTGCTATCATCAGAAAAAGCAGATAAGCTCTTTACTCTCGTCCTGCCCCTTTTCTCAGCCACATGCAGGCGATGCCTCAGATCTGGGATTTACAGCCTCCGTCCCCCAGATATTTAAATACTTAAAAGCACTAAAAGCAATTTTTACAAGTTCCTTTCTGTTTGCCAGAGTTGCTACCACTCACAAAAGAAGCAGGTCAACTATTCACTCTCGCCCTGCACCTCTTCTCAGCCACAGTGCGGTGTGTGATAATCCCATATCTGACGTCTCGGACGAGCCCTCCGGACACAGGTTTTCTTCCAAAGACACGTGCGTCCTGTCGGCTCTCTGCTCACAAGTCATAAATAAGCAGCAGTATGTGGGAATGGAGTGGCACCTTTTGATAAAGATAGGCCACATTAGAATGCAGCGTCTCTATTGGCTCCCCCCTTGCAGAGAGCCAAGCCTTTTTTTTATTGGAAGGCAGCAGATTAATAGTTATTTGAACTGGTGGAGTGGGAACAAGTGGATTTTTTGATGGCCTGCCATGTCAGAGGCAGCTGAGCCTGGAGCACACAGAGGGGGAGAACAAGCTCCGTGTTCCTGCTTTATTTCTGGAGGAAATGTAGATTTGAAACAAAACCTTATATTGTTGTTTTGCACGTAACGAAAATGACACAAAAATCTACATTCATGCATTAGTTAATGTCTGTTAAAGCATCAACTCAGTTCATAAATATTCCCGTGCGATCCATACATTTCTAAGCTTTAAATAGCCTTTATATAACAAGTGTAACAAGCTTTCTGAAATGTGATGTTTGAATATGCAAATGAGGCATTGCCGTGTTAAATATGCGCTCATTTGCATACATGTCCGGAACGTAAATGTGAACATTGGGTAAAGCCTAGTTCCAAATTCTTAGATCATGTATCCAATCAATCAGAAAATGATCTTTGATCTTTGAAATGGGATGGGAATAGGCATTAGAGTGCTGATCGGGCCGCATTGTTCTGTTCGAGCCCGGCCCGCGTCCGACAGAGCAGTAACCGAACCCGGCCTGAGCCCGACAGGCATTAAGATATTTATGTCCGAGCCCGACCCAAGCCCGCACACACACACACACACACACACACACACACACACACACACACACACACACACACACACACACACATAGTGCGTCTCACTATCTTTGTGGGGACCAGTCATTGACATAATGCATTCCCTAGCCCCTTACCCTAACCTTAACCATCACCACTAGATGCCTAACCTTAACCCTTACCCTCACCCTAACCATAACCTAATTCTAACCCTAATCCTAAAACCAAGTCTTAACCCTCAAACAGACCTTTAACCTTGTGGGCTCCAGCATTTTGGGCCCCACAAAGCTGGTCGGACCCCACAAGTATACTGGACTCCCGGTTTTTGGGCCCCACAAATATAGTTAAACAAGCCCACATACACACACACACACACACACACACACACACACACACACACACACACACACACAGACTCAAACATGTGCAGCATTAAGCAACTAAAGCCTTTTACTCATCAGTGACAAGCTGAACATTTCCCGTAAACGTAAAGTCTCTTA
>CM042314.1:1966774-1976774 GCA_023566125.1 Zingel zingel | reverse complement strand
GCTGGAGCTGCTACCCCCGCGACCCGATACCGGATAAGCGGACGAAGATGGATGGATGGATGGATGGGTGTTTGGTCAAAAATATGGTGATATTTGATTTTCTCCATATCGCCCAGCCCTTCCGTACACACCTACATCCGTGTGAAGAGAAAAGACTAAGACACTAGAGCTGTCGTATTAGACTGCATGTAGCTACGTGAACCTACCGAATAATGAATTCCCAAACAATCAATTAACCCTTGTGTCAAATTTGACCCACTTAAAAAAAGAAATGTCTTTATCAGAAAAGTGGGTTATTTTCAACCAAATTTTCATAAAAATAACGCCGATTGTTGCACACAACGTAACGTAAAAAGTAAAATAAATAATCAGCCCACTACTTTTCTTTAAATTTGGATGTTTTATTCAATTTTATAGCATTCAAAAAATATTTTTTTATGAAAGAACGTTGAAAAAAGTGACAAAAATGTCTGCAAAAGCTTTAAAAATTTTGGCGAAAATGTCAAAAGGCGCAGAATTTTAACACAAGAGTTAAACCTTTTCACTTATTCTTCATGTGTGTCAGGGTTGTGGTCTTATTGTGTTAGTCTTGTTGTTCTGTTATGTTCTGTTTCCTGTTTTATTTTGTAGTCGGTCTTGTCTAACTTACTTCCTGTCTTTGTTTGTTTCCCGCCCTTTTTATATTGTTCTCCATTCACTCACATTTACTGAAGTCAAAGCTTTCAACGTAAGCTCATGATCTATGATTTAAACCGAGTGATTCCACATTTTTATTATGCAAATACGACTTTTTCCAAATTTCCAAAAGTGACAGGTTTCAGTCAACTGTCTTTTTAAATTATTTGAGTTTAAATTAAAATTTATTATTTATTTATTTTAAATATATTTAAAAGTTTTAAATTATTTTTATTTTCACGTGTTCTGAGAGCACATCATACATGTTTGTAAATCTGTTTTTTTTTTGTTTTTAAAGATTATTTTTTTTGACTTTCATTGCCTTTTATTTATAGGACAGATTATGCCAGGAAAGTGGGAGGGGGGGGGGGGGGGGGGGGTGTGTGTGACATGCAGCAGAGGGCAGCAGGAGCGGAGCCGTAACCCACGGCCGCTGCGACAAGGACTGAGCCTCTGTGTATGGGGCGCGGTACTCAACCAGGTGAGCTACCCAGGTGCCTCTATTTCTATTTTATCAGAAAACAAACATTAAAGCTGCAAGCAGCGATGGACGGGCCCTCGCGCCTCTGCGCGCATCAAATTCCCGAATCCCTTGAAATACGTACATTTTCACCAGACTTGATGCGCCAATTTTGGTGAGTTTTGAATATGTTAAGCCCCTCAAAAGCCAATTTACTTGCAGAAAATAATAATAATAATAATAATAATAATAATAATTCCTTCAATTCCAATAGGGCCTTCGCCACTGTCGGCGCTCGGGCCCTAACTAAAGCTGCAAGCAGAGATGGACGGGCCCTCGCGCCTCTGCGCCCGTCGGGGTTACCGGCGGATGCTGCTCCTTGCGACCGTGCATTTGATCGGCACTCAGACACCGCAAATCGTCACCAATGAAAAGGGAACTCCCCGCCGAGTTCAACGATACCTCACACAAGACTCTACGTCATACAGTTCATTAGCTGTGAAAAGGGGCGTGGCTAAATTATAGGGGGCGGATCAAACCATCACCAATTAAAAAGGAAGTCTCTGCTGAGTTCAATGATACCTCACACAAGGGGCTACCTTAAACGGTTGAAATGTTATGAAAGGGGCGTGGCTTAAGCATAGGGGGCGGGCCAAACCATCACCAATAAAGAAGAAAGTCTCCTCTGAGTTCATTGATACCTTGCATAAGACTCTACCTTAAACAGGTCACCATTTACTTTGTTACATATGTGTACCAAGTTTCGTGAGTCTACGTTAAACGTACTGCAGGGGCTCAATTTTTTTAACTTTCTAGGGGGCGCTAGCGAGCCATTTTGGTGCGCCTATTCCCGAAACCCTTAAAATACGTACATTTTCTTGACTTGATGCGCCAATTTTGGTGAGTTTTGAATATGTTAAGCCCCTCAAAAAGCCAATTTACTAGCAGAAAATAATAATAATAATAATAATAATAATAATATTAATAATAATAATTCCTTCAGTTCCAATATGGCCTTCGCCGCTGTCGGCGCTCGGGCCCTAACAAGCTAAATAATGAAGTCTAGTTGACCATGCTGCAATGACATCATGTACAACATGATGAGGATGTCGAACATGATGAGATCCGTAGAGTGCAAATATGAGAATCTCTGCTGCAAAGATTAAATACGGTTAAACGTAATGCAGAGATAAAACCTGTTTGACCTGCTGCAAAGAGTTGGCATTGATATGATATAACAATTAACGACCACCGCTTTGCCCGGTAAGATGGATCTACCGCCACCATACTTAAGATTAGCCAGAATCTGTGATTTGCAGTACATGCACCGATACAATAACAACGTAGGGAGCTTAGCGGAACATGAACACTGCAGTGTTGCAGGACTTAGATACATCTCTGATTGCAGTGAAAGCAGCACAAATCTGAAAGAATCTCAGAATACGCAGAGGGATAGGTTACTGTGAGACATCATTGTTAATATTTTGAATAAAGAAAGAAACACAATGAAGACCCTAACGGATAACGTGATGAGGATGAAAGTAGTAGGCCTAGTTGATGCAAAGTAAATGAAGCCTGTTTGATAATCGTCAATAAGCCTGCAACGATGATGACGTCATTGTAAAAATAATCGAATATATGGCTAAGAATGCGTTAGCATTGATAGACCACTTACCAAAATGCAATGAAGTGAGCATAAGGCATGAAACGATAGTATGCAGGCAGCAGATGACGATGAATATAATGTCATGTAATCGGATGCAGAATATAAATGCCTCGTGCATGCTGCTTGACGTAAGTAATGACTAATGATAATTATTGCGATAGCTCCAAAAACAAAATTAACATTGTGTGTTGTTTCCGATAAAAAAAGAATGATACACCTGCCCAACTATTAGAATAGTGATTAACATGTCACGAGTATGTGACAAAATGCATAGAAGCTACTCCAATCCTATTAACATATTATAAATGTATATAACTTACCAATGTTGAAGAGTCTGAAACTTATACCAGTTACTGCATATCAAAGTATTTGTGCAAGATGATTAAAGAGCTGCTTCTCACCGAGTCCCCCGAGTCATAGATGGAGTGAACCGCTAGAGGGCTTTAGTTACAGGAGCTGTATACCACCGCAAATGTGCACGTGAATTAAGAACGTCACTGAAATGTTTGAAAACATGCCAAATACAAGCAAATGTCAGGAAAGATAGAAGCAGCTTGCCTAATATGCCCTCTAAAGAAAATAGAAGAGTCTGTCTGTGTGCTCTCTTAAACCGGATGCATTCATTAGAAGTAAAACAAATGTCCCTGCAACTGTAGCTACAGCGATACATTTAAGGTGGGTGACAACATGAATGAACAAGAATGCAGCCCAATGAGACAGCTTAACTAAGATGGGGTGGGATGTTCCAGCTGATTTGAACGCACCGGTTCCCCTGACTGATGCGTTCAGCGCCGATGGCTTGGGTGTCGGGCTGCTGGACGCCAGAGCTTGCAGGTCAGCGCAAGCCGAGGGGTGATTCAGGCGCTGACGATCGAGGCAAACATCCCCAGTGTAAGAGCCAAAGCTAACTAATGGTCATTTTGAGTTTTTTGTATTTACTAATGTTTAAGTTTCTATGTTATTATAGTTATTTGATGTTGACGTACATTGTATTCAACTATGAGCGTTGTTGCATATCTTATTTACTCTAGTTCTATGTTCGAGCTACTGGGCAGGTGCCCCTTTGTTTTTGCTAGAGAGAAGGAGTGTTTTGGGTCCGTAAAAAGTAATGAAAAGTCGGTAATTGAGTAATGTAACAAGGTCGGAAAGTTAGACCAGCAAGTTGGACGTTTTCAACGTGGATTTCTGTCTGAGAGAAGCTCGGGGAAATGTTTGGATGAAAACAGAGGACTTTGGCTGTACAGGAACGTTTGCTTCACAAAATGCAACGCAGTGATGTCTATTCTGTGAGTACACTGTAAGACATTTCATGGTAGTTTAACTTGGAAATGCAAGTTCACCTGCTGCCTTTGTTTCAACTTAGAACTTAAAGTTAATTAGGTTGATGTAACTACAGTGTCCTAGTTTTGTTAAAGTTGTTCTTTTAGTTGATTTAACTTTTTATTACTTGGTTTAACTTCATACTTTAAGTTAAAACAAATAATTTATTTTCTTTAATAATGCAAGAAACCTTCCTTGCCTAGTATAACAGACATACTTTCCTGCTTTATTACAACTCACAGTTTCAAGTTAAAACAACATAACCACATTTATAGTGGAGATGGCGTGGGTGTTTGGGTGCGGCCGCCCCAGGGCCCCGTGCCAAATAGGGGCCGCTCTAAAGCCGCTAGTGATGTTACCCGTGAACCCTCTGCTTCGAGGCATGTATCGAAGAAATTAACCAATTTGGAATGAAGCTTTGTATCGGAGCTTGATTCGTTTTGTGATAATCACGTGACCAGTGACGTCCGAAGCTTCGTTTCACACCCACGTGACTGCTTCGAAGGTGAATTCAAAGCTTTAAAGTTGAGTGGCACTGGGTGCGCCTGGGTTGTTGCAGTAGAAGAGTCAACAGAGTCAGGAAAGTTAGTTAATAGAGAGATTATTATAGCGATAATTATAGCGAGTACAGAGTTTATAAAAGAGTATAAAATAAAAGAACTTTTGAAAACTTATAAAAGAATTTTTGAAAACCGAGAAACATGTTGAAATCTTTGCAGTTGGTTGTGGGACAAATTGACAGTCCTTTTATTTAAAGCAGAGAAACAAGTACTGGAAATATAGGCTCTCGTTGGAAGGGAGCAGCGCGCTAAGGACGAAGAAATACTGCAGTTCAAGTTCACACATACCCTGAGGGAACCCTTCAACACCTGCCAGTTGTAAAAAGTGAAGTGAAGTCCTTCCTGATAATTATATAGATTCCCATCTACAAAATCTCATGTCAGTTAGCTGTCATTGTTTTTTTAAGTCTTTATCTGAGCTGCATCTCTATGTCTGTAAGTTATGCTCACACACATAACGTCAGACATAACTTCAGCGTGTAGTGACAGGATCCCTCAGTCTCTCTACTGATCACTCACGTCTGTATCCACTCTTGCAGGCTTTAGGCATTTTTCTGTTTGCTAGCAGACGAAAATAACAAGGAGGATCCTTCACACAATACAAGTCAATGGAGAGTTCTTTTCCCCTCAGGTGGGTGCAGGACTTAAATGCGCTCTGTCTCTATTGCCAAACGGATAGTAGTTTGTAATCAACACAAATTGTTTGGTGTTGGTGTTATATGTGAGTTTACTAACATAAAATAATGTTCATGTTGAGTCATTTCCCCTCTTTCTATTTCTAGAAGACATTATTGTTATTTTATTATATTATATATTTGTTTTATAAGTAGCGGCACAAAGAGGGCAGTCCTTCTGGCATCTGCCTAAATTCCAGATGACCAGCAACTGGTATCACTGTAGTTAAGCATTGTAGGGAAAGTGTGAAACACTGCTGTTACTGTATTAACACTGGAAACTAATCCAAGTCTATCATTATGTTTTTTAAATCTGTATCTGAGCGGCATATGCTCCCCTTGTATAGGGACGTTGGCGTATAAAAACAAAAGCTTGGCCTTTAGGTTGCCACGCCAGTTATGATTAGGCCAAATGTTTGTGGATAAATAAGGGCCCAATCCCAAAGTGAGCACTGAGGACTAAGGACTAAAGACTCACAGACTTAATTGATCTCAGGTGCTGAGGGAGTGAGTGTGTGAGGCCACATGGGCTCAGATAGGTGTGTGTGATAGGTGTGTGTGTGTGTGTGTGACTTCTTACTAGGTAAAGTGTGAAACACTGGTTATAAGCTTGGCAACATAAAATAACATGCATGTTGAGTGGTTTCCCCTCTTTCTGGCTGACGAACACGTTGACATAGAAGTGCTAAATCTCTACACATGGGCGCATGCTCCACCAGGTGAGCTACCCAGGCGCCCAACCACTGCACCGTTAAGGTCATTAGAAGCTAATGCTGTAAATGTATTAAGAAAACTTTTCCCCATGTATGTCAAGTAAGAAAACACCAATTGTACACATTAAACAGTGCATAATGTCACACTATTTGCATCCCTTAGGTGCTGAAAGAGTTCATTGATTTGTTGTGTACCACATTTGTTAATATTTTAGAGCTCACTGAGGCAATAAAGACAGAGTGCATTTAAGTTCGGCCCCCACCTGAGAGGAAAATAACTCTCCATTGACATTAACCCAGCTACACCCTGCCGAGGAGGAAGAAGTGCTGCAGTACATGTTCACAAATACCATAAGAGAGACGTACAACACCTGCCAGTTGAAGAATTCCATAAAACTTTATTTCGGTTAATTAAATCTCCAACGTCTCTTGTGTCAAACGTGTAAAACCTGTTTGTGGTTTCAGCAGAAGCTAAAACACTGGAAACTAATCAAGTATTTGCCCTGTTGAAGCCGTAACCACTGCTGATTTAAAGGAACACGCCTACTTATTGCGACTTTGTCTTATTCCCCGTAACCCCCAGAGTTAGATAAGTCCAGACATACCCTTCTCATCTCCGTGGTGCTGTAAGGCTGTCTGACGGCTCCACCGTTAGCTTAGCCTAGCACAGAACATGCAGGTGAATGGTTCCAGTAATCCTATTCTTGGTCTTTTGCCTTCCCATACAGCACATCACATTTAATCGACGGCTCAGAGGCAAAGCTGTCTCATGTTTATGAAATGCCTGTTGCCTCGACTCCTCTCTCCTCAAGTACAGTGCCTTGCGAAAGTATTCGGCCCCCTTGAACTTTTCGACCTTTTGCCACATTTCAGGCTTCAAACATAAAGATATAAAACTGTAATTTTTTGAGAAGAATCAACAACAAGTGGGACACAATCATGACGTGGAACGAAATATATTGGATATTGAGGCGTGCAAAATGATTCAGCCCCCTTAAGTTAATGCTTTGTAGCGCCACCTTTTGCTGTGATTACAGCTGTAAGTCTCTTGGGGTATGTCTCTATCAGTTCTGCACATCGAGAGACTGACATTTTTGCCCATTCCTCCTTGCAAAACAGCTGGAGCTCAGTGAGGTTGGATGGAGAGCGTTTGTGAACAGCAGTTTTCAGTTCTTTCCACAGATTCTCGATTGGATTCAGGTCTGGACTTTGACTTGGCCATTCTAACACCTGGATATGTTTATTTGTGAACCATTCCATTGTAGATTTTGCTTTATGTTTTGGATCATTGTCTTGTTGGAAGACAAATCTCCGTCCCAGTCTCAGGTCTTTTGCAGACTCCATCAGGTTTTCTTCCAGAATGGTCCTGTATTTGGTTCCATCCTGTATTTGGCTCCATCCATCTTCCCATCAATGTTAACCATCTTCCCTGTCCCTGCTGAAGAAAAGCAGGCCCAAACCATGATGCTGCCACCACCATGTTTGACAGTGGGGATGGTGTGTTCAGGGTGATGAGCTGTGTTGCTTTTACGCCAAACATAACGTTTTGCATTGTTGCCAAAAAGTTTGATTTTGGTTTCATCTGACCAGAGCACCTTCTTCCACGTTTGGTGTGTCTCCCAGGTGGCTTGTGGCAAACTTTAAACGACACTTTTTATGGATATCTTTAAGAAATGGCTTTCTTCTTGCCCCTCTTCCATAAAGGCCAGATTTGTCCAGTATACGACTGATTGTTGTCCTATGGACAGAGTCTCCCACCTCAGCTGTAGATCTCTGCAGTTCATCCAGAGTGATCATGGGCCTCTTGGCTGCATCTCTGATCAGTCTTCTCCTTGTATGAGCTGAAAGTTTAGAGGGACGGCCGGGTCTTCGTAGATTTGCAGTGGTCTGATACTCCTTCCATTTCAATATTATCGCTTGCACAGTGCTCCTTGGGATGTTTAAAGCTTGGGAAATCTTTTTGTATCCAAATCCGGCTTTAAACTTCTCCACAACAGTATCTGGGACCTGCCTGGTGTGTTCCTTGTTCTTCATGATGCTCTCTGCTCTTTAAACGGACCTCTGAGACTATCACAGAGCAGGTGCATTTATACGGAGACTTGATTACACACAGGTGGATTCTATTTTTCATCATTAGTCATTTAGGTCAACATTGGATCATTCAGAGATCCTCACTGAACTTCTGGAGAGAGTTTGCTGCACTGAAAGTAAAGGGGCTGAATAATTTTGCACTGTAATGGCAAAATTACATTTAAGCCTTTAGTGTTTATTGTGCCTTGTGTTTTTTCATTCAGCACACTGCATTCTCATACACCAATCTAAACGACAGTTCATGTGCATTCCTGCATCTGGATTGGGGGTTGTTTAGACTTCAGAGACCGAGAGTCTCAGAAGAAAGTGTATGCTCTTTGTGTGAATTGATAACCCACAAGGCCACAACTCTGGTATCCTCCTCTCCCGTATTACGTTCTCCTCTATGTCTGTTCAGATGTACAGGGAGCGTGACCCAGAGCTGGGGCAGACAGGAACAGAGGATTAGATGAAACTAATTTATGACGCATGCCTATGTTTCTTTGATAAAATGTAAATCTACTGGACCTATATCTTATCTGTCTCACAGGAAGAGAAGGTCTAGTAGGTTACTATCTTTATTGTCTGTAAGAATGTGCTCGAATGTCACTCCCCTTTCTCCCTGTGCATTTAAGCTCATTCTTTCCTTCTACTCATTTGATGAATCTTTTACACACTGAGCTACGTGCTTCTTGTGAAACTGTATTCCTCCTATTTGCAAATATATCTTTTAATAAAATACAAAAACCCAACTTGGTTTTAGTCTCAGTATCTGTCTTATTTGTTTCATTTTTACTAAACTTTGGAATCTACACCTCTCCCCCTGCTGCAAAGGAAACTTCCACAACAGCACGCCCAATTTTTCAGTTTTTTATCTGTTAAAACAGTTTGAAATATCCAATATATTTCGTTCCACGTCATGATTGTGTCCCACTTGTTGTTGATTCTTCACAAAAAAATTACAGTTTTATATCTTTATGTTTGAAGCCTGAAATGTGGCAAAAGGTCGAAAAGTTCAAGGGGGCCGAATACTTTCGCAAGGCACTGTAACTTCCTCGACTCCTCGGCTCAAATCTACTGTGGAAGGGAGTAAGAAGTGAGAAGAGGAATCAAGGAGAGGAATCAAGTCTTTCTTTCTCTAATTCTTCTTTGTTATCCTGTCTGTTGACATCAGACAGGTCTCATCACGTCTCAGGACCTGTTAATTAAAAAAAGGTGGTTGTCACATCTAGGGGACTTCACACGCAAAGGTGATCTGCCAAAGTGGAAATATTCCAGGTGTGCAGGAGGCATGTCAGAGGGAGGGGTCACATGTTTTCTGACAGGATATAAGAAATCTCACAGCATTAGATCATTACACTGAAAGCTCCAGTTGGAAGACTCAGACACAACTCATCTGATCTACACAACTTCACCAGGTGAGAACAATAGGTGGGCCGTGACAGAGATTGAAAAACAGATACATTTGGACTTTTACTGAACTGTGTAAAACTGTCAGTGTCAGACTAGAGTCTACGGGGAATTACTGTATTTCTGAGCATCATAGACCATCAGTCTGTCTGAAGGCTGTGTTCACTTTTCTCAACAGGTTGGAGAAATGGCCTCAGATAGTAAGGCCGTTGCTGCCCTGGGTCGACCTTTCACCCTGGGAATGCTCTATGATGCTCGGAAAGATCAACTGATGCCAGGTAAGTGTTAACTACATTGAAAAATATTTCTAAATCTATCTATCACAGTTCTACTTAAAGGAACTCTGAAGTAATTTCATAAAGCAGTACAACTATTTCAACCATAGGCATAGAAGACAACACACTCCCCAAAAAGAGATCAAAATAACCATTCAGCACCAGTCCTAACCCCTA
>CM042314.1:1926774-1956774 GCA_023566125.1 Zingel zingel | reverse complement strand
GATTCTCTAGAAGACAAAGTTGTAACACATTTTCCTGTGATTAAAGAAGAATTGAGCACTCTCCAAAACCTGTGTGGTATTTATGCATCTAACTTCCAGCAGGCCTTGGCAGAAAAACTTCCCTCCATCCGTGAAGGTAAAGTAGGTGAGAGCTCACTGAACCAACTCTTTGAAGACAGAGACAAGTCACCATTCAGTCAGGAAAAACTAACCAAGTGGCTGGATCGTAAAGAGAGAGAAATCAACGTCATCAGATCCTGTGTAGATACCATGGAGGGAACAAAGATCGTCCCAAATCAGTCAGAGCTGGACAAAGAGGTTCTTTGTCAAGGTGTAGACAATGCTATTTGCTTTGTTTTCACTTCAGTGGAAAGGGGTGATACCGACCTTGATGTAATGGCCAACCACTTGGGCGTTCAAAAATTAGGAAGTACCATTGAAGCTCCATGGTACTACTCAGATGAAGTTTTGAGCAATATGAGAGAAAAAACCAAAGCTTTCCATAACTTTGCCAATGCACAGAAGAACAACAGTCAATTCTGTTTCCTCATAGCAGTCATTGCTAACAATAAATACACAGGAGCAACCATCTACCATTACAAGAAAGGCATTCTGGTCAGTGAAGATGTTTCAAACCTTGAACTCCCTCCTGTTGAGAACATCACAGACAGAAGAGATCTGATCTTGTGTAAGTCTGTTTAAGTTTTTTTTCCAAGTCAAAAACATGCTGTACTAATAACTGTCTTCCAAAAACACATTTTGTTTTGGTCTCTCTATCAGATGCCTGTGATCTCAATTTGGACCCAAACACTATAAATGGCTCGCTCACTCTGTCTGAGGGAAACAAGAAGGCAAGATCTGGAGCAAAGCAGTCATATCCTGCTCACCCAGAGAGGTTTGCTACACATCCTCAGGTGTTGTGCAAAGAGAGCTTATCTGGTAAACATTACTGGGAGGTGGAGTGGAGTCAGGATTCTCTACAATCTGTTTATGTTGCCGTTGCATACAGTACGATTGACAGAAAATCGCACCTTTTAAATAGCATGTTTGGATATAATGCTGTTTCGTGGACTTTAGGCCAGAAATCAAGTGTCCCCTCGCGCGTTATCAGAGCATTTCACAATGGCAAGAAAATTAAGCAATTTCCTTCCCCCTCTGATGGCTGTAGCAGAGTTGGGGTGTATCTGGACTGGCCTGCTGGCACTCTGTCCTTCTACAGAGTCTCCTCTAACACACTGAGGCACCTCTACACCTTTCACACCACATTCACTGAGCCTGTTTACCCAGGATTTTGGGTTTTTTACAAATCCAACTATGTGCACCTGCGTCCAGTTGAATAAGAGCAATGATGAAGACCTGTTAGATTCTTGGTCTGTAAGTAGGGATATGAGTTTACATGTTATCTTGAACATGCTTCACACATTCAAACAATGCATTCAAACCCAGAGAGACCAGGAACATTGATGATTTAATAACCAACAGACAGACAGTCAGGTTAGGGTTATTACAGTCTGTAATAACCCTAAACCTAACCCTTACCCTAACCCTAACCCCTAACCCTAACCCTAACCCTTTAGTCTCCATTCAACCACGTAGTCGTTGGACGCGTGGGGAGGATACTGGGATCCGAACACACCTAACCCCCTAACCCTAACCCTAACCCCCTAACCCTAACCCTAACCCTAATCCCCCTAACCCTAACCCTAACCCCCTAACCCTAACCCCCTAACCCTAACCCTAATCCCCCTAACCCTAACCCTAATCCCCCTAACCCTAACCCTAACCCCCTAACCCTAACCCTAATCCCCCTAACCCTAACCCTAACCCCCTAACCCTAACCCCCTAACCCTAACCCTAATCCC
Organism: Zingel zingel; assembly: GCA_023566125.1. Classification (NCBI taxonomy): domain Eukaryota; kingdom Metazoa; phylum Chordata; class Actinopteri; order Perciformes; family Percidae; genus Zingel; species Zingel zingel. The sequence goes on along the minus strand of CM042314.1, from coordinate 1,954,912 downwards.
CCTAACCCTAACCCTAACCCTAATCCCCCTAACCCTAACCCTAACCCCCCCCCCCCAATAGAATAATCAAAGCCTTCTTCTGAAAATGGTTAGTACTTCACAGATTTATAATAAGTTTAAACTTTCATTTCTTGACAGATAACAGATATATTTTTAATAGTACATTTCTATTCTAATTCTTTATACTTAAAGATAAAGAGCTTATATTGATACACAATTGCTTCGTCAACACTTAGCTGGTGAAGAAAAAATTATTAACTTGTTTTGTTGAAATTATCATATTGGTAATGGGATACATATGTTTTATTTAGCATTTAGTTTGTTTCTTTTTTTAAATAGTTATCTTTTTCAGAATACAAGAGGAATAATTAAGTTTGTCTGTTAAGTCTGTACCATAAAGGAGAATTCCGGCCAATTTTTACGTTAATCTTGATCGCTACAGCTATCAGTACCAGCAGTATCAGTACAGGCAACACGGAGAAGATGCAGATACGTAATACAAGCGTCCACTGAGCTAAAACGGCAGTGGTCGGGGCAAGATTTAGAGTGCCTTTGTGCCTTTTAACAGACACAAATGCAATTAATATGTCTGTGCCACATGAACAGGGCCCTTACGTGTCAACAAGATGCGTTTTCAACTCAGACATTGTTTAAATTGACCTACCCTGGTCCCTGTCTCGATCCTGCCGGTAGCTAGCTTGCCCTGCTAGCTGATAGCCGTTAGCTGCTAGCTGCAGTCGGGTGAGTGTATTCAGACAAGCTTCTGGGATAATCATCCCAATAACAATCCATGGAGTGGCGGTGGTGTGGCTATGTCCTCCAGAGACAGGTCATGTCACGTCTTGAAGTGTATTCCCCCTAAAAAAAAACAGTAGACGGTAGTAGCCGTTACCTTTTTGTTGGAAGCACTGCATATGTTTACTCTCTTCTTGAGCAGAATATTCAATAAAGTGGAGACCTGACGTCAACACTGTGTGCTACTTTATTTCTTTAAAATTAAAAAGTTGACTGTGCCAAATATTATAACCTTTATTATTCATGACACACTTGCATGTTTTAAAGGGATATTTCACCGTTGGAAAGATGAATATATCTTTAAATTGGGTCACTTATGTAGTAGAAATGTGAAAAATGTTTAGAAATTGGTGCCTTCTGGGCCGAGAAAAGCCAGAAAATGTGTTTTTGACTCATGTGGATGAAAGACACCAAATCCCAGAATGCACTTGCTTCGCTTCTTTTAGTGCCCTTTATTTAGAGAGTGTGGCCAACTCAAATCATGGGCGCCATATTGGATACCAACGTCAGATGACTCTACAGTGTAACCCTATGGGGCGGATCGGGCTTATTTTCAACGTAAACAGGCATATACATGTTATTGTCAACATTGTCAATATGTAAAAGGCCCTTACGGAAATATTCCAGTGTATATTTATCTTCTATATCGTAAATGGGCCTAAAAAAAATGCCCATTGTAGTGAGTGACCACGTCGCCTAATAAGTCTCTGAGCAGTGTTTACCTTTCTAATGTCCGCTAGCATACAGGCTAACTATAGCTAGCTTTGTGTGTAACGTAACAAAAACCCACCCATCTCAGAGGAGCGAAGCTCAATATTTATTCAATAAAATGATGGTACAAAAGGAACACTAACGCCACAGGTCTTATGTTGACAACGTGCACGCATATATAGGAAACTCTGAAGGCAGGCTAGGCTAACGCTGTTGCGCTAACGTTAGCAAATGTCGGCGTAGCGTTAGCTAGCTGTCTAAACTTGTGAAAAGCCGAACAACATCCCGGCCAAGCTGTGTTTCACTTTCCCTCCAATATTATTATGAACATAAAGACACCTGGACTTGGTCGAGACCAAAAGCCACATGACTATGGCAAGATCTCAAACATTTAACGCTAGCATAAGGCTAACTTCAAACTTCATTAATTTCTAAAGCAGTGTTAGAACTTTATCGACAGCATGGTACACATTAACAATGGTATTACTATATTTGTCCTATGTAATTTGTTATCATATTGAAGCGAGAAATTGATGTTTACCTTACACAATAATGAACAGCTCCCATACTTTTCGCCTTTTTGGTTCACAGGGGGACATTTGAAATCTTTTGCCGCTTCCCTGTCTTGCATTGCAGCCAAATGCGTAACAGTTGGGCATTTTTTCAGTGATTTTTGTCAATTTTTAAATAATTTATTACATTTTTACACTAATCCTTACACTATGTCAATGGGAATCAGATGAATTTTGGTATCCAACATGGAGTCAGTCTACGAAGCACGTGACCACCTCGGAACCAATCGCATAACGGGATACATTTGATTCCCTAGTTGGCCAAACTCTCTAAATAAAGGGCACTACCTGCTTTAGCATCTACTCCCAAGATAAACAGACAGTGAGACAGTCAACTCAGCTGTGTGTTATTGTCATTTCAACCATATACACGAAACAACATTTCACCGTGGCTCAAGTGGTTACACATTCAAAATATATAAAAGGACATACGAAACAGCCTACATTTAGTGCACACACATGATATGCTCTGTAAAGTTCAGCTAACACATAGCTACTAGCATTAGTGCTTGGTGGGCTGCATAGATATATACCCTAGATGTCGCCTTTACTACGGCAGTTCATTGGAACGAATGCGTCAACAGAGCCGCCATCTTGGAACAGGCGAGTCACTCCTCTTTAATGCATCAGCGTCAATGTAGGCAAAGGTCTAACGGAAATAAAATCACTATAAATCGTTAAAATCTCATGCGATTTTGTAGTTTTTTTTTAAACATAAAGACAAAGAGACTAATTAATGTGTTAATACAAAGAATATTTATTATAATCAGTTCACAGATATGAGTCCAAACGGAAACTTCACCCTTCTGAACTAAGACTTTCTGCTTCAAAATGAAGTGTAAACAGACTGAAATGTCCAGGCTCACTCCTCCACTATTCATTTATTTCTGCATGTATTTATTTATTTAACGTGACATGACTTAAAGTCATGTTTCGTCGTCCACAGTCCGAGTCCCAGGAACGTGCAGTGAGCTCCAGATCCTGCAGCCGCAGACGGACTCGGCTGCCCCGCTGTAGCTTCTATCCGGCCGCCGGCAAACACAGTGGAACTTCCCGCCGATCGACGTACAGGTTGTCCTATATTACGTGGAAGATCCTCCCGATCCCCACTCTGTCTTTGGCCGGTCCCATCTGGATCAGCGGGGATCGGCGCAGCAGCGAGGCAAAGCTGTGTTCCTGCCCGGGGGAAGACACGCTGCCACCGGCCACGGAGCTCTCCGCCTCCCGTTGCCGCCGGAGCTCAGATTGCAGGTCGAGGCGGCATATATATCATAAAACACATTCTCACCTGTGAAATGTTATCCCTTGCTGTTTTTCTTTCGTTCAAACATCCATAGGCAGCACAAAAGTCTGGCATCTTTAGTGTTGATCTGAATGCGAGAAGGCTTCAGACTCCTGTTCCAAGATGGCGGCGTATTTACTCATGTATAGAACCCCAAGGCGACATCTAGTGTATATATCTATGGGTGGGCTGTATCACCGAGTATAAACACAGCCGTACATTAATGTAATGTAGAATGGTCTCATCTAACAGTCACAAACTCCACCAGCAGTGAGCAGTGGATACAAGCAGCCCATTTCTGCACCAGGCAGTCCGTGTTAACACAGCCATATTTACTATATTAGTTACATATTTACTGTGAACACTGTACAGCAGCCTCAATAAGAAAACGGCTTTCCAGGAAGTTGTCAACCTGTGTGCAGTTACAGAAGGTTGAAATCCGGGCAGCAGGAAAGCTGACGCTGAACATTTGTCCTGTAGGGTTAAACTGGTCAAACAGTTCATGGCTTGTGTGTTTACCTGCTGTAGCCTCAGTTGGCCGTGAGCTACGGGAACATGATTAAACAGAACGAATGCAGGGGCCGAGCAAATCAGAGCTTGAGACAGAGAATAAACAAAGCCAAAGTGCAGTTTCTCTGATTTATCTTATAAAAAGGAACATCATCTGTGTCCAGTCTATGCTTCTCTGTCTGCACTTCAACCAGGAGAAGGTAAGCTGTTAGAAAGATGGATTGTTTTCATGTTTAACATACAAGTTGAAATACAGTTCAACACATTGAGTTTGAGATGTAACTGCACACTGGAGCTGTTAATCCTTTAGATATGACTAGATTTACTCTACTTATTCTCCTTTTGGAAGTTCAATCAATGTTTGATTTTTTTCCATATTATTTGTTATATTCATTCATAACAATTGTGATGACCCCTCCCACTCATGTGAGCTGGGTAGGAGGCAGACAGAGGTGTGGTAGTCTACACCTGGTTACCATTTGCTTGATTGACTCTTTGTCCTTTAAAGAGGGCTGGACTCAATCCTCACATCCAGAAAATGTTTGTTTTTGAGTTTTGTTTAATTATTCACACATTCTCTAAGGCCTCCTGCACACTGGCTGCATGGCGCGAGGGTGGCGTGAGCGTGGCGTGTCAGTTGCGTGGCGGCTGCGTGGCGTTTTCTACGTCGTTGCACACCAGAAACGTGTCTGACGCGGCGCTGCTGCTAGCCTTGTCTGCACACATGCATGTTTTCCATTGATAAAATGAAATAATAGCGTTTTCTTCAGCAAAGACAACGTCGGCAGTATTGACGGCAAAATAGACTACAGAATATTTTGTTCTGTATTGACAGCTGTGCAGTATTTGAAAATCAATAATTATTTATTATTATCTTTTTAAATGACATATCTGCATTCATGTCAAAACATAGAGACTTTCAAACATCAAAATGTCATTTATTTGGGCGGCCCTTAGCTCACCCAGTAAGCGCGTTCACCCATGTTGGCTGAGTCCTGCAGTGGCGAGAGTTCACGTCCGGCCTGCTGCCCTTTGTCATCCCCCATCTCTCTTTCCCCCTTCATAACAATAAAGGGATAAGCCCCAAAAAATAATCTTGAAAAAAAATGTCATTTATTAAATGTATTTCTGTCAAAATTAAATATAACTTCCAACACACAAGCGTGTCACGTGAAAAATAAGCGTTGGTCCTATTTCTAGCAGGCACAAGCCGCGCCTGAGACATGCGTGTCACGCAGGCAGTGTTCACGCTCTAACCTGTTAACATGAGAGCCGAAATAAAAATGGACACACCACGCAGCTGACACGCTCACGCCACGCAGCTGACACGCTCACGCCACGCAGGCAGTGTACAGGATCCCTTGGTCTCAAACGAGTCCCCATCTCTACTCTGTGTGCATGCTTGCGCATGCGTCTGTGTGTGTGTGTGTGTTTGTGTTCGGTCTCTGTGTGTGTGTGTGTGTGTGTGTGTGTGTGTTTGTGTTCGGTCTCTGTGTGTGTGTGTGTGTGTGTATGTGTCTCTGTCTGTGTGTGTCTGTGTGTGTATGTGTCTCTGTCTGTGTGTGTCTGTGTGTGTATGTGTCTCTGTCTGTGTGTGTGTGTGTGTGTGTGTGTGTGTGTCCATTCACAACTCTTGTTGGCAGGAGTTGCAGATTCCAGGCGAGCGAACGTCATCGGCTGTCGAAGTGAATGAGAGTGCAAAAAAAAGTGTGTGTGTGTGTTCTCGTTTAACTACATTCGTGGGGTCCAAAAACCGGGAATACAGTATACCTGTGGGGTCCGAGCAGCTTTGTGGGACCAAAATCCACAAGGTTAAAGGTCTGTTTGAGGGTTAAGACTTGGTTTTAGGATTAGGGTTAGAATTAGGTTATGGTTAGGGTGAGGGTAAGGGTTAAGGTTAGGCATCTAGTGGTGATGGTTAAGGTTAGGATACTGATATACATATCAATAGTATTTGAGTAGAATTAATTATGGGTTAAATAAAATTAGCTTTAAAGGGGTGGTTCAGAATTTTGGACATAGGACCTCATTTCCATGTTAGCCAGAGTTATTTATCAGTGGAGACAACACATTTCATCCAGTCCTTCTAGTTGCAGAGTTCCTTGTTGCTAGACTAGCGCAAGTCAATAAAAATGCAACTTTTTGTAGTGGCAGGCTAGCATAAACCGTTGACTTGCGCTAGCCTAGCACCAGTGAACTCTGCAACTGGAAGGACAGGAATATCTGAACCACCGCTCTAATGTAATCCTTAATTCTGTGTGGTCTCCCTTCTTTTATCTTGAATTTGAGCTGGTTCATGACAAAGTGGGGGCTCTCTGGTGTGTGAATGTGTGTCTGTGTCTGTTTGCATGCGTGCATGTGTGTCTGTGTCTGTTCGTGTGCGTGCATGTGTGTCTGTGTGTGTTTGCGTGCGTGCATGTGTGTCTGTGTGTGTGAATGTGTGTCTGTGTCTGTTTGCATGCGTGCATGTGTGTCTGTGTCTGTTTGCGTGCGTGCATGTGTGTCTGTGTGTGTGAATGTGTGTCTGTGTCTGTTTGCATGCGTGCATGTGTCTGTGTGAATGTGTGTCTGTGTCTGTTTGCGTGCGTGCGTGCATGTGTGTCTGTGTGAATGTGTGTCTGTGTCTGTTTGCGTGCGTGCATGTGTGTCTGTGTGTGTGAATGTGTGTCTGTGTCTGTTTGCATGCGTGCATGTGTGTCTGTGTGAATGTGTGTCTGTGTCTGTTTGCGTGCGTGCATGTGTGTCTGTGTGAATGTGTGTCTGTGTCTGTTTGCATGCGTGCATGTGTGTCTGTGTGTGTGTGTGTGTGTGTCTGTGTGTCTGTTTGCATGCGTGCATGTGTGTCTGTCTGTTTGCGTGCGTGCGTGCATGTGTGTCTGTGTGAATGTGTGTGTGTGTGTGTGTGTGTGTGTGTGTGTGTGTGTGTGTGTGTGTGTGTGTTTGTGTCTGTTATGTATTTTTTTTAGTTTTGTTTACCATTTACACATTCACTTACACTCATGCACTCCCCACAACTCTGATGATACTGATATACATATCAATGGTATTTGACTATAAGTAATTATGGGTTAAATAAAATTACCTTTAAAGGGGTGGTTGAGAAACGTGATGAAAACGGTCTATACTGATAAATGACACACTGGCTAACATGGAAATGAGGTCCTATGTCCAAAATTCTGAACCACCCCTTTAATGTAATCCTTAATTCGGTGTAGTCTCCTATCTTTTGTCTTCAATTTGAGCTGGTTCATGACAAAGTGGGGGCACGTAATATTTAGTGTTTGAGTTAGACTTTTGTAACTTTAAGTCTAATTGGTATTGCACCAGTATGAGTTGTCTCTGGTCGGAGAGGTAAGAACCCAGACTGCCCTTCTGAATTGTGACTGGTGTAATTGTTTGGGGGATTCACACGTTTTGTACATTTTTGAGTTTTGGTTAAGAGGTAGGAAGAGTATTTGTGGTCCTGGCTGGTTTGACTCACTGGTTGCTTATTTTTCTAACTTACTATTGTGTAAAGCAGGGGTCACCAACCTTTTTGAAACTGAGAGCTACTTCATGGGTACTGAGTCATACGAAGGGCTACCAGTTTGATACGCTCTTCTGAAATAACAAATTTGCTCAGTTTGCCTTTAGTTATATATGATTATTAATGATTAATGATAGTCATCTATGTGAAGACACCAGAGATGTTCACAAGTCATTTTTTGGAAGTCCAAGTCAAGTCTCAAGTCTTTTGCCATGAGTCCAAGTCAAGTCCAAGTCAAGTCTCAAGTCTGATCTGTCCCTAACACTGTATTGTTCAATCTTATGAATTCAAAGCATGTCCTGTAGCTACCATCCATACAGTACAGTATCAAAATCTTTTTTCTGAAATACAATGTGGGCACTGCAGCCATGAGCGGATGTGAAGCTTAATTCTGTTACATCCAGAACTTACATTAGGTCTCCAACTTAGGACATCGTATAGTCTAATCTTCTGCTACTGGTGAAATATTAACCTAAGTCTGTCACATCATATGGATACAACTATAACAATACAATTTGCCTGTCCCCAGCAGTAGCACAACACTTTGCGATGGTTAGCTTGTTACCTGTGGCGATATATGCTAAATGTAACGTCTCTTTCACATTAGCGTGAGTGACTGACCTATCTGGGTGTGTTTGAGATGTTTGATGAAGTTCGATGTTGTTGATCCAGCGTCATGTATCTTGGTGCCACTCCTTGCATGTAGCTGTTCGCTTACTGCCACTGTTTATGAAGTTATTGTAAGCAAAACTAATGACAAAAGGCACAACTGCAGGAGGACTTGGTCTCGCCATCGTCGCTGCATTTTTTGATGTGTGCCGCATAACGCACGCGTACATCGCACATTACGGCAAAGGCCACGGGACACGCAGCTCGCCATGCGTTTCCCCAACGGATATGCACCAATACAAGAAAATAGAAATACATAAATCAGTTTAGATTTAAAAAGCAATAATTGCATGAAAATAGGTTGTTGACGAGTCTCGAAGCTCGAGTCCGAGTCAAGTCTGAAGTCTTTTGGGTCGAGTCCGAGTCAAGTCTGAAGTCTTTTGGGTCGAGTCCGAGTCAAGTCTGAAGTCTTTTGGGTCGAGTCCGAGTCAAGTCTGAAGTCAGCTGTTTGTGTGACTTAAGTACGACTCAAGTCCGAGTCTCAGACTCGAGTCCCCATCTCTGGAAGACACTGATCACGTTAATGATTTCTCACAATAATTATCAACATTGACTTAACAAGGTGGGAAACAGATAATATCAATATTCAATTTTCATTTTTAGAACAGGCCTGAGGGCTCCTCATGTGGTCCTTGGGGGCTACCTGGTGCCAACCGGCACCGTGTTGGTGACCCCTGGTGTAAACGGTTAATGTTAATGGAGTTTTTCCCTGGTTAGGCAAAGTGGTGAATTAGGGTTCACCTACATTGTAGGCTAGTGGTGAACAGCTTCCTCATTACAACAAACACCGAAGCTGAACTTTTGAACTTTTGTCTTAGATCACAATGATGATGCGTGCAGCCGTGGGTCTCTGGGTCCTATCAGCGGTGATCTGCGTGGGCAGAGGCGATCACCACGGCGATCACCATTTGGGTCACGGCAACGACAGGACCGTCCAAGACACTGTAGTGGACGGCAGCGCCAACAGCATCTTCCTGGTGAACGAAGCGAACAAAGAGTTTTCCTACCGACTCTACAGCAAGTTAGCAGCTCATGCTGACTCACAGGGAGAGAATATCTTCTTCTCCCCGGCTAGCGTGTCGGCCGCCTTGGCTGCGTTGTCCGTGGGAGCGCTGGGGGAGACTCACCGTCAGCTTTTCAGTGGTCTGGGCTTCAACAGCTCCCTCCTGACGCAGACAGACGTGGACCAGGCCTTCCAGACGTTGCTCCAGAGGGCCAACAACACATCTCAGGAGGACGCCAGCGAAGGGACCGCCGTGTTCGTGGACGATGACTTCAAGCCGAAGCCGGAGTTCCTGCAGACCCTGAAGCAGTCGTACTTCGCAGATGGGTTCAATGTGGACTTCAACAAAACCACAGAAAGTGCTGATACCATCAATAAGTACGTGGAGGAGAAGACCAACGGGAAGATTGATGAGCTGGTGGAAAGACCTGGATCCAAATACAGTCATGTATCTCATCAGCTACATCTACTACAAAGGTAAGAAGGTCCTGTGGGATGAGATCTAGTCAGTCTGTAATAAGCTAATGTAATAATGTAAGATTTGTTTATATATTTTTAGGTTAAATTGAACAAACCACAAGTTTTGATTCATTTCTACTCATTGTCTAACAGGAAAGTGGGCGACTCCGTTTCAGCCTAGGTTCACCAGGCAGCACAACTTCAACGTGGACGAGAACACCAAGGTTTAGACTTTCACTTTTAATTCATAAAGATTGAGTCCCAGTAATTAACAGGGGCGGAGACAGACATCTTAAACTTCCGGGGTTCAGCCCCGACCTGGGGGGGGTCCGTTGGGAATTCTTTATTTATGAAAGATATATAAAGTATTTTTCATGCCGTTAACACAATTTGGGAAAACCTGATAGTTGTAACACCCTAATTTGTTCTGCTTTTTTCAACCCTTTTGCATTGTACTACACATTGTACACAATTTATACTACACACTTTATACTATACACACTTTATACTACACACTGTACATAATGTATACTACGCACTGTACACACTAGAGGTGTGAATCTTCACTGATCTCCCGATTCGATTACGATTATTATGTCAGTGATTCAGTTCGATTCGATATCTCGATGCATCAAATACATTTTTCTATCTAAGAAAAACATATTTGAGTCCCAGTAATTAACAGGGGTGGAGCAGACATCTTAAACATTCGGGGTTATGCCCAAAACTACAGCGTTGGTCCGTTGGGAAAGTATTTTTCATACCGTTAACACAATTTTGGAAAACCTGATAGTTGTAACACCATAATTTGTTTTTGACGTCTGCTGCTTTTTGCTTTTGTCTTTTTTTAACGAGAAAAAGGACTGAATGGGATTGAGTCCCAGTCCAATTAAGCATCATCATCCATTCTGTGTCTTCATGTTTAAATTGTCATCGTCCAGGTTCCAGTCGACATGATGAATATGAAGGATAATTTCCGCATCTATCACGACCACGATCTGAACACGACGGTCCTTCAGCTCCCCTTCAACAGCTCCTACTCCATGCTGCTGATGTTGCCTGACGTCATGGCAACTCTGGAGAACGCCATCTGCCCGAAACACGTCACCAAATGGTTGAAGGCTACAATGAGCCACAGGTTGGGAGAATCTTAATGTATGCTTCTAATATGTTGAAGGTTTTACACTGAGTAAGGTATTCAGCTTTGTCCTGTCTGATAGAGACTGTCCTCCCCCCAAAAATGCCCCCATTAGTGGTTAATTCCAGCATCATTCTGACCTATATTTAGGTTTCTAGTGGCGGCGCCCTCTAGTGGCCGTAGTAGTTCTGACGGGAGCAAAGCAGGAAGAAAGGTGAGGAAGTATAAGAGCGCCAAATGTCCTGGTAAGGAGGCAGGTTGGGGGGGGGGAGGTTGGGTCAAACAAACAGAGGACTTTCACCCAGGAGACCGGTGTTCATGTCCCATTTTTAAAGAAAAGTAAACGGCGTTTAATTTGATAGTTTTTGTCTGTAGTTGTTCATTGGTCTGTAATTGTGTGGTCTTTATTGTGCATCTGCTTTAATCTTTTACTCTTTGTTTGTGTCCTTGAGAATCAAGAAAGGTGCCCATAAATGAAATTTATTATCATAGTTTTAACTTTTTATCAACTTAATTAAGTATTTTTTTTCACCCAAGAGGAAAGGATCCCTACAGAGATAGACATGACACTGCCCTGAAATCACCATCACCAAACCCACCAGGCTCCATGTAAATAATCAATACTTTTAGCGTGTATAGAGCCAGCATATTTCCACCAGACTCCATGTAAATAATCAGTTCTTTTAGCGTGTATAGAGCCAGCATATTTCCACCAGACTCCATGTAAATAATCAGGACTTTTAGCGTGTATAGAGCCAGTATATCTCCACATGTAAATGGGTGAATTAAGGATTTATTTCAACCAAACCAGAGTGGTGATTGTTGGGACAGTGGAAAGATGAACCAAGACGGCTTTTGATAGTTTTATTTAGTTTCTCTCCACTTTGAATGAAGTGTGTTTTACAATGATAATGATGATGAATGTAATTATGCTGGCTCTATACACGCTAAAAGTCCTGATTATTTACATGGAGTCTGGTGGAAATATGCTGGCTCTATACACGCTAAAAGTACTGATTATTTACTTGGAGTCTGGTGTAGTTTGGTGATGGTGATTTCGGGGCTGTTTCATGTTAAACTAAAAGGATCTTACTCTTTAACTAAAAGGTCTATCTCTGTAGAGATCCTTTCCATAATGTTGTCAGACACTTAGAATAATAATCTGAGTCAGTGATAAAAATATCATATCATTGTTTAAGGCCATCACAGCCAAATAAAACTCCTGCCCTGGTCTGATTCACTGAATGTTTGTCTCTTTCCCCCAATGTTTTAGGAAACATGATGTATATATTCCAAAGTTCTCCATCAAGACTTCCTACAACCTGAAGGATTTGCTGACAGAAATGGGAATGACAGACATGTTTGGTGCTCTTGCAAATTTCAGAGGCATTTCAGAGGAGCAAGGACTGGCAGTCTCAGAAGTAAGTAAACAGAGCATATGCTTTGTTATTTCACACATATTCCATTCGTCTGTTGTCTCACTTTCTTTGCATTGCACTGCAGGTTGTGCACAAAGCTACGCTGGACGTGGACGAGGCCGGAGCCGAAGCTTCGGCTGCCACAGGCATCGGCATCATGGCGACGTCTGGCTTCTTCGGCCCTGTGTTGAAGTTCAATCGTCCATTCATGGTCCTCATCACTGAACGCAGCACGGAGAAAATCCTCTTCTTGGGCAAGATCATCAACCCAACCAGCTGATGGATCATCACTTTGTGTTTGCTCGAGCACAGCTGTTGCATCTCATATAAAAGAGTCAGAAAAACCTTTTGTTTTGTTGTCTCTTGCTTCATTGAGAGTGTAAACAGTTTTGATATAATGATCTATGAAGGTAAAATAATGTAGGGATAAAATATGATCAACTTCCATAAGCATTTAGTATTCATTTATAACAGATCAGATTTTAAAAATATAATAGCGCTCAACAGTGACTGCTGACTTTTTGAACCGCTCTGGTTCTGGCAGCGGTGGCAGAAGTATTAAAATCCTTTACTTAAGTAAAAGTACTACTTCCACACTGTAAAAGTACAAGTCCTGCATTGAAAATGGTAAGTCAGTAAAAGTCTGTAAGTCTCATCAGGAAAATGTACTTAAAGTATAAAAGTAAAAGTACTTAATGCAGAAAAATCCTCACATTTTGGAAACTGGGAACAGCTGATTTCATACGAACTTGTGTCTTCTACAGGAGCAGAAACTTTATTTCACAACCTCACAGCTCGGGGTCAGTCTCCCTTGGATGCTTTAGACATGTGGCTAATATTCAAAATCCTTGAATTAGTTGAAGTATTAGGGATAGTTAAAACAGTGAGAATATATATAGGTATGAATTTCATTGAAAAGTTAAATAATACAAATAATGTTTGAAAGATGGGCAATATTATATTTTTAGAAAAAGCCGACTCTGAACTGGAATTCGCTTAAATGTGTACGAAGTAGGGTTGGGTATGGTTTGGTTTTTTTCCGATACTAGTGCTAAAATTATACTTTTTTAAATGGTGTCGTGCCTAAACGGGGCCTGCACCGATACTTATAAAATAAAATAAAAATATGTATATATTTAAAAAAGAAACACAGGAAAAGGAAATAAAGGATACAAGAGATGCACACCATGACACGTATGTGCTTTATGACAATTTGTCACACAATTACCTGTACTTGTAAGCCTCAACCGTCCATCTGGCCCAATTTGAAGATTTTCCTTGGTTTGTGTCTCCATTTTTTTGATGAATGTCTGATTTATGTTGTCGTTGTGCAAATGGAAGACCAACCTTGTACAAAACAAGAAATGTGTCTCCTTCATTTGACAGAGGAAGTATCGGTCAAAGGACAGCTCTCGGGTTTTCTGTTCTGCCTCTGAGGAATTGACAAAACTGCACAAATCGGGCTGCGGAGTACGGATGCGGTCATACAAAGAGTACCGCTCAGCAGTGCCTGTGATGGGATGTGGCCTTTGCAAATGTTCTCCAGGATTTACATCCTTTCGGGGGTTGGTATTATTCCTCCTGTACAGAAGATTGTTCATCCAAGGAAGATTTACTGTTAGACTTTTATCTTGTGCTGCCTGTATGGTTTCTCTTGTAGGCAAGCAAAGTCTTCCATCATTTGGATTAAACACATTCAGTGACATTTAAGAACGGCTTATTTATTGCTACGGCCATATGGTCAAAATTAAATGATTTATTAAAACTTTTTAAATTAACTCATAACTTATTTCACCAGTAAATTGCTGGTAAACGACAAAAACAACCACTAGATATAAAAAGGGTATTTTACAATAACTTTGAATGCACCACAAGGCTGTTGGAATCCTCTACAGTGAAATACAGTCACACGGTTTAACGTTAGCTGTCAGCATTTTAACCGTGTTTAATCCAGTTGCTAGCTAACGGTAGGCTAACGTTGCCTGCTGCCAAGTGTATTATGTTAACTAGCGTCACATGCAGCAATCTTTCTGTTGCCTCTAATGTCCGTTTCGGAGCATCAGAGGGCAGTGATGGTATTTCAGTAGCACCGAAATGAGGCACCGAAATCCGCGTTACTATTCAGTCCGGTAGATACCGTTTTTTAAGGCAACGATGCCGTATTAGCACCGGGTTTCGGTACCCAACTCTAGTAAGAAGTAGGTAAAGTAGTAAAAGTTATTAATTAGCTCTGTGTTACCAACTTTAGTTAAAGGTTGCCATGACTTCTCCCGTCTCAGTTATTTTCACAGAGATAAGGCTCTGGAGCGCCTTAAAACTCCTGCTTCTAGCTCAAAAAACATCCCTAATTGTATTGTCTACAATTATAACTGAAATAATAAGTGCAAATAAGCCTACATATTCACGCTTTATTGGTTTTCAGAAAGCTTTTGATATGATCAATAGGGAGCTGTTAGCATATAACCTTATAGAGTACGGGTAAATGGACATTTTCATTGGGCTCTGAAGTCTGTTCATCACAAGCCCATAGCATGTGTTAGATTAAATGAACTCCACACAAACTGGTTCCCAACATCATTAGGGGTAAAACAGGGTGATGCTTTGTCCCGTACTTTATTTGCAATGTATATAAATGATCTGGCAAAGGAAATTAAAGCATTGAACTGTGGGATAACGTGTGGAAATGAAATGAAATGATAAGTATTCTTCTGTATGCGGATGACATAGTTTTATTGTCATCCTCTGAAGATAACATGCAGCAGATGCTCTCCTATATTGATGATTGGTGTAATAAGTGGAGACTATTTATCAATAGAAAAAAAACAGAAATAATTCACTTTAGGAAACCAACTACTCGATCTATGAGTTTCAAATTGGGTCACACAAGCTGAACTTTGCAGACTCATACAAATATCTAGGTTTCTATATTGATGAACATATGAATTTCAGAAAAGGTGTTAAGGTTCTTGCTGATTCAGCATGTAGAGCTTTGGGAGGAATCATTGGAAAAAGCAAGAATCTGAAAGACATACGTTTCCAAACTTATTCTAAAGTGTTTCAAGCTTGTGTGTGCCCTATACTTGATTATATTGTGGGGGTTAGAGGACTTAGAAATATACACTACTGGTCAAAAGTTTGGGGTCACTTAGAAATGTCCATTCCAGACAGAATACCAGCTGAGATCAGTTGCATTGTTTCTTTAATCAGGGCAGCAGTTATCAGATTACATCATGTGATTACATCATGTGTTTACATCATGTGATGACATCATGTGATTACATCATGTGATTACATCATGTCTAAAGGCTTCTCGACTGTTGTAGAAAGAAGTGGCTGAAGAAACGCTTGAAATCCATGCTATTTGGTCTAAACATCATACCCAAATTAAAAGTGGTCCAGCTCCCAGATACTCTGACCCTCTGGGGTGAGCCTGATATCATTGGAAAGGTAACTCTCTCTAGTTTGTGTTACCAGTGTCAGGGTGATTCTAGGCCTTACTGAAAAAGAGTTACAGAGGCTAGAATGGAGGGTGAAGTATCTAATGATTTACAACTTTGACTTAAGTTGAATTACGCCTGCATATTTTAATTCAAATGTATTCCATACAATAATGTGTTACTGAAGTCATGGTGGGAAGGAGAGGCCCTATACAGGAAAGAGTTGGAGGAGGATACAGATGTGGAGTCTAAGAGAATAACAGGAAAAGGGCCCTAAAACGAACGAGACTCTGTATCTTCTAGTCCATGTATAGGACACTCGTGGTTGACCTTTATCTCAACTCATATATACACCCTCCCACTGAATGCACAGTATATATACCATGTGTTAACCGCAGAACTTCTGAACGACTTATTGGAAGAATTGGGTTGGTTGTTCTCCAAGCTCTCTGCAGGAGGTTGTTAAACATTATGCTGAAAATCTTGAATTGTAATCAAACCTTTAATAATCAAGAACAGTGTCGGCGGATTCCTCTTCATACAGCATCACAGCATTACTATTAAAAGTCACCACAAGGGTTTTCTTTCCGTCATACATCTGTGAAATGATTAGAATCCACTGCTGTCAACACATCTGACAGCTGACAGACAACGCAGGGCATCAGCCACACGTCTCCGCTTACTGTAGAAAAAATGAAGCCAAAAGACTTAAAAATGGATTTTATATGATGTGTTTTCTACAGATATGTCTGTGCATTTTCTTTTTATTTCCATTTGAAAAGTGCAAAGACAAAAGCCAAAAGACAAACGCACCCACATCCATCACAATTCCAGTGATATCAGGCCCACCCCAGAGGGTCAAAGTATCTATCTCCATCTCTGTAGGGATCCTTTCCAAAATGTTGCACACAACTTACACAGTCACTTAGACTCAAACACAGGGGAAAATAAGGTGCAGGTGTAAAAATACAAAAGTTACCCTTTAAAGTGGTTTCTACTGGACAATCCTGCTGATAGTAATCATCACACATGTTTGTGCACGTGTTGCTGAAGCAAACAGTGGCAGCTTGGCGCTTGTGTTCATCAGCTGCAGCCTCAGTTGGACTCAACGGTTAGACAGTAATCATTGCAGAGAACAAATGCAGAGGCAGAGTAAATAAGAGATTGAGACAGAATAAACAAAGCCAAAGTACAGTTTCTCTGATGTATCTCATAAAAAGGAACATCTCTCTGTGTCCAGTCTATGCTTCTCTGTCTGCGCTTCAACCAGGAGAAGGTAAGCTGTTAGAAAGATGGATTGTTTTTTATGTGTTGTATATACACGTTTAAATATTCTGCCGACAGTTAAATACAGTTCAAATGAAATAACTATGTTTAAAACATGGAGTTTGAGATGTAAATGTGCGCACTGAAACTGTAAATTTGTTTTTGGAGGTTCAAAGCCCCTGTAAGATTTACATTTTTCTCAGTAGCCTAACATAAAATATGACTTTCACTCAGTCAAACAAAAAAAGATCTATTAGTGTTATATATTTTAAGTTTCACACAAAAAAATCAGCTAATTTGCTTCAATCACCGAACCCACCAGACTCCGTGTAAATAATCAGGACTTTTAGCGTGTAAAGAGCCAGCATATTTCCACCAGACTCCATGTAAATAATCAGCACTTTTAGCGTGTATAGAGCCAGCATATTTCCACCAGACTCCATGTAAATAATCAGTACTTTTAGCGTGTAAAGAGCCAGCATATTTCCACCAGACTCCATGTAAATAATCAGGACTTTTAGCGTGTATAGAGCCAGCATATTTCCACCAGACTCCATGTAAATAATCAGGACTTTTAGCGTGTATAGAGCCAGCATATCTCCACCAGACTCCATGTAAATAATCAGGACTTTTAGCGTGTAAAGAGCCAGCATATTTCCACCAGACTCCATGTAAATAATCAGGACTTTTAGCGTGTATAGAGCCAGCATATCTCCACCAGACTCCATGTAAATAATCAGCACTTTTAGCGTGTATAGAGCCAGCATATCTCCACATGTAAATGGGTGAATTAAGGGTTTATTTCAACCAAACCAGAGTGGTGATTGTTGGAACAGTGGAAAGATGAACCAAGACGGCTTTTGATAGTTTTATTTAGTTTCTGTCCACTTTGAATGAAGTGTGTTTTACGATGATAATAGTCCTGATTATTTACATGGAGTCTGGTGGAAATATGCTGGCTCTATACACGCTAAAAGTCCTGATTATTTACATGGAGTCTGGTGGAGTTTGGTGATGGTGATTTCGGGGCTGTTTGATGTTGAACTAAAAGGATCTTCCTCTTTAACTAAAAGGTCTATCTCTGTAGGGATCCTTTCATAATGTTGTCACACACTTAGAATAATAACCTGAGTCTGTCAGCGGCAACAACATAACTTTTAGTAGACGCTAACTAATGCTGAACATTCGTCCTGTAGGGTTACATTACAGCCCGGTTCACCTTTGCTGGTTACAGCGTTCTTGCTAAATACTGGACTTAGACACAAATGCATGGAAGGGGAAATGACCCTTTAAGACCCAATTTTTGGGCTTTTAATTAGTTTTTTTTTCTGTATACATATGTTTCTGTACTTTCGTGCAAAGATTTTTTTTGTTTTTAAGTGCTTTCCTACATAAATTAAATAAAAACGAAAACTTTTGGTCAATCAAAGGAAAAAGAACATGTTTAAATTGTATTTATTTGGAGTTTAACACTCAATCATCTAATTTGCTTTCTTTGTGGGTGAGTCTTTTTCTGTGTGTGTGTGTGTGTGTGTGTGTGTGTGTGTGTGTGTCTGTGTGTCTGTGTGTCTGTGTGTATGTATGAGTGTGTGTGTCTGTGTGTCTGTGTGTGTGTGTGTGTGTGTGTGTGTGTGTGTGTTTGTTTGTGAGTGTGTGTGTGTGTGTGTGTGTGTGTGTGTGTGTGTCATCTACTTTGCTTTCTTTGTGGGTGTAATGTCCTGTAACTGATCTGATCTGTGCATGGCCTTCAGAACAAATGACAGTTTTGAGCAAAGCAAACATTGTGTAACACGAACAAACACTGAAGCTGAACTTTTGAACTTTTGTCTTAGATCACAATGATGATGCGTGCAGCCGTGGGTCTCTGGGTCCTATCAGCGGTGATCTGCGTGGGCAGAGGTGATCACCACGGCGATCACCATTTGGGTCACAGCAACGACAGGACCGTCCAAGACACTGTAGTGGACGGCAGCGCCAACAGCATCTTCCTGGTGAACGAAGCAAACAAAGAGTTTTCCTTCCGACTCTACAGCAAGTTAGCAGCTCATGCTGACTCACAGGGAAAGAATATCTTCTTCTCCCCGGCTAGCGTGTCGGCCGCCTTGGCTGCGTTGTCCGTGGGAGCGCTGGGGGAGACTCACCGTCAGCTTTTCAGTGGTCTGGGCTTCAACAGCTCCCTCCTGACGCAGACAGACGTGGACCAGGCCTTCCAGACGTTGCTCCAGAGGGCCAACAACACATCTCAGGAGGACGCCAGCGAAGGGACCGCCGTGTTCGTGGACGATGACTTCAAGCCGAAGCCGGAGTTCCTGCAGACCCTGAAGCAGTCGTACTTCGCAGATGGGTTCAATGTGGACTTCGCCAAAGCCACAGAAAGTGCTGATACCATCAATAAGTACGTGGAGGAGAAGACCAACGGGAAGATTGACAAGCTGGTGGAAAGCCTGGATCAAAGTACAGTCATGTATCTCATCAGCTACATCTACTACAAAGGTAACTCAACCGGTCCTCCAAAACCATACGACTATGACTGTGTCTCATTCTGCATTAGAGCCTAGATCGGGCCCAAAAGACCAAGCCTGACCCTACCCGAGCCCGTGCATGTTGTGTCCGAGCCCGGCCCGACACATTAACTGTAATTAAGACCCCGAGCCCGATTTAAACGTGACATTATTTTTAATACGTGGGCCGTTATAACTGATGTTCTCAACTACTATTCTGAGTTGTTTGAACTGCAGTAATCTGTTTAGAAGGGGTATGCTTGGAGAAGTAATAAAAGAGGACATTGAAGGCTGACTTATTATCTTTCCTGCAACGGCGAGCCTGCTTCATGTGTCTGTTCAAAGCCCCCGTTTTTTTTGCTGTCAGAGGCGAGCAGTGTGCCGCACTTAATGCACTCGACAAAGCCGACACATATGTTGTCACTGACCACAACTTGTTTAAAATGGTTCCATACCTCCGACTTTCCTCCAAACTTGCTCAAAAGTAGGCTAATTCTTCTGTTTTTCTTATTTTCTTTACATCTTCAAGCTCCATGTTGCACTTAAAGGAACACGCCGACTTATTGGGACTTTAGCTTATTCCCCGTAACCCCCAGAGTTAGATAAGTCCATACATACCCTTCTCGTGTCCGTGCGTGTTGTAGCGGTGTCTGACGGCTCCACCGGTAGCTTAGCCTAGCACAGAACATGCAGGTGAATGGTTCCAGTAATCCTACTGCTCCCAATAAGTGACCAAATAACGCCAACATGTTCCTGTTTCCATGTTGTGATTTGTAGAGTCACAGCGTGTAGAAATAACAACGTAACATGAGACACAGCCATCTTCTAACTGTAAACAAACCGGGAACTATATTCTCAGGCGGAAGAATATAGTACTTGGGCGGAGTGATTTGCTTTGCAGCAAGCCTGTCTGAGAATATAGTTCCCGGTTTGTTTACGGTTAGAAGATGGCTGTGTCTCATGTTACGTTGTTATTTGTACACGCTGTGACTCTACAAATCACAACATGGAAACAGGAACATGTTGGCGTTATTTGGTCACTTTTGTCACAATAAAGGAGCAGTATGATTAGCAGTCAGACAGAGTTACAGCACCACGGAGATGAGAAGGGTATGTATGGACTTGGAGGCCAGTTATTTCATGGATCCAGGATACTATGCATCCTGATAAAGTTCCCTTGGCCCCCCCATCATCACATCCCCTTCACCATACCCCCCCATCATCACATCCCCTTCACCATACCCCCACATCATCACATCCCCTTCACCATACCCCCCCATCATCACATCCCCTTCACCATACCCCCACATCATCACATCCCCTTCAGGTTTAGCAGGTTTAAGGAGTCTCCCCCTGCAGGAATTCAGATAGAAAGCAGCTTTAAGGAGTCTCCCCCTGCAGGAATTCAGATAGAAAGCAGGTTTAAGGAGTCTCCCCCTGCAGGAAGTCAGATAGAAAGCAGGTTTAAGGAGTCTCCCCCTGCAGGAAGTCAGATAGAAAGCAGGTTTAAGGAGTCTCCCCCTGCAGGAATTCAGAGAGAAAGCAGGTTTAAGGAGTCTCCCCCTGCAGGAATTCAGATAGAAAGCCGGTTTAAGGAGTCTCCTCCTGCTGGAATTCAGGTAGAAAGCAGGTTTAAGGAGTCTCCCCCTGCAGGAATTCAGAGAGAAAGCAGGTTTAAGGAGTCTCCCCCTGCAGGAATTCAGGTAGAAAGCAGGTTTAAGGAGTCTCCCCCTGCAGGAATTCAGATAGAAAGCAGGTTTAAGGAGTCTCCCCCTGCAGGAATTCAGAGAGAAAGCAGGTTTAAGGAGTCTCCCCCTGCAGGAATTCAGATAGAAAGCAGGTTTAAGGAGTCTCCTCCTGCAGGAATTCAGATAGAAAGCAGCTTTAAGGAGTCTCCCCCTGCAGGAATTCAGATAGAAAGCAGGTTTAAGGAGTCTCCCCCTGCAGGAAGTCAGATAGAAAGCAGGTTTAAGGAGTCTCCCCCTGCAGGAAGTCAGATAGAAAGCAGGTTTAAGGAGTCTCCCCCTGCAGGAATTCAGAGAGAAAGCAGGTTTAAGGAGTCTCCCCCTGCAGGAATTCAGATAGAAAGCAGGTTTAAGGAGTCTCCTCCTGCAGGAATTCAGATAGAAAGCAGGTTTAAGGAGTCTCCCCCTGCAGGAATTCAGATAGAAAGCAGGTTTAAGGCGTCTCCTCCTTCTGGAATTCAGGTAGAAAGCAGGTTTAAGGAGTCTCCCCCTGCAGGAATTCAGGTAGAAAGCAGGTTTAAGGAGTCTCCTCCTGCAGGAATTCAGATAGAAAGCAGGTTTAAGGAGTCTCCCCCTGCTGGAGTTAAGATAGAAAGCAGGTTTACAGAGTCTCCCCCTGCAGGAATTCAGATAGAAAGCAGGTTTAAGGAGTCTCCCCCTGCTGGAGTTAAGATAGAAAGCAGGTTTACAGAGTCTCCCCCTGCAGGAATTCAGATAGAAAGCAGGTTTAAGGAGTCTCCCCCTGCTGGAATTCAGATAGAAAGCAGGTTTAAGGAGTCTCCCCCTGCAGGAATTCAGATAGAAAGCAGGTTTAAGGAGTCTCCCCCTGCAGGAATTCAGATAGAAAGCAGGTTTAAGGAGTCTCCCCCTGCAGGAATTCAGATAGAAAGCAGGTTTAAGGAGTCTCCCCCTGCAGGAATTCAGATAGAAAGCAGGTTTAAGGCACTTCCGCATCTGCAGCACTTCGCCGAACCGGATGCGTTGTCCATTAATATTAACCGTCTGTGGTTCAAATCAGACGTGACTTCACTTCCTGAAGGTTACCAGGTGACTTAGCTCGGTTTGTTCCCTAAAGTTTAAAACACTCTGTCTCCTTTTCTTTTCAAACGGGACATTGAACCTACTCCTGGGTGAAAGTCCTGTGTTTGTTTGGCGCTTTTCATTTGGCGCTCTTATACTACCTCACCTTACTTTCTGCTTAGCTCCCGTCAGAACTACTACGGCCACTAGAGGGTGCATTTTACATTTTGTGATCACACTTTTAATTTGTACGTATCAGACCAAAGGTTGTGTATTATTTCTGCTCGCTGTCTAACAGGAAAGTGGGCGACTCCGTTTGACCCTAAACTCACCAAGCAGGACGACTTCAACGTGGACGAGAACACCAAGGTTCAGATTTTCTCTCTTAATTCAGAATGTGAATTAATTAGGGCTGTCAAATGATTAATTTTTAATCGCAATTAATCGCTGAATTTCTATAGTTAATCGCATGTTTTATCACATGATTATCTATCTATTATTTAGCGTTTCAGAACAGTTTTTTAAGTCCATATTAACAATCAAAAGCCATACTTACCAGCGGATCTTGATTGGGAATCAAATGAATGCAAAGAACGTTACTTTATGAACTTGACTTTAAGATTTGTATTTGTTTATTATTCATTTATTTACTGTAAACAAAAGAAAAATGTGTGAATCTAGTCACACATTTAAATCTAGAGTCAATATAGTGTGCAGTAACTCCTAAATAATGTAGATTACTAACTGACGTCCAGCGTTTGCAGCACTTTGCAGCAGTTCCAGTGTGGCTGCTTTCTCCGTGTCCTACAGGCTTCTGCTGTCCCCCTCGACGGCAACCAGACGGGTCAGAACACGCCAACCGTAGTACGTCTTTAAGACCCGAGTCCCCTACGATGCTGACAGGTCTGCAGTTAGTTGCCACCCGTTTCGCAAGAGCTGCAGTCATTTTTGGGGATTTGTTTTCATCCACAGGTCGGCAAGTAGCACTCTGTAGCATGCTAGCAGGTAGCATCACGTTAACTGAACTACTGTGCTTAGCTCCGTAGCTGGTAGCTCAAGCTGGACGTGCTTCGGTGATATTTTAATTCGGCTTTACACAACGTGCATATGGCTTTCGACTTGTCTCCGAGCCGTCCGGGAGTTTTGGAAAGTAAAAAGCTCCATTCAGGATTTCATGTCTGCTGTCTTTCTCCATCCTTCTGCAGCCTGCAGCAGCAGGATGTGTTAGGAGGAAGTGGCAGCTTGATGAGAAGTAACGGGGTTGCAAAGGGTCAAAATAGACGCCTGTTAGGACCACGCCGAGCCCAGTGAAGGGTCAAAATAGACGCCTGTTAGGACCACGCCGAGCCCAGTGAAGGGTCAAAATAAACGCCTGTTAGGACCACGCCGAGCCCAGTGAAGGGTCAAAATAGACGCCTGTTAGGACCACGCCGAGCCCAGTGAAGGGTCAAAATAGACGCCTGTTAGGACCACGCCGAGCCCAGTGAAGGGTCAAAATAGACGCCTGTTAGGACCACGCCGAGCCCAGTGAAGGGTCAAAATAGACGCCTGTTAGGACCACGCCGAGCCCAGTGAAGGGTCAAAATAGGCGCCTGTTAGGACCACGCCGAGCCCAGTGAAGGGTCAAAATAGACGCCTGTTAGGACCACGCCGAGCCCAGTGAAGGGTCAAATACATTAATAAATGGCGGCATGCGATCTATGCGATTAAAAAAAATTAACGCGTTATGCTCGGCCCTTAATCGCATCGCGATTAACGCGTTAATGCTGACAGCCCTAGAATTAATGTGTGTGTGTGTGTGTGTGTGTGTGTGTGTGTGTGTGTGTGTGTGTGTGTGTGTGTGTGTGTGTGTGTGTGTGTGTGTGGAATGAGAGGGGGAAACGCCAGACCAGGGGGAATGAGAGGGGGGAACGCCAGAGAAGGGGGAATGAGAGGGGGGAACGCCAGAGAAGGGGGAATGAGAGGGGGGAACGCCAGAGCAGGGGGAATGAGAGGGGGAAACGCAAGAGTAGGGGGAATGAGAGGGGGAACGCCAGAGCAGGGGGAGTGAGAGGGGTAACGCCAGAGCAGGGGGAGAGAGAGGGGGAACACCAGAGCAGGGGGAATGAGAGGGGGAACGCCAGAGCAGGGGGAATGAGAGGGGGGAACGCCAGAGCAGGGGGAATGAGAGGGGGAAGTTAAACAACAGCATAGCTATGTAGATGCAGCCTCTAACTTTCTGCATGTCATCGTCAAGGTTCCAGTCGACATGATGAATATGGAGAAACGTTTCCACACCTATCAAGACCACGATCTGAACACGACGGTCCTTCAGCTCCCCTTCAACAGCTCCTACTCCATGCTGCTGATGTTGCCTGATGTCATGGCAACGCTGGAGAACGCCATCTGCCCGAACCACGTCACCAAATGGTTGAAGTGGATGAAGCCCAAGTGTGTAGAATTTGGGAGACTATAAGAACAACACGCTTTAGAAACTGGTCCTGTATTAAGAAAGCAAGCTGCAATGTAACATTAATGTAAAAGTGTTCAGATTAGTCAGCGTCCACTAAAAGTTCTGTTGTTGTCGCTGACAGACTCAGGTTATTATTCTAAGTGTCTGACAACATTATGAAAGGATCCCTACAAAGATAGACCTTTTAGTTAAAGAGTAAGATCCTTTTAGTTTAACATGAAACAGCCTCAAAATCACCATCACCAAACTCCACCAGACTCCATGTAAATAATCAGGACTTTTATCATCGTAAAACACACTTCATTCAAAGTGGACAGAAACTAAATAAAACTATCAAAAGCCGTCGTGGTTCATCTTTCCACTGTTCCAACAATCACCACTCTGGTTTGGTTGAAATAAACCCTTAATTCACCCATTTACATGTGGAGATATGCTGGCTCTATACACGCTAAAAGTCCTGATTATTTACATGGAGTCTGGTGGAAATATACTGGCTCTATACACGCTAAAAGTACAGATTATTTACATGGAGTCTGGTGGAGATATGCTGGCTCTATACACGCTAAAAGTGCTGATTATTTACATGGAGTCTGGTGGAAATATGCTGGCTCTATACACGCTAAAAGTCCTGATTATTTACATGGAGTCTGGTGGAAATATGCTGGCTCTATACACGCTAAAAGTCCTGATTATTTACATGGAGTCTGGTGGAGTTTGGTGATGGTGATTTCAGGGCTGTTTCATGTTAAACTAAAAGGATCTTCCTCTTTAACTAAAAGGTCTATCTCTGTAGGGATCCATCCATAATATAGTCAGACACTTAAAATAATAATCTGAGTCTGTCAGCGGCAACAACATAATTTTTAGTGGACGCTAACGGACACTGAACATTTGTCCTGTAGGGTTACATTACAGCCTGGTTAGCACCTTTGCAGGTTACAGCGTTCTCGCTCAATACTGGACTTACACACCATCCATAATGTTGTCAGATTTTTTAATTTTTATTTAAGGCCCTCATAGCCAAATGAAACTCCTGCCCTAGTCAGATTCACTGAATGTTTGTCTTCCCCCACCCCCCCCCCCCCCCCCCAATGTTTTAGGACACATGATGTATATATTCCCAAGTTCTCCATCAAGACTTCCTACAACCTGAACGATGTGCTGACAGAAATGGGAATGACAGACATGTTTGGTGATCGTGCAAATTTGACAGGCATTTCGGAGGAGCAAAGACTGGCAGTCTCAGATGTAAGTAAACGGAATATTTTTCATGTTATTTCACACATTTTCCCTTCGTCTGTCGTCTCACTAGCTAAGTTTCCATCCACACGTTTCTATCTGAATTAACAACTCAAAGGAAATACGTTCGGTCTCGTCGGAGTTTCTCCTGATCGATATACGGCTTATGCGATAAATGCTGCTGGAAACGTAATTTGCCGAATAAATAATGAATTGCGATTAAGTTTTAGGTCATTTTATGGTTGCAACCCGCCTGGAACCCCCCCACGCCAGCAGAACCATAGATATACATATATACTGACTGAGTATATACTGTATAGCCATCTATGAGCAGACACCAGCGTGTCTGAGCCTCCCAGGACGGGGAGCTCCGAGCCAAGGCCAAGTCCACCGTCCGCCTGCTCCCTCATCCTCGGCTCCTTCCTCCCCCTCTCTCCCTCTCCTCTCTCCCTCATCCTCGGCTCCTTCCTCCCCCTCTCTCCCTCTCCTCTCTCCCTCATCCTCGGCTCCTTCCTCCCCCTCTCTCCCTCTCCTCTCTCCCTCATCCTCGGCTCCTTCCTCCCCCTCTCTCCCTCTCCTCTCTCCCTCATCCTCGGCTCCTTCCTCCCCCTCTCTCCCTCTCCTCTCTCCCTCATCTCCTTCCTCCCCCTCTCTCCCTCTCCTCTCTCCCTCATCCTCGGCTCCTTCCTCCCCCTCTCTCCCTCTCCTCTCTCCCTCATCTCCTTCCTCCCACTCTCTCCATCTCCTTTCTCCCTCATCCTCTGCTCCTTCCTCCCCCTCTCTCCCTCTCCTCTCTCCCTCATCCTCTGCTCCTTCCTCCCCCTCTCTCCCTCTCCTCTCTCCCTCATCCTCGGCTCCTTCCTCCCCCTCTCTCCCTCTCCTCTCTCCCTCATCTCCTTCCTCCCCCTCTCTCCCTCTCCTCTCTCCCTCATCCTCGGCTCCTTCCTCCCCCTCTCTCCCTCTCCTCTCTCCCTCATCTCCTTCCTCCCACTCTCTCCATCTCCTTTCTCCCTCATCCTCTGCTCCTTCCTCCCCCTCTCTCCCTCTCCTCTCTCCCTCATCCTCTGCTCCTTCCTCCCCCTCTCTCCCTCTCCTCTCTCCCTCATCCTCTGCTCCTTCCTCCCCCCCTCTCCCTCTCCTCTCTCCCTCATCCTCTGCTCCTTCCTCCCCCTCTCTCCCTCTCCTCTCTCCCTCATCCTCGGCTCCTTCCTCCCCCTCTCTCCCTCTCCTCTCTCCCTCATCTCCTTCCTCCCCCTCTCTCCCTCTCCTCTCTCCCTCATCCTCGGCTCCTTCCTCCCCCTCTCTCCCTCTCCTCTCTCCCTCATCTCCTTCCTCCCACTCTCTCCATCTCCTTCTCTCCCTCATCCTCTGCTCCTTCCTCCCCCTCTCTCCCTCTCCTCTCTCCCTCATCCTCTGCTCCTTCCTCCCCCTCTCTCCCTCTCCTCTCTCCCTCATCCTCTGCTCCTTCCTCCCCCCCTCTCCCTCTCCTCTCTCCCTCATCCTCGGCTCCTTCCTCCCCCTCTCTCCCTCTCCTCTCTCCCTCATCCTACGGCTCCTTCCTCCCCCTCTCTCCCTCTCCTCTCTCCCACATCCTCGGCTCCTTCCTCCCCCTCTCTCCCTCTCCTCTCTCCCTCATCCTCGGCTCCTTCCTCCCCCTCTCTCCCTCTCCTCTCTCCCTCATCTCCTTCCTCCCACTCTCTCCCTCTCCTCTCTCCCTCATCCTCGGCTCCTTCCTCCCTGTCTCTCCCTCTCCTCTCTCCCTCATCCTCGGCTCCTTCATCCCCCTCTCTCCCTCTCCTCTCTCCCTCATCCTCTGCTCATTCCTCCCCCTCTCTCCCTCTCCTCTCTCCCTCATCCTTGGCTCCTTCCTCCCCCTCTCTCCCTCTCCTCTCTCCCTCATCCTCTGCTCCTTCCTCCCCCTCTCTCCCTCTCCTCTCTCCCACATCCTCGGCTCCTTCCTCCCCCTCTCTCCCTCTCCTCTCTCCCTCATCCTCTGCTCCTTCCTCCCCCTCTCTCCCTCTCCTCTCTCCCTCATCCTCGGCTCCTTCCTCCCCCTCTCTCCCTCTCCTCTCTCCCTCATCCTCTGCTCCTTCCTCCCCCTCTCTCCCTCTCCTCTCTCCCTCATCCTCTGCTCCTTCGCCCCCTCTCTCCCTCTCCTCTCTCCCTCATCCTCGGCTCCTTCCTCCCCCTCTCTCCCTCTCCTCTCTCTCCCACATCCTCGGCTCCTTCCTCCCCCGTCTCTCCCTCTCCTCTCTCCCTCATCCTCGGCTCCTTCCTCCCCGTCTCTCCCTCTCCCTCTCTCCCACATCCTCGGCTCCTTCCTCCCCGTCTCTCCCTCTCCTCTCTCCCTCATCCTCGGCTCCTTCCTCCCCCTCTCTCCCTCTCCTCTCTCCCT
>CM042314.1:1906774-1914274 GCA_023566125.1 Zingel zingel | reverse complement strand
CTAGTTAACACTATACTCAACAGCAGCTAACGTTAGCCTACCGCTAGCTAGTTAACACTATACTCAACAGCAGCTAACGTTAGCCTGCCGCTAGCTAGTTAACACTATACTCAACAGCAGCTAACGTTAGCCTACCGCTAGCTAGTTAACACTATACTCGACAGCAGCTAACGTTAGCCTACCGCTAGCTAGTCAACACTATACTCAACAGCAGCTAACGTTAGCCTACTGCTAGCTAGTTAACACTATACTCAACAGCAGCTAACGTTAACACTAGATGTAACAATCTGCAGCTGCTGTTGTCGGAAAAACACAGACGGTGCGTTCAATGAAACTGGTAATTTACAGCCTCGTGGTGCATTTGAAGTTATTGTAAATGTCCATTCCCACCTGGTGGTTATTTTTGTCGTTCAACAGCTATTTACTAGTGAAATAAGTTATTGTTATTGTTATACATTATTATTAAATCATTTAATTTTGACCATATGGTCACCGACTGTTAAGTACCCTTTACTTTCTTACTTATCGGTTCAGGCACCGTTAATTATGTATGTGATTAATTTCGATTAATTAATCAGAGTATGTAATTAATTAGATTACATTTTTTAATCGATTGACAGCCCTACTAAAATCTAATAATGTCTGTGATTGGCTGTCTTATTTATTTGTTATTTCTTTATTTGAAAGGGGACAGTGAACATTAATCAACATTAAAACAATGTAAATGTGCCAGAGTTAGCTCAAAAGTGCTAATTTTCATCGGTAGTCCCACAGCCATTTGGGCAGCCTTTTAAAAATAATGACCGGTATAGAATCACAGAATACAATTACATACAACACATTAACGTTACACGCCGTAGAGACATGCAGGAAGAACTACGTTACACAGAGACGGACTCACGTAGTAGGAGCTGGAAAAGAAATACAAAGATGTGTGCCTAAACCTGTTATACCCAGCCCTAGTGATCCCAAATTAACACACATTAATATTTTGTTTGTTTGGCAGCAGGGTTCAAAGTTAGCAACATCTATCGGCCAAATGCTGGTTAAATATGCAAGTGGCTGTTAGATTTCCTTCACTCAACAGCCAATAAAACGATGGGAATCTCCGGCTTTTTCCTGCAAAAAGGAATTTTGCACACTGCCTGCGTGACACGCACGTCTCACGCTCGGCTCGAGCCTCGGCGAAAACGCGTGCGTGCTAGAAATAGGCGCCGACGCAAGCGTGTTGGAAGCATTTCCAGGCAACATAGAATACGAAAAGATGTTTATATGTCGTTTAGACACGAATACATATTAATAAATGACATGTTGATGTAGATCCAGGGTACAAGCAGTCGAGATGGGTTTCCTCAGGAGGGTGGCTCCCTTAGAGATAGGGTGAGAAGCTCAGTCATCCGTGAGGAGCTCAGAGTAGAGCCGCTGCTCCTTCGCGTTGAAAGGAGCCAGTTGAGGTGGTTCGGGCATCTGGTAAGGATGCCCCCTGGGCGCCTCCCTAGGGAGGTGTTCCAGGCACGTCCAGCTGGGAGGAGGCCTCGGGGAAGACCCAGGACTAGATGGAGGGACGTCCAGCTGGGAGGAGGCCTCGGGGAAGACCCCGGACTAGGTGGAGGGATTATATCTCCAACCTGGCCTGGGAACGCCTCGGGATCCCCCAGTCAGAGCTGGTTAATGTGGCTCGGGAAAGGGAAGTTTGGGGCCCCCTGCTGGAGCTGCTCCCCCCGCGACCCGATACCGGATAAGCGGACGAAGATGGATGGATGGATGGATGGATGGATGGATGTTGATGTAGGGCTGGGCGATACGGAGAAAATCAAATATCATGATATTGTAAGGTTGACAATTGGTGCTTTCACAAAATATCTTCCACATTTAGATGTTAGATAAATAACCATCATAATGTGGATATAATGACTAAGTGGTTAAAGGCAAATAATAGAACAGCTAGAACAGTCAAAGAATGACTTCACTTTACTGTAATGCAGCCTTTGAAACCAGGAAAAGACTTAACTTACCATGCAACGATATTACAATTCTTCAAAATCTAAGACGATATCTAGTCTCATATCACGATATCGAGATAATATTGAAATATTGCCCAGCCCTATGTTGATGTTTGAGCAGTGCCTCCAGAAAAACATGATTATGCCATCCCATAATTCAATGCATAATCAGCCAAAGTCTGCATATTTATGCGGAGGAAGCCGCATTGTTTTTCAAATATGCTGCACTTTTGCTGCATAAATTGCAGATTTTCACGCAAAATATGCGGGACTTTATAATCCCCGCATTTTCATTGCAAAAAAGTCACACATATATCTCAGCAGAAAGTTGAAAAATGTTGCGTTTACTTCACACAAGAGCAGCCGTTTTCCCCTGCTGCCATGGGAACGTTATGAAGTGACGTAGTGAAGTGACGCAGTGAAGTGACGCTGTGAAGTGACGTTGTGCAGTGACGTTGTGCAGTGACGCTGTGAAGTGACGTTGTGCAGTGACGTTGTGCAGTGACGCTGTGAAGTGACGTTGTGCAGTGACGCTGTGAAGTGACGTAGTGAAGTGACGTAGTGAAGTGACGTTGTGAAGTGACGTAGTGAAGTGACGCAGTGAAGTGACGTTGTGCAGTGACGTTGTGCAGTGACGTTGTGCAGTGACGTTGTGCAGTGACGCTGTGAAGTGGCTTAGTGAAGTGACGTAGTGAAGTGACGTTGTGAAGTGACGTAGTGAAGTGGCGTAGTGAAGTGACGTTGTGAAGTGACGTAGTGAAGTGACGCAGTGAAGTGACGCAGTGAAGTGACGCAGTGAAGTGACGTTGTGCAGTGACGTTGTGCAGTGACGTTGTGTAGTGACGTAGTGAAGTGACGTAGTGCAGTAACGTTGTGCAGTGACGTTGTGCAGTGACGTTGTGCAGTGACGTAGTGAAGTGACGTAGTGAAGTGACGTTGTGCAGTGACGTTGTGCAGTGACGTAGTGAAGTGACGTTGTGAAGTGACGTTGTGCAGTGACGTAGTGAAGTGACGTAGTGAAGTGACGTAGTGAAGTGACGTTGTGAAGTGACGTAGTGCAGTGACGTAGTGCAGTGACGTAGTGCAGTGACGTAGTGCAGTGACGTTGTGCAGTGACGTTGTGAAGTGACGTTGTGAAGTGACGTTAGGACGTTATGAAGTGACGTTGTGAAGTGACGTTGTGAAGTGACGTTGTGAAGTGACGCTGTGAAGTGACGCTGTGAAGTGACGCTGTGAAGTGACGTTGTGCAGTGACGTTGTGCAGTGACGTAGTGAAGTGACGTGCAGTGACGTAGTGAAGTGACGTTGTGCAGTGACGTTGTGCAGTGACGTAGTGAAGTGACGTAGTGAAGTGACGTTGTGAAGTGACGCTGTGAAGTGACGTAGTGAAGTGACGTAGTGAAGTGACGCTGTGAAGTGACGCTGTGAAGTGACGTAGTGAAGTGACGTTGTGCAGTGACGTTGTGCAGTGACGTAGTGAAGTGACGTAGTGAAGTGACGTAGTGAAGTGACGTAGTGAAGTGACGTAGTGAAGTGACGTTGTGCAGTGACGTTGTGCAGTGACGTTGTGAAGTGACGTAGTGAAGTGACTCAGTGAAGTGACTCAGTGAAGTGACTCAGTGAAGTGGCGCTGTGAAGTGGCGCTGTGAAGTGACGCTGTGAAGTGACGTAGTGAAGTGGCGTTGTGCAGTGACGCAGTGAAGTGACGCAGTGAAGTGGCGCTGTGAAGTGGCGCTGTGAAGTGACGTTGTGAAGTGGCGTTGTGAAGTGACGTAGTGAAGTGACGCTGTGAAGTGACGTAGTGAAGTGACGTTGTGCAGTGACGTTGTGCAGTGACGTTAGGACGTTATGAAGTGACGAAATGAAGTGACGTTGTGAAGTGACGTAGTGAAGTGACGTAGTGAAGTGACGTTGTGAAGTGACGTTGTGACGTAGTGAAGTGACGTTATGAAGTGACGTTGTGAAGTGACGCTGTGAAGTGACGCTGTGAAGTGATGCTGTGAAGTGACGTTGTGAAGTGACGTTGTGACGCAGTGAAGTGACGTAGTGAAGTGACGCTGTGAAGTGGCGTTGTGAAGTGACGTAGTGAAGTGACGCTGTGAAGTGACGCTGTGAAGTGACGTTGTGAAGTGACGTAGTGAAGTGACGTAGTGAAGTGACGTAGTGAAGTGACGTTGTGAAGTGACGTAGTGAAGTGACGCTGTGAAGTGACGTTGTGACGCAGTGAAGTGACGTTGTGAAGTGACGCAGTGAAGTGACGTTGTGAAGTGACGTTGTGACGCAGTGAAGTGACGTTGTGAAGTGACGTTGTGAAGTGACGCTGTGAAGTGACGCTGTGAAGTGACGTTGTGAAGTGACGTTGTGAAGTGACGTAGTGAAGTGACGTTGTGAAGTGACGTTGTGAAGTGACGTAATCACGTGACGTGAACATCATCAAAAAGCTGCCGACCCCGCGATGAAGCCACGATGGAAGTTCCTGCAATTTCATCGCATAAAACTGCTTAAATATTCCGCATATTACATCACATTTTTTAAGAAAACGTGCCGCACAATCAAGGATTATTTTGAGTTAAACTCACGCATTTGTGTTGACTTTCGGGGCACATTGGTCCGTTTTAAATTTTTGTTTTATATCAGAAAATATTAGACGTAGAAATAAGCGCTGAAGATGTGTAGCAGAAAAATTTAAAATGTTGGAAAAAGCAAAAACAAATTGTGAAAAAAGGCATCACAAATGTCAGAAAAAATATTCTGCAGCCTGTTTTGCCGTCAGTCCTGCCGACGTTGTCTTTGCTGTAATCAGATCAGTATATATTTATGTTTATGGGAATCATCCATGTGTCCAGACAAGGCTAGCAGCAGCAGACAACTTTCTGGTGTGAAAAGACGTAGAAAACGCCACACAGCCGCCACACAGCCGCCACACAGCCGCCACACAGCCGCCACACAGCCGCCACGCAGCTGCCACACAGCCGCCACACAGCCGCCACACAGCCGCCACACAGCCGCCACACAGCCGCCACACAGCCGCCACACAGCCGCCACGCAGCTGCCACACAGCCGCCACACAGCCGCCACACAGCCGCCACACAGCTGCCACACAGCTGCCACACAGCCGCCACACAGCCGCCACACAGCCGCCACACAGCCGCCACACAGCTGCCACACAGCCGCCACACAGCTGCCACACAGCTGCCACACAGCCGCCACACAGCCGCCACACAGCTGACACGCAGCCGCCACGCAGCCGCCACGCAGCTGCCACACAGTCGCCACACAGCCGCCACACAGCCGCCACACAGCCGCCACGCAGCTGACACGCCACGCAGCTGACACGCCACGCAGCTGACACGCCACGCAGCTGACACGCCACGCAGCCGCCACGCAGCCGCCACACAGCCGCCACGCAGCTGCCACGCAGCCGCCACGCAGCCGCCACGCAGCCGCCACACAGCCGCCACGCAGCTGCCACACAGCTGCCACACAGCCGCCACACAGCCGCCACACAGCCGCCACACAGCCGCCACGCAGCTGACACGCCACGCAGCCGCCACACAGCCGCCACGCAGCCGCCACACAGCCGCCACACAGCCGCCACGCAGCTGCCACACAGCTGACACGCAGCCGCCACACAGCCGCCACACAGCCGCCACACAGCCGCCACACAGCTGACACGCAGCCGCCACACAGCCGCCACACAGCCGCCACACAGCCGCCACGCAGCCGCCACACAGCCGCCACGCAGCCGCCACACAGCTGACACACAGCCGCCACACAGCCGCCACACAGCCGCCACGCAGCTGACACGCCACGCAGCCGCCACACAGCCGCCACGCAGCTGACACGCCACGCAGCCGCCACGCAGCCGCCACACAGCTGACACACAGCCGCCACACAGCCGCCACGCAGCTGACACGCCACGCAGCTGACACGCCACGCAGCCGCCACACAGCCGCCACGCAGCTGACACGCCACGCAGCCGCCACGCAGCCGCCACGCAGCCGCCACGCAGCTGACACGCCACACAGCCGCCACACAGCCGCCACGCAGCCGCCACACAGCCGCCATGCAGCCGACACGCCACACAGCCGCCACACAGCCGCCATGATCCGAATTAGAAAGTATTCCTTCAGACACACACACACACACACACACACACACACGAACAGACAGACAGACAGCCAGATAAACAAAGACAAACGCACACACACACACACACACACACACACACACACACACACTCACTCACTCACTCACTCACTCACTCACTCACTCACTCACTCACAGACAGACAAAGACACACACACACACAGACAGACACACAGACAGACACACACACACAGACAAAGACACACACACACACACAGACAAAGACACACACACACACACACACACACACACACACACACACACACACACACAGACAAAGACACACACAGCTGAAAGAAGAGCAAAAAAACGGCACTGGAGGCTTTTCTCGGAGGAAAAGATGTTGTTGCTCTTCTTCTGACTGATTTCGGCAACAGTTTGACATATCATTGATCTGATTGGTTGATTTGGCCGTCTATCACCAACATAGGTGGTGATAGACAGATGGTTTATCCAATCAGCTAACCCGTATTTTCACCCCTTCCCAAAAGTTCTCCATCGGAAAGTTCCCACATGGATACGCCGAGCAAATGGCGGAGTCAGATTAAGACATTTGGCTGTTGGATGAAGTTAATTTTGAACCCTGTTTGACAGTAAATGTCTGACCGTATCTTGTGTGAACGCTCCGTCCGTCTGTCCGCCTGTCCCTTAATGAATGTGGACTGCTCCATTCAGGTGTGAGAAGGTGAACTCTCTGACCCTGTACCCCTGGATCCACCAGTTTAGCAACAACAAGAAATCCTCCGACCAAACGCGACCAATCATCTTCCCCGACATCAACCCTCAGAGCTTACCGCTGGACGCAGACTTCTCCATGGTAGCCGGAGACTTCGTGGAAGTCTACCGCGACTCAGGTCAGTAGAAGCTGCGAGGACCTTTCGGTCTCCGTAGTAGGAAGATGTGTTACCGAGGACGTAAGTTTGGGTTCAACACTGGGGAGTGGGGGGGGGGGGGGGGGGGGGGCATGTGATGACAAAAAGACGACAACAACAACAAGTATTGTCGAGAACAAACTCGAAAAAAGAGACTAAAGCGTGAAAAGGTGACAAATGTTGGAAAAAGAAACAAAAACTTCGGAAAAAGCCCAGACACACACACACACACACACACACACACACACACACACACACACACACACACAAACTCTCTCTCTCTCTCTCTCTCTCTCACACACACACACAGACTCACTCTCTCACACTCACTCACACACACAAAGTGCGTCTCACTATCTTTGTGGGGACCCGTCATTGACATAAGGCATTCCCTAGCCCCTTACCCTAACCTTAACCATCACCACTAGATGCCTAACCTTAACCCTTACCCTCACCCTAACCATAACCTAATTCTA
>CM042314.1:1889274-1901774 GCA_023566125.1 Zingel zingel | reverse complement strand
CGTTAAAAACGTCGAAAAGAAGACAAAAAAGTTTGAAAAACGATGAAAAATTCAATATCGATGTAATATAAACATCATTTTTAAGTGTACAGATGTTGTGCTCTTTATCTTCCCAAATACGAGACACATTTTTATTAATATAACACAACGGATGCTGAGAAGCAGCTTCCGTGCATCCATGTTGATTATGGGCAGTTTGGTTGAAAGAAACCCAAATTTTGGATATCATTTTTTTTTTAAACGGGTCAAATTTGCCCCGAGAACAACAGGAGGGTTAAAGAAGTGGAGCGTTGGGGTCCGTGTGGAGCGTTGGGGTCCGTGTGGAGCGTTGGGGTCCGTGTGGAGCGTTGGGGTCCGTGTGGAGCGTTGGGAGCGTTGGGGTCCGTGTGGAGCGTTGGGAGCGTTGGGGTCCGTGTGGAGCGTTGGGAGCGTTGGGGTCTGTTGGGGGCGTTGGGGTCCGTGTGGAGCGTTGGGGTCCATGTGGAGCGTTGGGGTCCATGTGGAGCGTTGGGGTCCGTGTGGAGCGTTGGGGTCCATGTGGAGCGTTGGGGTCCATGTGGAGCGTTGGGGTCCGTGTGGAGCGTTGGGGTCCATGTGGAGCGTTGGGGTCCGTGTGGAGCGTTGGGGTCCGTGTGGAGCGTTGGGGTCCGTGTGGAGCGTTGGGGTCCGTGTGGAGCGTTGGGGGCGTTGGGGTCCGTGTGGAGCGTTGGGGGCGTTGGGGTCCGTGTGGAGCGTTGGGGTCCGTGTGGAGCGTTGGGGTCCGTTGGGGGCGTTGGGGTCCGTGTGGAGCGTTGGGGTCCGTGTGGAGCGTTGGGGTCCGTTGGGGGCGTTGGGGTCCGTGTGGAGCTCCGAGACGCATGAAGAACACCTAAACACTCCGGAAACGTGTGTGTGTATGTGTGTGTGCGTGAGGTGTGTGTGTGTGCGTGTGTGAGGTGTGTGCGTGAGGTGTGTGTGTGTGCGTGTGAGGTGTGTGCGTGAGGTGTGTGCCTGTGACTGTGTGTGTGCGTTCATGCATGAGGTGCGTGAGGTGTGTAGGTGTGTGTGTGTGTGTGTGTGTGTGTGAGGTGCGTGTGTTTGTGCGTGAGGTGTGTGTGTGCGTGAGGTGAGTGTGTGTGTGTGTGTGTGCGTGAGGTGTGTGTGTTTGTGCGTGAGGTGTGTGTGTGCGTGAGGTGAGTGTGTGTGTGTGTGTGCGTGAGGTGCGTGTGTTTGTGCGTGAGGTGTGTGTGTGCGTGTGTGCATGAGGTGTGTGTGTGTGTGTGTGTGTGTGTGTGTGTGTGTGTGTGTGTGCGCGTGAGGTGTGTGTGCGCGTGAGGTGTGTGTGTGCATGAGGTGTGTGTGTGTGTGTGTGTGTGTGTGCATGAGGTGTGTAGGTAGGTGTGTGTGTGTGTGCATGAGGTGTGTGTATGTGTGTGTGTGCATGAGGTGTGTGTGTGTGTGTGTGTGTATGTGTGTGTGTGTGAGGTGTGTAGGTAGGTGTGTGTGTGTGTGTGTGTGTGTGTGTGTGTGTGTGTGTGTGTGTGCATGAGGTGTGTGTGTGTGTGTGTGTGTGTGTGTGTGTGTGTGTGTGTGTGCATGAGGTGTGTGTATGTGTGTGTGAACATTAGCTTTTGGAATCGTATTTATTTTTTCAGACATGGTGCCAATATCTACATGTGAACTCTTCTTCTGCATTGATCGAAAATATAATCCAAACATGATTCAGCTTTTCCGGAAAAAGTTGTTTTAAGTTGTTTCTAATCACACTTTGGAATAAATAAAATAACATTTAAACATATTCTGACCTCCAGAGTTTTACTATCTGAAGTTTGACGTCGCTCAAGGACAAATATAAGCGTTGTAATTCAGCATTTGTGAAAGTCCTGAAAAGGCTAAATGTCTGTTGTGTACTCGCTCTCCAGCAGTATGTTCCAGGTGTGATGACACGCCCGCAGGCTCCGACTCGCCAACCAGACGGCCGACCGTCAGGAGGACCGTCAGGAGGACAGCCAGTCGGACCGATCGGCCTCCCATACCCCTCGCTTACCCCTTTCCCACCAACAAGTAGGGTCGGGTACCGTTTGGATTTTTACGATTCCGATTCCTAAACCGATTCTTGAAAAACTGAAAAATGACGTCAAAGAAAGGCTTTTTTTTTTTTTTTAAATTGAAAATTATTTAAATGGAACAATATATTAACGTTTTAAAGTACTTAAATATATAATAAGTAAACCTAAGTCACCTAACACATAACTACAATAATGTAACAAATAACATAACATACATAGTAAGTTACACTATTAACAAGTAACAACAAATTGAGAACAAGACAATTTGGGGAGGCTGTCCCCCCCCCCACCAGGCTACAGGGTCTGGTGGTGGTGGTGGGGGGGGGGCCTGCCCACCAGGCTACAGGGCCTGGTGGTGGGCTGTCCCCCCCCCCCCCCTCTCCCCCCCACCACCAGGCTCCAGGGTCTGGTCCTGAACGACAGACCAGCAGAGCCAGTGGAATCTGTTTATAGCGATCCCGTGCAGTGATTGGTTAATACGCCTTTACGTCCGTTTTGGTGAGCCCAGAGGGAAGATATGGCATTTTAAAAGTAGCCTACATTAACGGTAGCTAGCTAACGTAGACTACAGAGAGAGGGGGATATTTTTAGGAAGGAGCCGAGGATGAGGGAGAGAGGAGAGGGAGAGAGGGGGAGGAAGGAGCAGAGGATGAGGGAGAGAGGAGAGGGAGAGAGGGGGAGGAAGGAGCAGAGGATGAGGGAGAGAGGAGAGGGAGAGAGGGGGAGGAAGGAGCAGAGGATGAGGGAGAGAGGGGGAGGAAGGAGCAGAGGATGAGGGAGCAGGCGGACGGTGGACTTGGCCTTGGCTCGGAGCTCCCCGTCCTGGGAGGCTCAGACACGCTGGTGTCTGCTCATAGATGGCTATACAGTATATACTCAGTCAGTATATACAGTATATATATATATATATATATATATATATATATACTGTATATATATATATATATATATATATATATATATATATATATATATATATATATATATATATATATACAACCATAGATATATGTATATCTATGGTTCTGCTGGTGTGGGGGGGTTCCAGGCTACATCCCGATCCCGCAGTGTTCTTTTTAGCCGCCCGTTCCCGCCCGCAGCAAAGTTAAAACCGCCTGCTCCCGCGAGATTTGCGTTGGGTCCCGCGGGACCTGGCGGGACCCAATCCCA
This sequence comes from Zingel zingel, assembly GCA_023566125.1. Taxonomy (NCBI): domain Eukaryota; kingdom Metazoa; phylum Chordata; class Actinopteri; order Perciformes; family Percidae; genus Zingel; species Zingel zingel. The sequence continues at coordinate 1,898,556 of CM042314.1, read as the reverse complement.
ATGCAGCCCTCTAGTGCTCGATTCCTTCCTCCCTCCTCGAGCTCGAGCTCCGGAGCGCCCACGGTATCTGCACCTATGACCAGAGGTCTTTTTAAAGTTCCTGGAGCCCGAACACAATCAATGCAACGTACCGTACCGTATTCTATCGAGGGATGGTTGCTTGGAACTCACTTCCAGCAGAGATTGCCAAGGCGCCTAATACATCAAGCTTTTATAAACAAGTAAAGGATCATCTAAGGGCCCTAAGACGGTAGCCATATTTTTGTAGTTAGTTTATGTATAGGAATATTGATGATATTGTAAACAAAGATGTTGTAAGACTGAATTTTTACTATATTCTGTGTGTATGTATGTATTGTGATATCATATATTACTACTAGCATACATGGAAAGGAATATGTATATCTGCAAGGAAAAGAATACTAGCTATACTGCTCTTATCTTTATATTCTATGACTGTTTGGTCTTTTTTGTCGTTTTGTTTTGTCTGAAAATGTATTTGTATGTTCTGTGTGGACCCCGGGAAGACGAGCTGATGTTCTGCATCAGCTAATGGGGATCCTAATGAAATCAAATCAAATCTGCAAAGTTAGACTGCTTTAAATTAAACAGAATGAACGATCCACTTTGAAATAGGGTTGGTTTGACTGTTAATGCATTTGATAATGTGTGATAATGTGTATATGACTCTGTTAGCAACGCCATTACAGACTCTTTAAACGCTGTAATTGAAATGAGCTAAAAGAAGACGAGTGAACATTTGAATTATGACTAGTAACAGATATAAATATCCTGTTCAGCCGTTAAACCGGTTTGCAGACACACACACGCGCACACACACACACACACACACAGACAGACAGACAGACAGACAGACAGACAGACAGACACACACACAGACAGACACTCACACACTCACACACACACACACAGACACTCACTCACTCACACACACACACACACACTCACACACACACACACACACAGATACACACAGACAGACAGACACGCACGCACGCACACACAGATACACACACAGACACTCACTCACACACTCACTCACACACACACAGACACTCACTCACACACTCACTCACACACACACAGACACTCACTCACACACACACGCACGCACACACAGATACACACACACACAGACAGACAGACACGCACGCACAGACACACACACACACACAGACACACACACAGACACACGCGCGCGCACACACACAGAGACACAAAGACACATACAGATACACACACACGCACGCACAGACACACACACTCACACAGACAGACATACAGACACACGCACACACGTACACACACACACACGCATGCACGCACAGACACACACTCATGTACACACACACACAGACACACACACACACACGTACACACACACACACACACGCGCATGCACACACACACACAGATACACAACACACGCACGCACACGCACACACACACACACACACACACACACACACACACACACACACACACACACACATTAAACCAGTTTGCCATAGAATAAGAGGCCCTGACTACAATCAGACTGTAAAAATAAAGTTGATGAAATCAAAGTACCGCCATAGGAAGAGAGGGGGCGGGGCTCTCCTCTGATTGGTTAGCCAGACTGCCTCTCCTCTGATTGGTTAGCCAGACTGCGCTCATGCTGTGCGACTGAAGCTGAACAACATCCTCCATTCTTGCACAACGTCGTGAGTGAAAACGCAGCTCGTTTAATACCGAAGCGCCTCGTGTTCCCGGGATACTCGCGAGCTTCCACACATGGCGAAGAGACGAGCCGCCGAGGACTCTCTGCTGCTGCACGAGCCTCCCTCCAAAAGCTGCTTCCGGTCCCTCAGCAGTGTGGAGAGGCTGCTGGACAGCATGGCTCCGGCGGCCGGGGGTTTGAGCCCGCCGTCCCTGCAGGCTCTGGTGGGCACTCGCTGCAGGAAGAGGCCGCATGCGCACTACCTGGAAGACCCACAGAAACCAGGAGAAACGGACCCAGCTGTGTCCCGCGACCCCGGGGAACATGCAGCGGCGGCGGCAGCTTTGACTTCTTCTGGAAGGATCCAGGACCGTCGCAGCTCCAGCGCGCTCACGAGCTCCAAGAAGCGTCCGCGAGACGACAGCGCGGGCCCAGAGACGGTTGGTGAGGTTCTTCCTAAAGCTGCTGAGGATAAAGTAAGTTGTAGAAGTTGGACTGTGCGCAGATAATGAGCATTTTCAGAGAAAAGTGAGTCGATGTAATGGCGGTAAATGGCCGCTAGATGTCGCCCTTTACACGTTAAATAGCCCGCTGGTCTCCCAGATAATCTGTCAACATGAGGGGCTCTCAGTGGGTCAAACTCAGTGCTGTAGTCTCCTGCAGGGGGGGGGGGGTGTGGACCACTATAGAGGGTTCTCACACGCGCCATCAGACCAGAAGTTGCCATATTGGAGGTACTACACAGGCACTGAAGTAGATCCCAAATGGCATCAAGGATAATGGTTAATTATTGCTGTGTTTTAGGTTGTACTAATAGGTCAGACCGAGAACAACATCTGGAATATTATCGACATCCAAAAGTTATTAAAAAGCAGGGAGAGGAACGCCAGAAGTTATCAGAGGAAAGGCAAAGATCAACCAGGATCTACGAGGGGACATCTGTCTTGTTCAATTAACGTAATTCAATTAAGTCACTTGGCTACACCTTGAGTATCACAATGATCTCATGCAGTTAAGGTGAGGTTGATTTAAAGACGTTATTGCATTACTTACTTTGACCTTCACAACACAACGGTTGTTGATGTTGGTACTGCGTCTCCCTCACCCATCCACACGCCATCTGGTTATAAGCCTCCAAACTTTATTAGGATTTAAAGGAACACGCCGACTTATTGGGACTTTAGCTTATTCCCCGTAACCCCCAGAGTTAGATAAGTCCATACATACCCTTCTCATCTCCGTGGTGCTGTAAGGCTGTCTGACGGCTCCACCGGTAGCTTAGCCTAGCACAGAACATGCAGGTGAATGGTTCCAGTAATCCTACTGCTCCCAATAAGTGACCAAATAACTCCAACATGTTCCTGTTTCCATGTTGTGATTTGTAGAGTCACAGCGTGTACAAAAGACAACGTAACATGAGACACAGCCATCTTCTAACCGTAAACAAACCGGGAACTATATTCTCAGGCGGAAGAATATAGTACTTGGGCGGAGTGATTAGCTTTGCAGCAAGCCTGTCTGAGAATATAGTTCCCGGTTTGTTTACGGTTAGAAGATGGCTGTGTCTCATGTTACCTTGTTATTTCTACATGCTGTGACTCTACAAATCACAACATGGAAACAGGAACATGTTGGCGTTATTTGGTCACTTATTGGGAGCAGTAGGATTACTGGAACCATTCACCTGCATGTTCTGTGCTAGGCTAAGCTACCGGTGGAGCCGTCAGACAGCCTTACAGCACGCACGGAGATGAGAAGGGTATGTCTGGACTTATCTAACTCTGGGGGTTACGGGGAATAAGCTAAAGTCCCAATAAGTCGGCGTGTTCCTTTAAGGTCTTCCGCTGTGTATGGGCTCGGCTCGGGAGAAGACCAGGTAGTTGACTATATCGGGTTATGCAACTGAAGGAAGAATCGGGGTCGCCATGGATCCAAGAAGAGGGAGCCAACTTGTAGGGATCTGCACCGCCAGTAAACCGTAATTTCTCAAAATATTGCGCCGTTCTGTGTGGTCCAAGTCCTTCCATGCCTTCGCATCTTGGACGCGTTTTGATGAGCTTTTCTGTTTCCAAAGTGTATAATACTCCATTACTCCATTCAGTCGTTCACACCGAGTGCCTCCAATATGGCCGCGCATCCAGGTTACCGCCCAGAACGTGACGTCGGTGAAAATCCTCTATTTGTGATCAGGAATTTTCACGGACCACCTCATAATACACATAATAAAATATGTTATATAATAAGCAGTCCTACCTGAATTAATCTGCACCTCTTAATTAACAGGCCTACTAGCACTAGAACTGTAACTGGTCATCTCATCAGGACAACAGGCTCGTTACAAGAAAGTTCACTGCACACAACGGCTGCCACATATTTCATTAATTAATTAACTCCAGCGCCCGAGGGCGTAATCAGGTTTATTTGAACAACGGGCTTTGATTATTAATCTTCAGAGTTTGGACTTGAACGTCACGGCCGAGCGCCAGACTAGCCTGTATTAGAAATCGCACAATAACTTGATAATTAAAATTTTATATCAATATACATATTATTTTTATGGGAATTTCCTGGTAAAATGAAGGTTAAAAAACAATTATTTTATATTTTGCTTTTCCACGGACCACCTGCAGTACCCTCACAGACCACTAGTGGTCCGGAATGACTGGGCTACTGTATGGTAGCGGGTATACTGGTGGGTCAGTGTAACGCTGATCACTTCAGTTTTCTAAGCACAAACAGACATTTGCACAAACAGAAATGGGTTCAAATATCCAATTTTTCATTTTCTTTTCCACCTTGACAAATATTTAAACTTTTTTATATTATTCTGTTTTTATTCGGAGGATCAGAAATTGAGAAAATTACAAAATTGCATCTGGGCTCCAAATATTCACAATACTGCGATGGTATTCTCTCCTCTACTTTGTGGAATATGCAGGTCATTAACTGCATATGGACCAAAACAAACTGATAGACTTTGGGGTCAGAGGTGCAACTGATGGCTTTGAGTGGAGGGCCAAGCCCGACCAGAACCGTCGGGACCCATCGGGCTCTGGGTCGGGTATCTATGCCTTATTGCACGTGCACGAACAACTTAGGAACAATAACGGATGGTGCAGGCAGCACGGGTCGCGTACCGACATGCCCGTGAGACTGGCTTGACCCGTCCCTCTGCTGAGGCTGCAAGAGCCGGTTTCTGTCCCCCGTAACGGTTCTCCTGACTTTAATCTCGCTCTCTTTCTCATCTCACAGGCGGATGAAGCCACCGACGTTGAAGACTGCTCTTTCAACTCCTTCCAGTACTGGAGGGTCCCCCTGCCCGCCCTGGACCTCTCCCTGCTGGAAGAAGACGCCGCCGACCGTCCCCGAAGCAAAGACCAGTCAGAGGCCAAAGACGCTTGCTGCTCAGACGCCATGGAAACCTGAAGCTGACGGGTGAAGCGAGCGTGCTCTACTGTCCGTACATCAGCAGTCAGACGTGGTGATGATGATGATGATGATGATGAGAAATGTGACGCGTCTCAGCAGATAGAAGCGACACGTTAGGGTTGTTTAGAAAAGCATCCAGCGAGATGCAACAGCCGCACGGCGCAGACGGCCAAAGAAGAGATTTAGCCCCGTGCAGCTGCTCCGTTATGGGAAATAAATGTCATTATCCCCGTTATTTAGGTCAATATCAAATCAGGATTATTAACCACCATTCCTCGTTGACTTTTGGAAAGATGTTTCATTTATTTGAACTCAAAAAAGAGTGAAAAAGTTCAACTAATCAACGGTGAGAACACCTTAAACTGGGACATTTCCCTTCGTTCTTTCCCACGTTTTTTATTTTTCATTCAGAACACGAGACAAAATAAGAGTTTAATGTGGAAAATAATACGTTTTTTCTCCATCGCTCTGTTTAATTTGTTCTTACAGTGGATGAATTTAAAGTATGGCTGCACCGAACCCTCCCCCCATCCTCAGTCCATGAACTCAGTCAACACATTAATGAAGTCAGCAGGGACTGTCCTTCCTTTGCCGTACCTGAAGTTACTGCATTCTGGCTGCTGTCTGTAGATTCCTTCATCACAACTCGTATTCTTCCAGATGTTTGATACCAGATGTTGTAACAGCGGTGATGTTGTGTATTGTTTAGGGTCCTCGCCACCACCAGACTAATCAGCATTGCAGATTGAACATGTAGCTGGACTTGAACGACCTTCTTTTGACTGAAAGTGCAGCCAAACATCACTTTTTCTGCTCACCAGTTCCATTTCCACTTCCTCACAGCCGGCTGCATTGAACGCTCCACCTACGTTAACACCTTCCCGTAATCAACGGCGCCGTCATTACGGCGACCAGCGTAGCGCGTGTAGTGCAAGCGTAGGGGGGCGGTTCACTGGAAACCAGAACCCGTCAACAAGCCCAATATTCGGCCGGTAGAAGTGACAAAAAAAACATCCAAAACTTGTTTAAAAAGTAACAAACGACAAAAAATTGGAATAAAATCGACAAACATTGAGAAAAGTGTCGAAGAACAACAACAAAATGTTGAAACCTAGTGTCCTCCAGTCTCTCCCCTGAGCTAGCTGTCTCAGGCTGTACCACCTAGTGTCCTCCTGTCTCTCCCCTGAGCTAGCTGTCTCAGGCTGTACCACCTAGTGTCCTCCAGTCTGTCCCCTGAGCTAGCTGTCTCAGGCTGTACCACCTAGCGTCCTCCAGTCTGTCCCCTGAGCTAGCTGTCTCAGGCTGTACCACCTAGTGTCCTCCAGTCTCTCCCCTGAGCTAGCTGTACCACCTAGTGTCCTCCAGTCTCTCCCCTGAGCTAGCTGTCTCAGGCTGTACCACCTAGTGTCCTCCAGTCTGTCCCCAGAGCTAGCTGTCTCAGGCTGTACCGCCTAGTGTCCTCCAGTCTGTCCCCTGAGCTAGCTGTCTCAGGCTGTACCACCTAGTGTCCTCCAGTCTCTCCCCTGAGCTAGCTGTCTCAGGCTGTACCACCTAGTGTCATCCAGTCTGTCCCCTGAGCTAGCTGTCTCAGGCTGTACCACCTAGTGTCCTCCAGTCTCTCCCCTGAGCTAGCTGTCTCAGGCTGTACCACCTAGTGTCCTCCTGTCTCTCCCCTGAGCTAGCTGTCTCAGGCTGTACCACCTAGCGTCCTCCAGTCTGTCCCCTGAGCTAGCTGTCTCAGGCTGTACCACCTAGTGTCCTCCAGTCTCTCCCCTGAGCTAGCTGTACCACCTAGTGTCCTCCAGTCTCTCCCCTGAGCTAGCTGTCTCAGGCTGTACCACCTAGTGTCCTCCAGTCTGTCCCCAGAGCTAGCTGTCTCAGGCTGTACCGCCTAGTGTCATCCAGTCTCTCCCCTGAGCTAGCTGTCTCAGGCTGTACCACCTAGTGTCCTCCAGTCTGTCCCCTGAGCTAGCTGTCTCAGGCTGTACTACCTAGTGTCATCCAGTCTCTCCCCTGAGCTAGCTGTCTCAGGCTGTACCACCTAGTGTCCTCCAGTCTCTCCCCTGAGCTAGCTGTCTCAGGCTGTACCACCTAGTGTCCTCCAGTCTCTCCCCTGAGCTAGCTGTCTCAGGCTGTACCACCTAGTGTCCTCCAGTCTCTCCCCTGAGCTAGCTGTCTCAGGCTGTACTACCTAGTGTCCTCCAGTCTCTCCCCTGAGCTAGCTGTCTCAGGCTGTACCACCTAGTGTCCTCCAGTCTGTCCCCTGAGCTAGTATCAGCTAGTAGTGTGATATGGGAGACGAGCGCTGCTCTCATATGTGAACGCACAGAGCGGGGGTGTTAAAAGAGCAGCTTCGGTTACACAGAGCAGTTGAGGATTTTTGTTTTGTATCAGAAAATATCAGACGTAGAAATAAGAGCTGAAAATGTGTAGAAGAAAAATTTAAAACGCTGGAAAAAGCAAAAACAAATTGTGAAAAAAAGGCATCACAAATGTCAGTAAAAAGTGAACGGTGAAGCTAACAGCTAACGGCAGAGCTAACGGCTAATAACAGCGAAGCGAACGGGCCTGGAGGCCATTTGTGGTCGAGGCGAGAAGGGATCCAGCTACAGTACAGCCGTGTTTGGTTGTATATGAAGGGACTAGTTTGCTTCGTGTGGACCAGAGTGATAGAGAAAGACATGGCTCTGGTGTGGACTCACTGGACCGACTCGACATGTAGGCGGAGCTCGGGAGCTGCAGAGCTAAGGCGGGGCTACAGATTAGGTGTCCCTAAGAAACGCGTATGTAACAGTAGTTCCACATTACATTAATTCATTTGCACGCAAGTTTTATTTATTTTTATACCGTCTATTCTCCGTGTAAGTTCATGTACCGAACCGAGACGCCCGTACCGTTTCGTTCAATACGAAAACATGTACCGTTCCACCTCTACCGTACACCTGCGTATCCCGTCGACTACACCGCTGGGTCGCTCCGTAGTCTGGACGGACACAAACGGGGACGCACGTCAGGGTTCCTGCCTCCTGATTGGCTCTCATCAGTCATGAGTATTTTGAGAAAAAAAGTCTCTACATATGAGGGGAAAAAGTCCAATATTTTGAGAAAGATATATGAGATAATACGAGGGGGGAAAGCAGAATATTCAGAGACAAGAATTTAGACAAGAACGCACACAGACACACACACAGACACACACAACGCACACAGACACACACACGGACACAGACACACACAACGTACACAGACACACACACGGACACAGACACACACACGGACACAGACACACACACGGACACAGACACACACACGGACACAGACACACACACGGACACAGACACACACACGGACACAGACACACACACGGACACAGACACACACACGGACACAGAGGACACAGACACACACACGGACACAGACACACACACGGACACAGACACACACACGGACACAGACACACACAACGTACACAGACACACACACGGACACAGACACACACAACGTACACAGACACACACAACGTACACAGACACACACAACGTACACAGACACACACACGGACACAGACACACACACGGACACAGACACACACACGGACACAGACACACACACGGACACAGACACACACACGGACACAGACACACACACGGACACAGACACACACACGGACACAGACACACACACGGACACAGAGGACACAGACACACACACGGACACAGACACACACAACGTACACAGACACACACAACGTACACAGACACACACAACGTACACAGACACACACAACGTACACAGACACACACACGGACACAGACACACACGGACACAGACACACACACGGACACAGACACACACAACGTACACAGACACACACAACGTACACAGACACACACACGGACACAGACACACACGGACACAGACACACACAACGCACACAGACACACACAACGCACACAGACACACACAACGGACACACACAACGCACACAGACACACACAACGTACACAGACACACACAACGCACACAGACACACACAACGCACACAGACACACACAACGCACACAGACACACACAACGGACACAGACACACACAACGCACACAGACACACACAACGGACACAGACACACACACG
>CM042314.1:1876774-1879274 GCA_023566125.1 Zingel zingel | reverse complement strand
CTCCTCTTTTCACCCTGTGTTCAGGTCTCTGTTTTAGCTCCAGAGTGAGACCTCTCACTGCTGGAACATCTTTGTTGGCAGTCGCACATGCTCAGTAGCTAGGTAAGGACTACTAGCCAATCAGAAGCAAAGTATGAGGGCGTGTCCTGACAGTATCTAGGTAAGGACTACTAGCCAGTCAGAAGCAGAGTATGAGGGCGTGCCCTGACAGTACCTAGGTAAGGACTACTAGCCAGTCAGAAGCAGAGTATGAGGGCGTGCCCTGACAGTACCTAGGTAAGGACTACTAGCCAGTCAGAAGCAGAGTATGAGGGCCCTGACAGTACCTAGGTAAGGACTACTAGCCAGTCAGAAGCAGAGTATGAGGGCCCTGACAGTACCTAGGTAAGGACTACTAGCCAGTCAGGAGCAGAGTATGAGGGCGTGCCCTGACAGTACCTAGGTAAGGACTACTAGCCAGTCAGAAGCAGAGTATGAGGGCGTGCCATGCTAGCAGCTAGGCGAGCATTATAACGTGTGTTACAAAGTGACCACGTTTGTCTCTGAAGTAAAGGCTGGACTACAATAGAGCTGTTTGGAGCAGTTTGTGAACAGTGTTTTTTGTCGGAGATGGTAAGTCCCTTTGTGCTTTTTCACTTTGTAAACCTATAACATGCAGAACAAAGATTAATATGAGCACTTTAAGATCTGTGTGTGTGGGTCAATAGACCAGTTTGGAGTGGATTTCATATTTAAAGGATTTCTTCCCCTCTTTAGCCGACAGTATTCAAACTTTTCACTGTAGACCCGATGGTCTACAAGGAGCAGAGTACGGACTAGGACTGTCAACAAATATTCTAAATTCCCGTCTGATTGAGCCAGTTGGGAAGAGAGTTCACAGCGAGCGAGTGTGTGTGTTGATGACGTTTCTATCATGCGGCTGCCGCTATCGGAAGTAAACAAACAACGAGGGCGAAGAATAAGAAGACGGCGCAAATCTTTAACTGCGGAGACAACGAGAAAATATCGTCGGACGAATGAGATAAAAACACTTTATGCACCGAGATCACTTTTGGCTCAATACTCAAACGCTTGAAGTGCCCATATTATTAAAAAAATCAATTTTTCTGGTATTTGGGACGTTATTTTGTGTCTCTGGTGCTTCCACACGCATACAAACTTTGATAAAGACCATCCATGCTGTTCTGAGTGAGATCTGGTTTCTGAATGTGTCCTGCCTTCAGTCTCCAGGTGAGCTGGTCAACATCTGCACGGCTTTCTACGTCACTAGCCGAGACGAGGGGGCTAGGGGGCTAACCGTTAGCATGCTAGCTCGTTCTCAATGGCTAAACACTGCTACAACACACACTAGTTCACCATAATCTACAAAAGAACTACTTCCATGTCCCTGTTCTGCAGGTATTCAATGCAAAGTTGGAAGTGCGCCCTCGTTTAGAAGAAGTATCCCGGCTAATCCTGCCTTGTTCTACTGAAGTTGGAGAAACAGCTAGCTAGCTCATGTAGTCCTTACCTAGCTACTGAGCATGTGGTCTTACCTAGCTACTGAGCATGTGGTCTTACCTAGCTACTGAGCATGTGATCTTACCTAGCTACCGAGCATGTGATCTTACCTAGCTACTGAGCATGTGGTCTTACCTAGCTACTGAGCATGTGATCTTACCTAGCTACTGAGCATGTGATCTTACCTAGCTACTGAGCATGTGGTCTTACCTAGCTACTGAGCATGTGGTCTTACCTAGCTACTGAGCATGTGGTCTTACCTAGCTACTGAGCATGTGGTCTTACCTAGCTACTGAGCATGTGGTCTTACCTAGCTACTGAGCATGTGGTCTTACCTAGCTACTGAGCATGTGGTCTTACCTAGCTACTGAGCATGTGGTCTTACCTAGCTACTGAGCATGTGCGACTGCCAACAAAGATGTTACAGCAGTGAGAGGTCTCACTCTGGAGCTAAAACAGAGACCTGAACACAGGGTGAAAAGAGGAGCTGCAGCAATGTGCAGTCCAACAAAATTAAACCATGTAACCCTATTCTGATACAATCTCAAATTACAATTATGAACCTGAAAATGAGCAGAATATGAGCTGTTTAAAAACCAAAATGTAGCGCTGGAGATGTAGCGGAAGGACACCAGTGCATGATGCACACACTGTTGAGTTGATGTTGTGCTGCTCTTCACATCCTGTCCAGGTGTGTCGAAGTACGTGGGCGAGGCGGTGAAGACATTCGGGGGCCACAACCTGCGGAAGAGAAACACAGTCGGCATCACACCCTGGGGAGTCATCGACAACAACACGGACCTCATCGGCAGAGACGTGAGTTCACAATCTTCTACGTTGTCGAATAAGATTACAGTTTGCATAATATTACCGTAACACTTTATAAAATCCATCATTAATAGATGGTACACTGACAGGTAATTAAACTGCAGTTAATGGTTATTTTATCATTAGATTAGTGCAGAGGTAACGGATCGATTGGCGAGCACAAAGTAACATT
>CM042314.1:1866774-1871774 GCA_023566125.1 Zingel zingel | reverse complement strand
TCGCTCCCTCACTCGCTCCTTCGCTCCCTCACTCGCTCCTTCGCTCCCTCACTCGCTCCTTCGCTCCCTCGCTCGCTCCCTCGCTCGCTCCCTCACTCCCTCGCTCGCTCCCTCACTCCTTCACTCGCTCACTCGCTCCCTCACTCGCTCCCTCACTCGCTCCCTCACTCGCTCCCTCGTTCGCTCCCTCGCTCGCTCCCTCACTCTCTCCCTCCCTCGCTCCCTCACTCGCTCCTTCACTCGCTCCCTCGCTCGCTCGCTCCCTCACTCCCTCGCTCGCTCCCTCACTCTCTCCCTCCCTCACTCGCTCACTCGCTCCTTCACTCGCTCCCTCGCTCGCTCCTTCACTCGCTCCCTCACTCGCTCCTTCACTCGCTCCCTCGCTCGCTCCCTCACTCGCTCCTTCACTCGCTCCCTCGCTCGCTCCCTCGCTCGCTCCCTCACTCTCTCCCTCCCTCGCTCCCTCACTCACTCCTTCACTCGCTCCCTCGCTCGCTCCCTCACTCGTTCCCTCACTCGTTCCCTCACTCGCTCCTTCGCTCGCTCCCTCGCTCCTTCACTCGCTCCCTCGCTCCTTCACTCGCTCCCTCACTCTCTCCCTCACTCGCTCCCTCACTCGCTCCCTCGCTCGCTCCCTCACTCACTCCTTCACTCGCTCCCTCACTCGCTCCCTCACTCGCTCCCTCGCTCGCTCCCTCACTCTCTCCCTCCCTCGCTCCCTCACTCACTCCTTCGCTCGCTCCTTCACTCTCTCCCTCACTCGTTCCCTCACTCGTTCCCTCACTCGCTCCTTCGCTCGCTCCCTCGCTCCTTCACTCGCTCCCTCGCTCCCTCACTCGCTCCTTCACTCGCTCCCTCACTCGCTCCTTCGCTCGCTCCCTCGCTCGCTCCCTCACTCTCTCCCTCCCTCGCTCCCTCACTCACTCCTTCACTCGCTCCCTCGCTCGCTCCCTCACTCGTTCCCTCACTCGTTCCCTCACTCGCTCCTTCGCTCGCTCCCTCGCTCCTTCACTCGCTCCCTCACTCTCTCCCTCACTCGCTCCCTCACTCGCTCCCTCGCTCGCTCCCTCACTCTCTCCCTCCCTCGCTCCCTCACTCACTCCTTCGCTCGCTCCTTCACTCTCTCCCTCACTCGTTCCCTCACTCGTTCCCTCACTCGCTCCTTCGCTCGCTCCCTCGCTCCTTCACTCGCTCCCTCGCTCCTTCACTCGCTCCCTCACTCTCTCCCTCACTCGCTCCCTCACTCACTCCCTCGCTCGCTCCCTCACTCGCTCCTTCGCTCGCTCCCTCGCTCCTTCGCTCCCACGCTCGCTCCCTCGCTCGCTCCCTCACTCCCTCGCTCGCTCCCTCGCTCGCTCCCTCACTCCCTCGCTCGCTCCCTCACTCCCTCCTTCGCTCCCTCACTCGCTCCCTCACTCGCTCCCTCGCTCGCTCCCTCACTCGCTCCCTCACTCGCTCCCTCGCTCGCTCCCTCGCTCGCTCCCTCGCTCCCTCACTCGCTCCCTCGCTCGCTCGCTCCTTCGCTCGCTCCCTCGCTCGCTCGCTCCTTCGCTCGCTCCCTCGCTCCTTCACTCGCTCCCTCGCTCGCTCCCTCGCTCCCTCGCTCCTTCACTCGCTCCTTCACTCGCTCCCTCACTCGCTCACGTTTTGTCAATATCGTGCAGCCCTAATAGGTGCCTCGCCTGGTTTTCTGTGCAGGGCTGAACCAGGGCGTGCCTGTGGTGTGTGTGGTGCTGGAGGGGGGCCCGGCCATCGTGTCCACCGTGCTGGACTACGTCAGCAACAAGCCGCCCGTGCCGGTGTTTGTGTTCGAGGGATCGGGCCGTGCCGCCGACCTGCTCGCCTTCTTACACAAGCAGACTGCTGTGGACAGGTATCCATGCTGGGGTCAAATTAAAGGAGAACTATTAGGCTTTTCTATATTTTCTGTCATATCTATGATGTTATGATGTCAGATGGTCATCTTAAACGTGGCCAGAGCTTCGAATAATGAGCTAAACGTGTTTAAAAGAAATCCTTTTTAAGGTTTAACGCTCCGCTTTCAGCAGCTTTTTCTACTCATACGGCGCTGGTGTCTTCAGTTATCTTTTTGGGGGCATTTTAGGCCTTTATTTGTGACCGGACAGCTTAGACATGAAAGGGGAGAGAGAGGGGGTGCGTCGAGGACTGAGGCCCCGTTTACACGAATACGCTCGCGGGTGAAAACGACAAAATATTTTATCAGAGGTGCCGTTCGTGTAGACGGTGACGGCAAAAAAAGTGAAACCACCCTCCAGAGAGGAAATCTTAGAAACGCTCCAAATGCACTATGAGACTGTGTGTGTGTGTGTGTGTGTGTGTGTGTGTGTGTGTGTGTGTGTGTGTGTGTGTGTGTGTGAGAGAGAGACTGTGTGTGTGTGTGTCTGTATATATGTGTGTGTGTGTGTGTGAGACAGATAGACTGTGTGTGTGGGCTTCTTTAACTATATTCGTGGGGTCCAAAAACCAGGAGTCCAGTATACTTGTGGGGTCCGACCAGCTTTGTGGGCCCAAAATGCTGGAGCCCACAAGGTTAAAGGTCTGTTTGAGGGTTAAGACTTGGTTTTAGGATTAGGGTTAGAATTAGGTTATGGTTAGGGTGAGGGTAAGGGGCTAGGGAATGCATTATGTCAATGACAGGTCCCCACAAAGATAGTGAGACGCACTATGTGTGTGTGTGTCTGTATATATGTGTGTGTGTGTGTGCGCATTGCTTGGAGCAATACCTCCACCTCCTCGTCTGTCCAGACTGAACTGTCAGTTTTTGTTGTTGGCTTCGTGTTACTAAGGAGAGAAGTAGGAGGAACGTAGAACGCCAACACAGAGACAGAGGAAGCAATCCCGGAAGTGGAACGTCGATGATATTCCAAACGGGGTCAGCAGTGTTTCCAAAGGTCTTTGTTTAAGAGCCTAGGAAACGCCGGAGTAGTGTGGACGCCAGGCGTGAACGTAGCAGTGTAAGTGCAGCCTATGACGTCTTTTTAACTCGAGGCGTTCAGGGCGCTTGTGCAAAAACACGAGGCACTCGGCAACGCAAAAGAAACCCAAAACGCTTCCCTCTCACTAAAAGACTGCTCTGTCTGATCAAACAACGGAGCCTATCTTCCTATCTTGCAACGCAAGTTTAAGACCGACGCAGTTGTCAGTTTCCCGTCCAACGCCCACGTCGTTTAAATAGAAAGGCGTGCTGGTCTTACAGGGAGGTGTGTTCAGGTGCATTCTGGGCGTGCTGGTCTTACAGGGAGGTGTGTTCAGGTGCATTCTGGGCGTGCTGGTCTTACAGGGAGGTGTGTTCAGGTGCATTCTGGGCGTGCTGGTCTTACAGGGAGGTGTGTTCAGGTGCATTCTGGGCGTGCTGGTCTTACAGGGAGGTGTGTTCAGGTGAATTCTGGGCGTGCTGGTCTTACAGGGAGGTGTGTTCAGGTGCATTCTGGGCGTGCTGGTCTTACAGGGAGGTGTGTTCAGGTGAATTCTGGGCATGCTGGTCTTACAGGGAGGTGTGTTCAGGTGCATTCTGGGCGTATTGCTATCTTGAGGCAGCAGGAAGTGATGGCACCATTGACCAACAAAAACCTGGTCTAAAGTCAATAACGCAGCATTTCATTGTTATTTTAACAGAGCGTTAGTAAAATGCTCCTAGGCTCGTGCACAGCACGTGCACACTATGCTTGTTACACACACAGGGACGCACACACACACACACACACACACACACACACACACACACATGCAGAAGATTACAAATATAAATATTACGGTGCAAATCCTCCATCATAACAGCAATGCTCCAAGGTCCAAACGCGCCTGGCTTTTAAAGGGAATGGGAGATGATCTCTGATTGGTTGATTGCATGTTACGCCCAGAACACACCTCTGATTAATGAAGACACTAAGTCCAACCCTTTAGAACCATGACCCGGCACACGGACCCTTTTTACTGCCGTCAAACTACCAAAAGTGGATTAGGACACGCCCTAAACACACCTGCACCAGACGCCTCACGCCGTGACCTCACATCGTTTAAATAGGGCCTTAAAGCATGTAAACATGTTGTAGCAGAAACACAAAATACAAGAATGAATCTGAAATATAAAATGTCTTCATCATTGTTTAGTCTGATGGTTATTTTACCCTCTTTTAGCATCTGTTTGTAAAGTCCCAAATGTAACGGAAACACGTTTGGCTGCATTTCTTCAGGCAGTTGGACGCGGACATTAAAGAGGACTTCCTGGTGCGGATCAGAGACGTGTTTGGTGTGGAGACGGCAGAGGCCTCTCAGCTCTGCAGTCTCCTGCTCCAGTGTATGGATCACAGACAGTCTGTGAGTCAACAACACAACATCTGGGCAGGTACAGTCATGTGAACAAATTAGGACACCCACGCTAAAGTTGACTAAAAAGAGGAATAAATAATAATCTTTTGGAAATTAATCTTAATGCCTTAATTAAAAAAATTAGGAAAAATCCAACCTTTAAGGACGATTTCCTTTGTGAATGAACAATGTGTCGTAAATAAATAAATATTCTTCCTTAAAATGCAGGAGGCATAAGTCAGTCCACCCCTATGTTAGATTCCCATAGAGGCAGGCAGGCTTTTATTTTGAAAGGCCAGTTATTTCATGGATCCAGGATACTATGCATCCTGATAAAGTTCCCTTGGCCCCCCCATCATCACATCCCCTTCACCATACCCCCATATCATCACATCCCCTTCACCATACCCCCCACATCATCACATCCCCTTCACCATACCCCCCCATCATCACATCCCCTTCACCATACCCCCACATCATCACATCCCCTTCACCATACCCCCACATCATCACATCCCCTTCACCATACCCCCCACATCATCACATCCCCTTCACCATACCCCCACATCATCACATCCCCTTCACCATACCCCCCCCCCCCCCCCCCATCATCACATCCCCTTCACCATACCCCCCCATCATCACATCCCCTTCACCATACCCCCACATCA
>CM042314.1:1849274-1854274 GCA_023566125.1 Zingel zingel | reverse complement strand
GCAGGTGGAAACAAATAGCTTATTTGGTCCTGCTCCTATTTCACAAAATCATATTATTACAAAGCAAACAGATATTCAATTACAGCATACAATTATTCAGGTCTTAAAATAACTTACTACAATATACAACAATACCTTTACATTACAATTACATTCCTGTGTTTCGGTATATTCTAGATGTCACACGTCGATAGTTATAACAGCCTACATGTCATACTTTAATAGTTATAACAGCCTACGTGTCATACTTTGATAGTTATAACAGCCTACATGTCCTACTTTAATAGTTATAACAGCCTACGTGTCATACTTTGATAGTTATAACAGCCTACATGTCATACTTTGATAGTTATAACAGCCTACATGTCATACTTTAATAGTTATAACAGCCTACATGTCCTACTTTAATAGTTATAACAGCATACATGTCATACTTTAATAGTTATAACAGCCTACATGTCCTACTTTAATAGTTATAACAGCCTACATGACACACATCAATAGTTATAACAGCCTACGTGTCGTATTTTAATAGTTATAACAGCCTACATGTCATACTTTAATAGTTATAACAGCCTACATGACACACATCAATAGTTATAACAGCCTACGTGTCGTACTTTAATAGTTATAACAGCCTACATGTCCTACTTTAATAGTTATAACAGTCTACATGACACATCAATAGTTATAACAGCCTACATGTCCTACTTTAATAGTTATAACAGCCTACATGTCATACTTTAATAGTTATAACAGCCTACATGTCCTACTTTAATAGTTATAACAGTCTACATGACACATCAATAGTTATAACAGCCTACATGTCCTACTTTAATAGTTATAACAGCCTACATGTCATACTTTAATAGTTATAACAGCCTACATGTCGTACTTTAATAGTTATAACAGCCTACATGACACACATCAATAGTTATAACAGCTTACATGTCGTACTTTAATAGTTATAACAGCCTACATGACACACATCAATAGTTATAACAGCCTACATGTCATACTTTAATAGTATAACAGCCTACATGACACACATCAATAGTTATAACAGCCTACGTGTCGTACTTTAATAGTTATAACAGCCTACATGACACACATCAATAGTTATAACAGCCTACATGTCCTACTTTAATAGTTATAACAGCCTACATGACACACATCAATAGTTATAACAGCCTACGTGTCGTACTTTAATAGTTATAACAGCCTACATGACACACCTCAATAGTTATAACAGCCTACATGTCATACTTTAATAGTTATAACAGCCTACATGCTCTACTTTAATAGTTCTAACAGCCTACATGACACACATCAATAGTTATAACAGCCTACATGACACACATCAATAGTTATAACAGCCTACATGTCCTACTTTAATAGTTATAACAGCCTACATGACACACATCAATAGTTATAACAGCCTACATGTCATACTTTAATAGTTATAACAGCCTACATGACACACATCAATAGTTATAACAGCCTACATGTCATACTTTAATAGTTATAACAGCCTACATGACACACATCAATAGTTATAACAGCCTACATGTCCTACTTTAATAGTTATAATAGCGTACATGACACACATCAATAGTTATAACAGCCTACATGTCCTACTTTGATAGTTATAACAGCCTACATGACACACATCAATAGTTATAACAGCCTACATGTCATACTTTAATAGTTATAACAGCCTACATGACACACATCAATAGTTATAACAGCCTACATGTCCTACTTTAATAGTTATAACAGCCTACATGACAAACATCAATAGTTATAACAGCCTACATGTCCTACTTTAATAGTTATAACAGCCTACATGACACACATCACTAGTTATAACAGCCTACATGTCATACTTTGATAGTTATAACAGCCTAGCCACACATTTAGTTGTATATCTTTCTTTCAGATCATTCTGAGCCTGCTTCTCCCCCCTGCTATCCTGCTGCTGGAGTTTAAAAGTAAAGCGGAAATGTGCCACGTGCCGCAGTCCCATGAGGCCATGCTGTTTGGTCTTGAGTCTGTGAAGTCACCGCCCGTCCTCGATGGAACCAATCACGTGGTAAACTGCCGGCAGTACACTTATCCAGCGCCGTTTTCCAATCCTAGTAGCCTCCAATTCACTAATTTCCACTGCTAGTACCAGCTCTACTCGGCTCGGCTCGGCCGCGGTGCCCCGTGGCAGATTTAGTACCGCCTCATGCATGAGGGCTGAGCGTTACTGAGCAGCCTCCAACTGAGCTTGAAGACGTAGATGTGACGTGAGCAACCTGTCTGAAAGTTGGAAGTCTTCTGGTAGCTGTGCCAAGAGAAATCTCAATCATTCCCAATCTAGCAGAGACGGAGAGCGTAGGTATATGTAAGGAGATAACATAGGCACAGGCTAATTACTGATCACTAAC
Source organism: Zingel zingel (assembly GCA_023566125.1). Classification (NCBI taxonomy): domain Eukaryota; kingdom Metazoa; phylum Chordata; class Actinopteri; order Perciformes; family Percidae; genus Zingel; species Zingel zingel. The sequence goes on along the minus strand of CM042314.1, from coordinate 1,851,842 downwards.
ATGATAGTTAACATTAGTAATTAATTTTAGTTGTGATGGTTAAGGTTAGGGCAAGGGGCTAGGGAATGCATTATGTCAATGACCTGTGTGTGTGTGTGTGTGTGTGTGTGTGTGTGTGTCTGTCTGTGAACGGGCCTTAACACTTGTTTCCCACAGGGCAGGCAGGATGCAGAGCAAGGCCACGACAAATGTTTTGGCCCCGTGTCTGAAACCATGTCGTCTTTCAGCGTGCGGTATCTGTCCTGGATCACACGACTCTACGAGTTCTACACAGCTCCCGTTGTCAAGTTCTGGTTTCACACAGTAGGTACTCCACATGTTGGGAAAAAGATTTCTCTTTCTGGAAACACACAGGGTATTATCAACTTAACTAAGTAGTTTTGGGGTCCTATCTTGCGCCCGGCGCAGCGCAAAGCATAACCCAAGCGTCTTTGCTAGTTTAAGACCGATGCAGTTGTCAGTTTCCCGTCCATCGCCCACGTCGTTTAAATAACAAATGTACCTGCACCCATCTGTGGCCCATGGCTGGTCTTACAGGGAGGTGTGTTCAGGTGCATTCTGGGCGTGCTGGTCTTACAGGGAGGTGTGTTCAGGTGCATTCTGGGCGTGCTGGTCTTACAGGGAGGTGTGTTCAGGTGCATTCTGGGCGTGCTGGTCTTACAGGGAGGTGTGTTCAGGTGCATTCTGGGCGTGCTGGTCTTACAGGGAGGTGTGTTCAGGTGCATTCTGGGCGTGCTGGTCTTACAGGGAGGTGTGTTCAGGTGCATTCTGGGCGTGCTGGTCTTACAGGGAGGTGTGTTCAGGTGCATTCTGGGCGTGCTGGTCTTACAGGGAGGTGTGTTCAGGTGCATTCTGGGGCGTGCTGGTCTTACAGGGAGGTGTGTTCAGGTGCATTCTGGGCGTGCTGGTCTTACAGGGAGGTGTGTTCAGGTGCATTCTGGGGCGTGCTGGTCTTACAGGGAGGTGTGTTCAGGTGCATTCTGGGCGTGCTGGTCTTACAGGGAGGTGTGTTCAGGTGCATTCTGGGCGTGCTGGTCTTACAGGGAGGTGTGTTCAGGTGCATTCTGGGGCGTGCTGGTCTTACAGGGAGGTGTGTTCAGGTGCATTCTGGGCGTGCTGGTCTTACAGGGAGGTGTGTTCAGGTGCATTCTGGGGCATGCTGGTCTTACAGGGAGGTGTGTTCAGGTGCATTCTGGGCGTGCTGGTCTTACAGGGAGGTGTGTTCAGGTGCATTCTGGGCGTGCTGGTCTTACAGGGAGGTGTGTTCAGGTGCATTCTGGGGCGTGCTGGTCTTACAGGGAGGTGTGTTCAGGTGCATTCTGGGGCGTGCTGGTCTTACAGGGAGGTGTGTTCAGGTGCATTCTGGGTGTGCTGGTCTTACAGGGAGGTGTGTTCAGGTGCATTCTGGGCGTATTGCTATCTTGAGGCAGTGGGAAGTGATGGCACCATTGACCAACAAAAACCTGGTCTAAAGTCACTAACGCATCATTTCATTGTTATTTTAACAGAGCGTTAGTAAAATGCTCCTAGGCTCGTGCACACTATGCTTGTTACACACACACACACACACACACACGCACACACACACACACACATACAAGCAGAAGATTACAAATAAAAATATTACGGTGCTAATCCTCCATCATAACAGCAATGCTCCAAGGTCCAAACGTGCCTGGCTTTTAAAGGGAATGGGAGATGATCTCTGATTGGTTGATTGCATGTTACGCCCAGAACACACCTCTGATTAATGAAGACACTAAGTCCAACCCTTTAGAACCATGACCCGGCACACGGACCCTTTTTACTGCCGTCAAACTCGCAAAAGTGGATTAGGACACGCCCTGAACGCACCTGCACCAGGCGCTTCACGCCGTCCTCTTACATCGGTAAAATATGGCCCTGGGTATGTGTGTGTTATTCTAATCCCTCCATCATATCTCGGCCTGATTCTTCTTCCACTGTCTCTGTCTCCACTCTAGATGTCGTACTTGGCCTTCCTGATGTTGTTCTCTTATGTGGTTCTGGTGAAGATGGGGGATCGGCCCAGTGTTGAGGAGTGGGTCGTCATAGCGTACATCCTGTCCACCGCCGTGGAGAAAACCAGAGAGGTACGTTCTTCATTTCTCTTCTCTTTGGGATTATTTAACTACCGTATTGGCCCGATTAACCCTTGTGTTGTCTTCCTGTCGACCGTGCAACTTTTTATTTTTCATATTTGAATGAAATACGCAAATTCAATGAAAGTACTGAGCTGATCTTTTTAGTTACTTGTGAAGAGTAATGGTTGGATGGAACCATCCACATTATTTTTTGACAATTTGGTTGAAAGAAACCCCAGATTTCTGATTTAGAAATGTTTTGAATATGGGTCAAATTTGACCCCAAGGACAACAGGTTTATAAATGTCAATATTCATTTTTAAAATACACAACCGCAAATGGCGCCAAATAGCAAATGCTTCGCAGAGACATGGAGGAAACACTTATTATTTTTAATTGCTCTGTATGTCTGGCACTTATTGTAGAATTGACAATAAAGTTTACTTAAATAACTGAAGAATATCTA
>CM042314.1:1821774-1836774 GCA_023566125.1 Zingel zingel | reverse complement strand
AGATCTGAAATTAGTTCTATTTTAAGTATCTGGCTACACTGTCATCTTCCTGCATGTCATAACTTGCCTGGCTGTCCCGACCAAGCGCGTTTACTTATAGCGATAAAGGGACGGCGATAGTCCCGACCAAACGCGTTTACTTATAGCGATAAAGGGACGGCGATAGTCCCAAACAAGCGCGTTTACTTACAGCGCTAAAGGGACGGCAATAGTCCCGACCAAGCACGTTTACTTATAGCGCTAAAGGGACGGCGATAGTCCTGACCAAGCGCGTTTACTTATAGCGCTAAAGGGACGGCAATAGTCCCGACCAAGCGCGTTTACTTATAGCGCTAAAGGGACGGCGATAGTCCCGACCAAGCGCGTTTACTTATAGCGCTAAAGGGACGGCGATAGTCCCAACCAAGCGCGTTTACTTATAGCGCTAAAGGGACGGCAATTGTCCCGACCAAGGGCGTTTACTTATAGCGCTAAAGGGACGGCGATAGTCCCGACCAAGCGCGTTTATTTACAGCGCTAAAGGGACGGCGATAGTCCCGACCAAGCGCGTTTACTTATAGCGATAAAGGGACGGCGATAGTCCCGACCAAGCGCGTTTACTTATAGCGCTAAAGGGACGGCAATAGTCCCGACCAAGCGCGTTCACTTATAGCGCTAAAGGGACGGCGATAGTCCCGACCAAGCGCGTTTACTTATAGCGCTAAAGGGACGGCGATAGTCCCGACCAAGCGCGTTTACTTATAGCGCTAAAGGGACGGCGATAGTCCCGACCAAGCGCGTTTACTTATAGCGCTAAAGGAGACTTTTAGCGTCAGTAAGAACGACAAAGGCACCTGACCAAACATCCCTAATTTGCGAGATGGGTGTGAGAACGTGTTGGGCTCGACACATTCGCTCGTGGAAGAATTCGTGCACAATAGAGCGCTTTGTAAGCTTTTTTTTGAGCGGTGTGATGTTTGTGCCTCTAGAGCCGAGGAGATGGTGATGATGATGGGGGAAGTCTCCGAGAAAGTCCTCTTCATCCAGGACAGCCTGTCTGAGCTCGACTGTCAGCTTGGTCAACTCCAGGACCTGTCAGTGCTCGCCGTGGACACGCTCACTCTGTTCTCTGCCTCCGACAGCCTCCACCAGGCTCACCTGGCTCAGTGTCGGCCAATCACGGCACCCCGCTGCGTCCCTGCGTCTCACCGTGTCCTGCCGCACAGCTGGACGCTGCACAGAAGTGGAGCCGACTGTGACGGACTAGGTAATCGGCGAGCGGTGGCCAAGGCGTGTAAAAGCACACCGCCGTCTTTGCTGAAGTGCTGCACGGCGGTGATGAGTAGACGGGCTTCCCAGGACGTCGGAGCCCGAGGGAGCAAGGGAGGCAGACAAGGACACTCTGAGGAAGGAGAGGAAGAAGCAAAGCAGGTACTAGGAACGGAAATCATGAGGATTTAGATGTTTAAAGTTTGAGTTTTAATAAATAATTACTGCTGAAAGCATTTAAACAAACTTTTACTTTCACCATCACCAACCACATCAGACTCCATGTAAATAATCAGGACTTTTAGCGTGTATAGAGCCAGCATATCTCCACCAGACTCCATGTAAATAATCAGGACTTTTAGCGTGTATAGAGCCAGCATATCTCCACCAGACTCCATGTAAATAATCAGTACTTTTAGCGTGTATAGAGACAGCATATTTCCACCAGGCTCCATGTAAATAATCAGGACTTTTAGCGTGTATAGAGCCAGCATATTTCCACCAGACTCCATGTAAATAATCAGGACTTTTAGCGTGTATAGAGCCAGCATATTTCCACCAGACTCCATGTAAATAATCAGGACTTTTAGCGTGTATAGAGCCAGCATATCTCCACATGTAAATGGATGAATTAAGGGTTTATTTCAACCAAACCAGAGTGGTGATTGTTGGAACAGTGGAAAGATGAACCAAGACGGCTTTTGATAGTTTTATTTAGTTTCTGTCCACTTTGAATGAAGTGAGTTTTACGCTGATAAAAGTGCTGATTATTTACATGGAGTCTGGTGGAAATATGCTGGCTCTATACACGCTAAAAGTGCTGATTATTTACATGGAGTCTGGTGTAGTTTGGTGAGGGTGATTTCGGGGCTGTTTGATGTTAAACTAAAATGATCTTCCTCTTTAACTAAAAGGTCTATCTCTGTAGGGATCCTTTCATAATGTTGTCAGACACTTAGAATAATAATCTGAGTCTGTCAGCGGCAACAACAGAACTTTTAGTGGACGAAAACTGACGCTGAACGATCTACCCATTTGGTTCCCACCAGTCACTTAGACTCCAATGAATTGGAAAGGGTCCAAGTTGAAAAATACAGACGTTACCCTTGAATAGCTAACACTGCCAGCTGTATGACAGTAAAACTACCATATAATAAAGAACTCACAGTTTGAAGTATTTTGCATAACAGGTTTTTTTCCCGCTCTAGGATTCACCGTCTGCTGCGTTGGGGCATCCCCGTGAGAATTGTCCCGCGGTCTCCAGACCTGCGTCCCATGCTTTCCTCTCTCACTTTCACGTTTCGCGGGACCAGACGCCCTCTGAGTCGTGTTCTCCGTCCCGCTGTGGCTCCCCTCTGTCTCCCCGAGGCTTGGAGTCACCGCATTACAAACACTGGACCTGGGACCCGTACCTGTACCCCAGCCAGGAGGAAATGTCCATGGAAGAGGAGGAAGAGGAGGAAGAAGAGCGAGAGGAGGAAGGAACACGTGAACAGCTGTCTGATGGACATTTTTCCAGAGCCTCGAGCGACGCAGCCCTTCTGTCCAACTCCCGAGACGTGTCCGAGGGTCTGGTGAATCCGGCCTTTTCTCAGGACGACGGCCGGCCGATTTCTCGGTCCAGGCCTTCCAGCCAATGGGGAAGGCCGGAGCCGAGGTCGCCCAGGTGGGCACGTCTGTCCAGAGACCGTCCCTACGGCTACTGCCGGTCCCTGTCGTCCAGCGTGGAGAACATGGCGTTCTCCGGGCCGCCGCTCAGTCCCACGAGAGAGTCTGATGGGAGGAGTTTCAGGTTCGACACCTCGCTACGATGCAGCAAGAGCAGAGGTAACGCCAGCGTTTGTGATGCAGGACTTTCAGAAAGAGAGGGACATACAGGTACGTGTCCCCCCTAGTGGTACTCTGGAGGACTGCAGGGGGTACGTGTCCTCCTAGGGGTACTCTGGAGGACTGCAGGGGGTACGTGTCCTCCTAGAGGTACTCTGGAGGACTGCAGGGGGTACGTGTCCCCCTAGTGGTACTCTGGAGGACTGCAGGGGGTACGTGTCCCCCTAGTGGTACTCTGGAGGACTGCAGGAGGTACGTGTCCTCCTAAGGGTACTCTGGAGGACTGCAGGGGGTACGTGTCCTCCTAGGGGTACTCTGGAGGACTGCAGGGGGTACGTGTCCTCCTAAGGGTACTCTGGAGGACTGCAGGAGGTACGTGTCCCCCTAGTGGTACTCTGGAGGACTGCAGGAGGTACGTGTCCCCCTAGTGGTACTCTGGAGGACTGCAGGGGGTACGTGTCCTCCTAAGGGTACTCTGGAGGACTGCAGGGGGTACGTGTCCTCCTAGGGGTACTCTGGAGGACTGCAGGGGGTACGTGTCCTCCTAGGGGTACTCTGGAGGACTGCAGGGGGTACGTGTCCTCCTAGGGGTACTCTGGAGGACTGCAGGAGGTACGTGTCCCCCTAGTGGTACTCTGGAGGACTGCAGGGGGTACGTGTCCTCCTAAGGGTACTCTGGAGGACTGCAGGGGGTACGTGTCCTCCTAAGGGTACTCTGGAGGACTGCAGGGGGTACGTGTCCTCCTAGGGGTACTCTGGAGGACTGCAGGGGGTACGTGTCCTCCTAGGGGTACTCTGGAGGACTGCAGGGGGTACGTGTCCCCCTAGTGGTACTCTGGAGGACTGCAGGGGGTACGTGTCCTCCTAAGGGTACTCTGGAGGACTGCAGGAGGTACGTGTCCCCCCTAGTGGTACTCTGGAGGACTGCAGGAGGTACGTGTCCCCCCTAGTGGTACTCTGGAGGACTGCAGGAGGTACGTGTCCTCCTAGGGGTACTCTGGAGGACTGCAGGAGGTACGTGTCCCCCCTAGTGGTACTCTGGAGGACTGCAGGAGGTACGTGTCCTCCTAGGGGTACTCTGGAGGACTGCAGGAGGTATCCTCTAGAGCAGTGGTTCTCAAACTTGTTGTGTGTGGACCACCTCATAATACACAAAATAAAATATATCTACACACAGTCCTACCTGAATTAATCTGCACCTCTTAATTAACAGGCCTACTAGCACTACAACTATGACTGGTCATCTCATCAGTACAACAGGCTCGTTACTAGAAAGTTCACTGCACACAACGGCTGCCACATAATTCATTTAAGCCACTTCAGGGCTTTGTCGGACAGCTCGGGGTATTCTGTGGCAACTTTCAGCCAAAAAGCAGGCAGGCATCTCTCAGAAAAGTCCATTTTAAAGCACAATTTCCTGGTAAAATGAAGGTTAAAAAAGCTATTATTTTATATTTTATTTTGCTTTTCCACGGACCACCTCAGTACCCTCACGGACCACAGTTTGGGAATGACTGAGAGCAGTGGTCCTCAAACTTTTTTCAATAATGTACCCCTTTTGAATTGATTCTTTAAGCCAAGTAGATTCTTTAAATATCATTTTCGGTATATAAAGATGAACATTACAGCGCTGTCAGCGACAGAGTTACCAAACAACAGCATGTAACTGAAAAAACATTTAAATGCTGATGAGAAAAGGAGACAAAAACTGGAAAAAAGACAACATTTCTTGAGGGAAGAACCTTTAAACCTTCACCAAATGCAGGGGTTAGAAATCCTAATAGACAATTAGACAATAAGCATTAGCGCCACAGACCGTCCAGATTATGGGCCAAGCTTCCGGCTCTGTAACGACATTTTTTGTCTATTTTTTCAGACGTGTTGACATCTTTCTATATTTTTTTTTGTGGCTTTTTTCAGTGTATTTTGTTCCGCTTTTAATATGTTTTTTGTTGCATTTTTAAATAATTTTTTTGGCTCTTTTTCAGATGTTTTAATTTCCCTTTTTTTTTTTAGACATTTTTGCCATTTTTTAGGCGAATTTGACATTTTTTTACGCTTATTTCAGAAGTTATGGATGCTTTTTTTAATGTTCTGTTGCTTTTTGAAATTGTTTAGACTTTTTTTACGCATTTTGTTATGTTTTTGTCGCATTTTTAGAGACTTTTTTTTAATTTTTTGGCTCTTTTTCAGATGTTTTAATTTCATTTTTTAAAAACTTTTTATATCGTTTTTTTTTTTAGACATTTTTGTTGCTTTTTTCAATGTTTTTTTCCGCTTTTTATACGAATTTGTCGATTTTTTTTGTGTTTTTATTTTTTTAAGCTTATTTCCAAGACAATAGAATAAGCATTAGCCCTTTTTCAGAAGTGGTGGGTGCCTTTTTTTTAACGTTCTGCTGCTTTTTGAAGTTATTTAGGCTTTTTTCAAAGTTTTCTTTTCCTTTTTTTAGGCGTTCTTGTCGCCTTTTTCAAAGTTTTTGTTTCCCCAGCTTTTCAGACGTTCTTTGGTGTACTGCATTTGGGTTGTCCCGTGATCTTGCAGCTGTACTTTCATCCAGAATAAGCGTGCTTTCCTTTCTGCAGAGTGGTCCAAGTCTTCTGACTTCACTCAGGCTGTAGACGGTCGAGGCAACAACCATCACAGGAAGACGGTGAAGATCCAGGAGAGCAGCCCCGGCACGGTGAGCTTTACTTCCTTCAGATGATCGAAATGTCTCCGTGATGGTTCAGTAATGCACCGACCCTTGCATGGAGTCATACGACCATGCTAGTAGTTTTTATAGTTGTATATTCTGTAGTTGTGTTGGAAACCGTTCTCTCAATAATCCCTCTATAGCAGGAGTCTTCAACGTTTTTTGAAGCCAAGCGAGAAATAGGCCGTGCAGGGTCCGATAGATTTTGAGAGACTCTAGTCACGCTCCTCCCGCTCGCCATTTCCGGGTGAGTCCCGACTGCCCTGTCTCCGACTGAGCATGTCGGGTCGGCCCAAATGAAGGCTGACGGCTCCTCCAACGGACGACGGCACGGGACACACCGAACAGACTCGAGTCACCGACCTCGCCAGACGGTCTGAAGGCCGATTATCGGCTCGGTGTGTAGCTGCCTTTAGCCGAAGCATGGATGACTTTGTAAAGAAACACGAACGCTACTGTCTTTATAATCTAATATCTAATATTATCTAATATTTTGAGCCTTTTTAGTGGTAGAAAACTGTGATTTACCCTCTGCCCGAACGCTAGCGTTAGCAGCTAACCACTGGTTTTACGGTAGCTTGTTAAAAGCTAGAGATGCATTCGATTAGCATGACAACATGTCCCAGAGAACGGTCGACTCGGTACACATATGTTATTAACTAGAGATGCACCCATTACAACTTTATAGGCCGATTCCTATTTCATGTTTTCTAACCACTTTACAGCACACACACATATTTACTTTCTATCTTTTCTTTAATAGAACATGTTAGAACAGATGATGGATCACTATGAAATAGAACTATATCAATGACTCCTGGTGTGGGACATTCACACACATCTAAAGGTCAATGTTAGAACCATTTCCTTCTCTTCACGTCCAATATCAACTAAAGAAATGTGATTTGGGTTGTTGGTGTGGTCCCTCCACGCCCTACTCTTTCCTTGCAGCTGTTGCATATTGCAGACTTGTTATCTTCTGCACACACGCTGAAGAACCCCAAACAGCTGACATGTTGCAGGTTAATTCACCAGGTTCCTACATGTGGGAGAATAGCGCCGACACGCCTTCACACCGCGAGCGGGTACCCGCCACACACGGCGGAGAAGTTGAGAGAAAGGAAGAAGAGAGCGTGCTGTGGCGTCCGTGTGTGCGTGCGTCCTTGAGAACTGTAACTGGTAGAACTTATGTTGGCAGTTAATTGGAGCGTTGACCGCCATGAGATCAGCATATGTCAGACTGACCTGCCGGTCGCCGGTCATGGCCGAGCACGTGGAAACCGGCCAATCCCGGTCACCGGCCGCTCTATCGGTGCATCTCTAGTATTAACCCCTAGGTTCATTTTACGCCAGAATTGTCTCCTTTAACAGGGGGGAATTGGATCACCGCTACAAAATGGCGAACACACTCTATAGGGAACTATTTGCGTGCTGGGGAACGGTTTCTAACACAGCTAGGGACCTCTTCTTTCTCTTTGTCTCTGTGTTAAACAGACGCAGTCCCATCTGTCTGACGGCTGCTCTAGACGGCGCCGGAGACTCAGAGGAGAATCCGCATGTTGGTCGGCTTCAACCAGTCTCAGTCAGCTCAGTAAGGACACAAAGTCCCGTTTACAGTATTTGGGGCGGACATTATCTAACGGTTAGGGGTTAGGGGTTAGGGGTTAGGGAGAGCACTTCGTAAAGGGGACACAAGTAAGACAGCCAATATTGTACCTTTGTAGTATATGTTTACTAGCCTTGAAATCTAGACCACCCTAGCAGCAGCAAATGTAATTTGCAGCCAGGGGGTCTAGCTACTCTCCGTTGGCTTGCGAGCTGGAAAAACCAAACTCTGGTCGGGCCAATCACATCGTGTATAGAGTCGGTGGGCGGGGCTTATGGCTGCTGCTGCTGCTGGCGAACAGCGGTCTTTGGAAGACTTGGAGTTCAGCTTTTCTTTGAGGAAAGAACAAAGAATGGCACTGAAGTCATTCTTAAAAAAGGAAGATGTGTTCAGAGTTTAAAGTTGAATCTATCAGCTAGCCTTGCTCTGATTGGTTGGAGCGCTATCCTATTGCGTGCAGAGGGAATTTGAAAGACAGCCGTTTATCCCGCCCCTCGGATTGAGCCCAGCCAATGGTGAGTTCCCAGACCCAACATCTGGATGTGGGCCTGGCTTGTCAGGCTATATGTTTACAGCATGGAAATAAAATGGACAGAAAGGCCATTGAACTGTTTCCCGTGGTCATTTGCTTGATACACAACAAAATGGCGATTGTTGTTAGTTGTCACAGTGACAGCATCAATGGGTCAGCGGACCGCTAACGTTAGCCACATAGACTGTATATAAGAATGGACCAGCAGGTCCCGTGTCTCTGGACAGAGACCAGTGAAGGATATTAGAAGCTCTTTTCCGGTGATGGCTGAGCGTTACTGAGCAGCCTCCAACTGAGCTTGAAGACGTAGATGTGACGTGAGCAACCTGTCTGAAAGTTGGAAGTCTTCTGGTAGCTGTGCCAAGAGAAATCTCAATCATTCCCAATCTAGCAGAGACGGAGAGCGTAGGTATATGTAAGGAGATAACATAGGCACAGGCTAATTACTGATCACTAACATGATAGTTAACATTAGTAATTACACTTAAACAGCTAATGGAAGTCCAAACTGCCTGAGAGCTTCTCCTGGACTATACGGTAATTCCTCTACTATGAGACAGTAAGTCTCGTGGTTATGACCCAATCGTTAGCCTATTTTTATAACAACGTCTGCTACGGAGCCATAACGTGAGCTACAAGGTAATGGAGCCTTTTATACATTGTCGTGTTTCTTTAGAAATAAACAACGGACAAATAGAGTCTTTAAACACTTCAGATGTAAAGTTATTCTCTGTCAAAGTGACGTCAGAATGAATGGCAGTCAATGGGATGCTAACGGGAGCTGATGGCTTGGTAGCATCAGAATGAATGGCAGTCAATGGGATGCTAACGGGAGCTGATGGCTTGGTAGCATCAGAATGAATGGCAGTCAATGGAATGCTAACGGGAGCTGATGGCTTGGTAGCATCAGAATGAATGGCAGTCAATGGGATGCTAACGGGAGGTGATGGCTTGGTAGCATCAGAATGAATGGCAGTCAATGGGATGCTAACGGGAGGTGATGGCTTGGTAGCATCAGAATGGCGCCATAGGAGCTACGCGGTCCGAGGAGAAGCTAACCCCCTTGGTTAGACCTAGCGGCAGTGGGTCAGCGGACCGCTAACGTTAGTACTTCCCATTGAACCTGAACGCACCGTGGTACCGTGGCCTCTCTGAATCAACCCAGCGTAGAAATAAAAAGACAATGACCTGTAACTTTTGTTTTCAAACATTTGAATTAAAAAATAAAAATATCAATATTGTTTCAGATTTTGAACCAATGGATGTGCTGCAAAAGCAGGTGCTTTCCCATCAGGTAAATCTGCAGTAACCGTGGAAACATTACTAAAATAAGATCTGCGTTGAGTGTATAACGTGTTCTCCTTAAACGTGTCTGCAGGACGTTTGGAGCCCGACTCACTCAGCGTGGAACAGCTGGGCCAGACCCATGAGCCGCCGGTCCTCGTAAGTCCGACGCGTTAACGTTGTATCACGTTAACGCACATCAAAGAAATATGACTCATATTTATTACTATAGCACCTTTAATACAAGCAGCTGGTGGCTTTTTTCAACGTTTTTATTTTGTTTTCACCATTTTGGGGTTTTTTTTCAACGTTTTATTTTCTTTTCTTTTTTTTACATTTTTTTTTTTGTTTTCAACATTTTGGGGGTTTTTTTCAAATTTTTTTTTTTTCAAATTTTTTTTTTTTTCCGACATTTACATTTCCGACAACGTTTTTTTTTTGTATTAAAATTTTTTTTTCACATTTTTTTTTTTTCAACATTTTTTTTTTTTTTTCAACATTTTTGGGATTTTTTCAACGTTTTTTTTGTTTTTTTTTCAACGTTTTGGTTTTCAAAATTTTTTATTTTTTTAACATTTTTGGGATTTTTTTTTCAATATTTTGGGGATTTTTTTCAACGTTTTTTTTTTTTTCAACGTTTTGGGTTTTTGTCGACATTTTTTTTTTTTCATCGTTCTTGTTTTTTTTCAACGTTTTCGTGTTTTTCAAAGTTTTTTTTTTCTGACATTTATTTTTTTTTTCAACGTTTTTGTTGCTTTTTTCGACATTTTTTTTTTTTTTTCAAAGTTTTCGTTACCCGCGGGTTGTTTTAGGAAAATAAAGATTCTTTGCCTGGCTAGTTCATGTAATCATGGAAATGTGAATTGTTAGCATATTAACATATACGAGTGTAACAATTACATCCCATCTTTCTCTTTATGACTGCAGTTTGCAGAGTGGCATCGCCCCTGAAGGTATTTCTCAACATACAGTTTGGATACATTTCCTGATAAAATATATTAATATGTTAATTAAGTTATTGGGTTAAGTATTGTGAGATGTGCTGTTACTGTATTTCGATTTTCGTTTGTTGTTTGTCTGCAGCGAAGAGCTCCTCATTCCAGTCCACTGACAATTTGTATCCGCACTATTCAGGTATTAAGAAAGTGATTAAAAATTTAAGTTTGATTATTAGAAGGTAATTTGGTGTCTGACAACATTATGGGATGGATTCCTACAGAGATAGACCTTTTAGTTAAAGAGTAAGATCATTTTAGTTTAACATGAAACAGCCCCAAAATCACAATCACCAAGCTACACCAGACTCCATGTAAATAATCAAGACTTTTAGCGTGTATAGAGCCAGCATATTTCCACCAGACTCCATGTAAATAATCAGGACTTTTAGCCTGTATAGAGCCAGCATATTTCCACCAGACTCCATGTAAATAATCAGGACTTTTAGCGTGTATAGAGCCAGCATATCTCCACCAGACTCCATGTAAATAATCAGGACTTTTAGTGTGTATAGAGCCAGCATATCTCCACCAGACTCCATGTAAATAATTAGAACTTTTAGCGTGTATAGAGCCAGCATATCTCCACATATAAATGGGTGAATTAAGGGTTTATTTCAACCAAACCAGAGTGGTTATTGTTGGAACAGTGGAAAGATGAACCAAGACGGCTTTTGAGAGTTTTATTTAGTTTCTGGCCACTTTGAATGAAGTGTGTTTTACGATGATAAAAGTGCTGATTATTTACATGGAGTCTGGTGGAGATATGCTGGCTCTATACACGCTAAAAGTCCTGATTATTTACATGGAGTCTGGTAGAGTTTGGTGATGGTGATTTCGGGGCTGTTTGATGTTAAACTAAAAGGATCTTACTCTTTAACTAAAAGGTCTATCTCTGTAGGGATCCATCCCATAATGTCAGACACATAATCTGAGTCTGTCAGCGGCAACAACAGAACTTTTAGTGGACGCTAACGGACGGTTTAACGTAACATTGCAGCTTGTTTTTCTATCTGGATTCATCTCTTAAAGTTATTACAGGTGTATTATTACATGTGTATTTAAGCTCCTGTGTGTGTGTGTGTGTGTGTGTGTGTGTGTGTGTGTGTGTGTGTGTGTGTGTGTCTGTGTGTGTGTGTGTGTGTGTTTGTGTGTTTGTGTGTTTGTGTGTGTGTGTGTGTGTGTGTGTGTGTGTGTGTGTGTGTGTGTGTGTGTGTGTTGACAGCGATGGAGAGAAACAATCTGATGCGACTGGCTCACACCATTCCCTTCACTCCAGTCTCCTTTCTGGGTAAAATTCTTTGGTGCATCAGCGTCATTTACACTAGGGGATTAAAACCCCCAAATAATCCATTCTGGACTCTTTATGAAGTTTTTGTTGCTTTTTTCAATGTTTTTGTTGCTTTTTTCGACATTTCTGCTGGGTTTTGTTCAATGTTTTTGCTGTTTTTCAATGTTTTTGTTGCTTTTTTTGACATTTTTGCTGCTTTTTTTCAATGTTTTGGCTGCTTTTTTCAATGTTTTTGTTGCTTTTTTCGACATTTTTGCTGCTTTTTTCAATGTTTTTGCTGCTTTTTTCAATGGTTTGGCTGTTTTTTTCAATGTTTTTGCTGTTTTTTTCAATGTTTTGGCTGCTTTTTTAATGTTATTGTTGCTTTTTTCAATGTTTTTGTTGCTTTTTTCGACATTTTTGCTGCTTTTTTCAATGTTTTTGCTGATTTTTTTCAATGGTTTGGCTGCTTTTTTCAATGTTTTTGCTGCTTTTTTCAATGTTTTGGCTGCTTTTTTCAATGTTTTTGTTGCTTTTTTCGACATTTTTGCTGCTTTTTTCAATGTTTTTGCTGCTTTTTTCAATGGTTTGGCTGTTTTTTTTAAATGTTTTTGCTGTTTTTTTCAATGTTTTGGCTGCTTTTTTAATGTTATTGTTGCTTTTTTCAATGTTTTTGTTGCTTTTTTCAAGGTTTTTGTTGCTTTTTTCAATGTTTTTGTTGCTTTTTTTGACATTTTTGCTGCTTTTTTCATTGTTTTTGCTGCTTTTTTCAATGGTTTGGCTGTTTTTTTCAATGTTTTTGCTGCTTTTTTCAATGTTTTGGCTGCTTTTTTCAATGTTTTTTCAGCTTTTTTCAATGTTTTTGTTGCTTTTTTCGACATTTTTGCTGCTTTTTTCAATGTTTTGGCTGCTTTTTTCAATGTTTTTGTTGCTTTTTTTCGACACTTTTGCTGCTTTTTTCAATGTTTTTGTTGCTTTTTTGACATTTTTGCTGCTTTTTTCAATGTTTTTGCTGCTTTTTTCAATGTTTTTGCTGTTTTTTTCAATGTTTTTGCTGTTTTTTTCAATGTTTTGGCTGCTTTTTTAATGTTATTGTTGCTTTTTTCAATGTTTTTGTTGCTTTTTTTGACATTTTTGCTGCTTTTTTCAATGTTTTTGCTGATTTTTTTCAATGGTTTGGCTGCTTTTTTCAATGTTTTTGCTGCTTTTTTCAATGTTTTGGCTGCTTTTTTCAATGTTTTTGCTGCTTTTTTCAATGGTTTGGCTGTTTTTTTTAAATGTTTTTGCTGTTTTTTTCAATGTTTTGGCTGCTTTTTTAATGTTATTGTTGCTTTTATCAATGTTTTTGTTGCTTTTTTCAAGGTTTTTGTTGCTTTTTTCAATGTTTTTGTTGCTTTTTTCGACATTTTTGCTGCTTTTTTCAATGTTTTTGCTGCTTTTTTCAATGGTTTGGCTGTTTTTTTCAATGTTTTTGCTGTTTTTTTCAATGTTTTGGCTGCTTTTTTCAATGTTTTGGCTGCTTTTTACTGTTTTGTTGCTTTTTTCGACATTTTGTGCTGCTATTTTCAATATTTTGGCTGCTTTTTTCAGTGTTTTGGCTGCTTTTTATTGTTTTTGTTGCTTTTTTTGACATTTTTGCTGCTATTTTCAATATCTTGGCTGCTTTTTTTGAGGTTTTCGTTGCTTTTTACTGTTTTTGTTGCTTTTTTCAGACATTTTTGCTGCTTTTTTTGGAGTTTATGTTGTTTTTTCGAGATTTTTTTTTTGAAATTTTTGTCTTTTCTCAATCCATGCAGACGTGCATCTTTTCCGCACTTTTTCCCGCTTTTCTTGTATCTGTTTGTATCTGTGTGGATAGTTCACATCGCTGGCTGTGCTGTTTTCTCTGCAGGAGGAGAGGAGGTCAGCATCTACTCGATGGAGGAAGTTCCGTCTGAATCCAGCGCGGTACCGGCGTGGTCGTCCCGCGGCCTGTCCGCCATGCTGCAGCCGCTCTCCAGCGAGGAGGGCTCTCTGGACGGGGGGCTGCGTCGGGGCTGCAGGGTGCTGTGTACCTGGGCAGAACGCGATGTGCTCAGACCCGGCCTGGTGTACATGGTCAAAGCCTTCAGGCCCGAGGTGGTGCGGGCCTCGCAGAGGTACTTCCACGGTAGCACGGCGCTGCAGCTGTGTTTAAGGGTAAGTGTACCAAGAAGTAAAATGCACACAGGCTCAGATTATTATTCTAAGTGTCTGACAACATTATGGAAAGGATCCCTACAGAGACAAACCTTTTAGTTAAAGCCTTGAAATCACCATCACCAATTTACATGGAGTCTGGTGGAGATATGCTGGCTCTATACAAGCTAAAAGTCCTGATTATTTACATGGAGTCTGGTGGAGATATGCTGGCTCTATACAAGCTAAAAGTCCTGATTATTTACATGGAGTCTGGTGGAGATATGCTGGCTCTATACAAGCTAAAAGTCCTGATTATTTACATGGAGTCTGGTGGAGATATGCTGGCTCTATACACGCTAAAAGTCCTGATTATTTACATGGAGTCTGGTGGAAATATGCTGGCTCTATACACGCTAAAAGTGCTGATTATTTACATGGAGTCTGGTGGAGTTTGGTGATGGTGATTTCGGGGCTGTTTGATGTTAAACTAAAATGATCTTACTCTTTAACTAAAAGGTCTATCTCTGTAGGGATCCATCCCATAATGTTGTCACACACATAGAATAATAATCTGAGTCTGTCAGTGACAAAAACTGAACTTTTAGTGGACGCTGACTGACGAAAGGTGGAAGAAAATATGGAATTACACTTTAACTTTATGACCATCTTCTGTGTGTCGTCCCTGAAGGAGATCCAGCAGCAGAGAGCAGCTCAGAAGATGATGAAAGTCTTCAACGAGGTCAAACCTGATGATATGCACCACTCACCGAGGTAGGTGTGTGTGTGTGTCTGTGTGTGTGTGTGTCTCTCTGTCTGTCTGTGTGTGTGTGTGTGTGTGTCTGTCTGTGTGTGTGTCTGTCTGTCTGTCTGTCTGTCTGTGTGTGTGTGTGTGTGTGTGTGTGTCTATCTGCCTGTCTGTGTGTGTCTGTGTGTGTCTGTGTGTGTGTCTATCTGCCTGTCTGTGTGTGTGTCTATCTGCCTGTCTGTGTGTGTGTGTGTGTGTGTGTGTGTGTGTCTATCTGCCTGTCTGTGTGTGTCTGTGTGTGTGTGTGTGTGTGTCTATCTGCCTGTCTGTGTGTGTGTGTGTGTGTGTATTAATTCTCCCCCCCCTCCAGGTTCCTGGATGTAGCTCTGGTCCTGTGGCTCTCCACCGGCCAGTGGCTGACCATTGAGAGGAACATGACCGGCGACTTCAGGAAGTACAACAACAACAACGGCGAGGAGATCGCCCCCTGCTGTTCCCTGGAGGAAACGCTGCTGGCCTTCACCCACTGGACCTACGAGCACTCGGCCCGGGAGCTGCTGGTGCTCGACATACAAGGTCCACAGCTGCAACATTCATCTGCTTGGGTCACTGTTTTAAGAAACAAGCGAGCCTATTCT
>CM042314.1:1800760-1813260 GCA_023566125.1 Zingel zingel | reverse complement strand
AGGCCAGACTACCGTAACACCCCTAATATACTCTCCACAAAACGCCAGACTACCGTAACACCCCTAATATACTCTCCACAAAAGGCCAGACTACCGTAACACCCCTAATATACTCTCCACAAAAGGCCAGACTACCGTAACACCCCTAATATACTCTCCACAAAACGCCAGACTACCGTAACACCCCTAATATACTCTCCACAAAACGCCAGACTACCGTAACACCCCTAATATACTCTCCACAAAACCCCAGACTACCGTAATACCCCTAATATACTCTCCACAAAACGCCAGACTACCGTAACACCCCTAATATACTCTCCACAAAACGCCAGACTACCGTAACACCCCTAATATACTCTCCACAAAACGCCAGACTACCGTAACACCCCTAATATACTCTCCACAAAACGCCAGACTACCGTAACACCCCTAATATACTCTCCACAAAACCCCAGACTACCGTAACACCCCTAATATACTCTCCACAAAAGGCCAGACTACCGTAACACCCCTAATATACTCTCCACAAAAGGCCAGACTACCGTAACACCCCTAATATACTCTCCACAAAAGGCCAGACTACCGTAACACCCCTAATATACTCTCCACAAAACGCCAGACTACCGTAACACCCCTAATATACTCTCCACAAAACCCCAGACTACCGTAATACCCCTAATATACTCTCCACAAAACGCCAGACTACCGTAACACCCCTAATATACTCTCCACAAAACGCCAGACTACCGTAACACCCCTAATATACTCTCCACAAAACGCCAGACTACCGTAACACCCCTAATATACTCTCCACAAAACGCCAGACTACCGTAACACCCCTAATATACTCTCCACAAAACCCCAGACTACCGTAATACCCCTAATATACTCTCCACAAAAGGCCAGACTACCGTAACACCCCTAATATACTCTCCACAAAAGGCCAGACTACCGTAACACCCCTAATATACTCTCCACAAAAGGCCAGACTACCGTAACACCCCTAATATACTCTCCACAAAAGGCCAGACTACCGTAATACCCCTAATATACTCTCCACAAAACGCTAGATTACCATAACACCCCTAATATACTCTCCACAAAACGCTAGACTACCGTAATACCCGTAATATACTCTCCACAGAACACTAGACTACCGTAATACCCCTAATATACTCTCCACAAAACACTAGACTACCGTAATACCCCTAATGTACTCTCCTCAAAAACACAAGACTACACCACTGCCTATCAATAAATCACAGACACAAACTGTCCCAAAAGTTGTGTCACAGGATGGCAAATGTTTACTATCTGCGAGTTTTTGTAGAAGAGATAGATAATTATTTAATTCATTTTGAAACGCATTTGAGGGACAGTTTCTGCTTTCTTTCTTCACATGAATGAATCTGATTTTTTCCCGTAATTATTACGACCTTGACTGTCTAGCGAGGTTATCTTTGAATGTTAAGAGTTTGTTTTGTGTGATAGTTTTAATAATGAATGAAAGGAAATATAAATAACACGCTGCTTTTACAAGAATCTAAAGTCTAAATTATAAAACGCTTTGTTTTTGAAGACTCATATCTTGTAAATAGATTTTAGGTGAATATAATGGTGGCTGTTTTCAATTCTCTGTTGAAATAAAATTACGTTTTTAAATATCTTTTTTCAGTGTGTGTGTGTGAGTGTGTGTGTGTCTGTGTGTGAGTGATTGTGTGTGTGTGTGTGTGTGTGTGTGTGTGTGTGTGTGTGTGTGTGTGCGAGTGATTGTGTGTGTGTGTGTGTGTGTGTGTGTGTGTGTGTGTGTGTGTGTGTGTGTGTGTGCGTGCGTGCGTGCGTGTGTGTGTGCATGCGTGTGTGTGTATCTGTGTGTGTGAGTGTGTGTGTATCTGTGTGTGTGTGTGTGTGCGTGCATGTGTCTGTGTGTGTGTATCTGTGTGTGTGTGTGAGTGTGTGTGTATCTGTGAGTGTGTGTGTATCTGTGTGTGTGTGTGTATCTGTGTGTGTGTGAGTGTGTGTGTATCTGTGTGCGTGTGTGTGTGTGTGTGTGTATCTGTGTGTGTGAGTGTGTGTGTGTGTATCTGTGTGTGTGTGTGTTTTTTGTGTATCTGTGTGTGTGTGTGAGTGTGTGTGTGTGTGTGTGTGAGTGTGTGTCTCTGTGTGAGTGTGTGTGTGTGTGTGTGTGTGTGTGTGTGTGTGTGTGTGAGTGTGTGTGTGTGTATCTGTGTGTGTGAGTGTGTTTTTTGTGTATCTGTGTGTGAGTGTGTGTGTATCTGTGTGAGTGTGTGTGTATCTGTGTGTGTGTGTGAGTGTGTGTGTACCTGTGTGTGTGTGAGTTTGTGTGTATCTGTGTGTGTGTGAGTTTGTGTGTATCTGTGTGTGTGTGTTAACGAGGTGGACAAAATGATTGTGATCGGTATTATATTATATTTATTTTGCACTTTTTTGTATAAAATGTTGAGATATTGAGACAGCGAACTGTTCATTCACACAGCCGTATACATCATGGCTGAATTCATTAAGAACGCCGTCGTTCCACGTCCGGCTAACGACGTCGTTCCAGGTCCGGCTAACGACGTCGTTCCACGTCTGGCTAACGACTTTGTTCCAGGTCCGGCTAACGACTTTGTTCCAGGTCCGGCTAACGACGTCGTTCCACGTCTGGCTAACGACTTTGTTCCAGGTCCGGCTAACGACGTCGTTCCAGGTCCGGCTAACGACGTCGTTCCACGTCTGGCTAACGATGTCGTTCCACGTCTGGCTAACGACGTCGTTCCAGGTCTGGCTAACGACGTCGTTCCAGGTCTTGCTAACGACGTCGTTCCAGGTCTGGCTAACGACGTCGTTCCAGGTCCGGCTAACGACGTCGTTCCAGGTCCGGCTAACGACGTCGTTCCAGGTCCGGCTAACGACGTCGTTCCAGGTCCGGCTAACGACGTCGTTCCACGTCTGGCTAACGACGTCGTTCCAGGTCTGGCTAACGACGTCGTTCCAGGTCTGGCTAACGACGTCGTTCCACGTCTGGCTAACGACGTCGTTCCAGGTCCGGCTAACGACGTCGTTCCACGTCTGGCTAACGACGTCGTTCCAGGTCCGGCTAACGACGTCGTTCCACGTCTGGCTAACGATGTCGTTCCACGTCTGGCTAACGACGTCGTTCCAGGTCTGGCTAACGACGTCGTTCCAGGTCTTGCTAACGACGTCGTTCCAGGTCTGGCTAACGACGTCGTTCCAGGTCCGGCTAACGACGTCGTTCCAGGTCCGGCTAACGACGTCGTTCCAGGTCCGGCTAACGACGTCGTTCCAGGTCCGGCTAACGACGTCGTTCCACGTCTGGCTAACGATGTCGTTCCACGTCTGGCTAACGACGTCGTTCCAGGTCTGGCTAACGACGTCGTTCCAGGTCTGGCTAACGACTTTGTTCCACGTCTGGCTAACGACGTCGTTCCAGGTCTGGCTAACGACGTCGTTCCAGGTCTGGCTAACGACGTCGTTCCAGGTCCGGCTAACGACGTCGTTCCACGTCCGGCTAACGACGTCGTTCCAGGTCCGGCTAACGACGTCGTTCCACGTCCGGCTAACGACTTTGTTCCACGTCTGGCTAACGACGTCGTTCCAGGTCCGGCTAACGACGTCGTTCCAGGTCCGGCTAACGACGTCGTTCCACGTCCGGCTAACGACTTTGTTCCACGTCCGGCTAACGACGTCGTTCCAGGTCCGGCTAACGACGTCGTTCCAGGTCTGGCTAACGACGTCGTTCCAGGTCCGGCTAACGACGTCGTTCCAGGTCCGGCTAACGACGTCGTTCCAGGTCCGGCTAACGACGTCGTTCCAGGTCCGGCTAACGACGTGTTGTGTGAGACACAGAAACCAGGCAGAAATTCACCCATGAAAGATCTTTTATTCATTTTTTCTTCCCACAACAAAATGTCTACAAAAGTGATCAAATATAGAATTCAACAAAAAAAATCACTTCAGACCTTCACATTGTATTTACAGACTCAGCGAGGGCTTTGCACGGCTCTGAACATTAACCCTTTGTTACCCATCAAAATACACACACACACATACACACACACACACACACACACACAAAGACACACACACACACACATACACACACACACACACACACACACACACACACACACACACACACACAAAGACACACACACACACACATACACACACACACACACACACAAAGACACACACACACACACACACACACATACACACACACACACACACACACATACACACACACACACACACACACACACACAAAGATGGATTTCTAAAGAGTTCAGAGTGCATCAGAGTCCCCTCTCACCAAAAAAAAATGCATAACATGTAAAAACAGTATGTCAGTGTAATGAAATACACAGGTAGTCAAATACACATGTAGTCAAATACACAGGTAGTCAAATACACATGTAATCAAATACACAGGTAGTCAAATACACATGTAGTCAAATACGCAGGTAGTCAAATACACATGTAGTCAAATACACATGTAGTCAAATACACAGGTAGTCAAATACACATGTAGTCAAATACGCAGGTAGTCAAATACACATGTAGTCAAATACACAGGTAGTCAAATACACATGTAGTCAAATACACATGTAGTCAAATACGCAGGTAGTCAAATACACATGTAGTCAAATACACATGTAGTCAAATACACATGTAGTCAAATACACAGGTAGTCAAATACACATGTAGTCAAATACACATGTAGTCAAATACACAGGTAATCAAATACACATGTAGTCAAATACACATGTAGTCAAATACACATGTAGTCAAATACACATGTAGTCAAATACACATGTAGTCAAACACATGTTCATGGAGTTCCCCTATTTTTTTATTTATTTTGTCTATTTCTCAAGTAAACGTCCCGCGGTAAGCGTCTGCCGAGCCGTCCTCTCGTCCCTACAGGAGCTATATGGCACTTTGAGAACAACTAAATGAAAGTCTCACTCTGTTGTTGTGTTGTGTTGTGTAAGTCCTGTGTGTAAAAAGAGTGTCTGTAGCCCCCCGAGCACCTTTTAGGATCCGGTTACAGATCGCTGCGTGGTATTTGATTTGATTTGCTCTCGCTGGGACGCAAAGACATTCGAAAGAATAAATTAACAGTATTTCCAACGCTGTACTCCTAACACGCAGTGTAAATGCATCATAGTACATCACACACACACACACACACACACACACACACACACACACACACACACACACACACACACACACACACACACTCATACACACACACACACACACACACTTATACACACACACACACACTCATACACACACACACAGAGACACACACACACACACACATACACACACACTCATACACACACACACAGAGACACACACACACACACACATACACACACACACAGAGACACACACACACACACACACACAGTCACACACACACACACACAAACACACACACACACACACACACACACTCATACACTCACACACGCACACAGTCACACACACACACACACACACTCATACACTCACACACACACACAGTCACACACACACACACTCATACACTCACACACACACACACACACACACTCATACACTCACACACACACACAGTCACACACACACACACACTCACACACACACACACACACACTCATACACTCACACACACACACACACAGTCACACACACACACTCATACACACACACACACACACTCGAAGAAGGAGTTTGGGGTGGAGTGTATTTGACTACGTTTAGGAAATGTATTTCAAACCAGGTGTATTAAAAAATGTCTGCGTAGTTCGTTAGGCGTCGCGGGGCGTTGAGGCTAGAAGGGGTACAGCTACGGCCACGACAGTTACGTTTAGGAAAAGCAACGCTGGAAGAAGTATTCAAATCCTTTTCTGCAGTAAAAGTACTAATACCACAGTGTATAAATACTCTGTTACTGTTAAAGTCCTGCATGCAAATATTACTTCAGTCAGTAAGAATCAGGAGAATGTAGTTAAAGTATTAAAAGTTAAGAACCATCCTCATGTTTTAGAAAGAGGGAAATATCCAAACAACTGTGTGTCTAATGTAATGTAAAGTAACTAAACTAGTAACTAAAGTAACTAGTAACTAAAGCTGTAACAGATGAATGTAGTGGAGTAAAAAGTCCAATATTTCTCTCTGAAATGTAGCGGAGTAGAAGTAGAAAGTGGCATGAAGAGAAAAGACTCAAGTCAAGTACAAGTACCTCAACATTTGGACTTAAAGTACAGTACTGGAGTACATGTACTTAGTTACATTCCAGCGCTGAGGAAAGAGATATTTGGATTAAAACTCTCCCATGTTCCCTGGGTGAAAGTATGCAAAGGATATGATTATAATATACCGTAATATGACGCTCGTCTCGACGGCCGTAGCTGTAACCGGTCTGTCTGTTATCGTCACGTACGCCGACGGACGGATTTTGTCTTTTAGTTTTGTGCGCGTTGCGATGTCATTCTGCGTTGATGGAGCGGTAAAGGCGCGTTGGCGTTCAGCCCCACACGCTGAACAGGCCGCTCCGTAAAAACATTCAGATAAAGGGCCGCTCAGCAAGTCACACATTCAGAGGTTGAGAAAAAAACATTTAAAATTTTAAATTGCTTGTGTATAAATAAGAGCATTTCATTTCAAAAATACTTCCAGCTTCCGAGGGGGAAGGAATTGGTTGTGAACTGACTGAATTGAAGGCGGAGCTCGCACTTAACCCTGTCGCCCCCCCCCCCCCCTTTACGAAGCAGACCCTCCCCCCAACCCCCCCCGCCCCCCCACGACACTCACAACATCATGAGAAGAGAAAAAAACACAAAAAAGCCCCGAAATATTTCATTGCAATGAAACGTCATGCAAAGAGAACCGAACAACAATATAGGCTAATAGTAATAGAAGAATAGTAGTCATAATAAGAACAATAATAATAGTAAATAGTAATAAAATAAAAAATAATTAATCTTACAATGCAAACATGACAGTAGTAGATGCCTCCGGTTCTTATTGCTACAGTTTTTCGTACTTATTACAGTGTTGCGTTGCCACTCGTTACCCGTCCCGCCCCTCTGGTTCACAGTCAACAAGGGAAAATACAAGCATCACACGCTGGAAACATCTTTCACAGGTCAGGAATTCACTGTCCCGGGACGGGAGGGGAGGTGGGGGGTGTTTTCACAGCTTACAGTTGGACTTCCCTCTGCGTCCCCGAAACACAACCGTCGTCACTCCCAGCGCGGCAACATACCGGCGCCGCTGTAGGGGTCAGTGGCCGTTAGCGTCGGAAACCCACGCAAAAATAACACCTAACTGTCAGGGGTTACACGGACGAAGGTTTTGGACAAAAAGTCGTAATATTTTGAGGAAAAAAGTCACAATATTTTCGAGGAAAAATTCTTAATATTTTTAGGAAAAATTCGTAAAATTTTTAGGAACAATTCATAATATTTTGAGGAAAAAAGCGATTTCTTTTTAGGAAAAAGGCGTAATATTTTGCGGAAAAAGTCGTAATATTTTGAGGAAAAAAGTCGTAATATTTTAAGAAAGAAATCGTAATATTTTGAGGAAAAAAATCACAATATTTTTAGGAAAAATTCGGAATATTTTTAGGAAAAATTTGAAATATTTTTAGGAAAAATTCGTAATATTTTGAGGAAAAAAGTCGCATTTTTTTTTTGGAAAAAGTAAAAAAAAAATGGTGTAAAAATTCTTAATATTTTGAGGAAAAAGGCGATTTTTTTTTAGGAAAAAGGCGAATTTTTTAGGAAAAATTGATAATATTTTGCGGAAAAAGTCGTAATATTTTGAGGAAAAAGTCGTAATATTTTAAGAAAAGAATCGGAATATTTTGAGGAAAAAAATCACAATATTTTTAGGAAAAATTCGGAATATTTTTAGGAAAAAAGTCGCATTTTTTTTTTGGAAAAACTCAAAAAAATGGTGGAAAAATTCTTAATATTTTGAGGAAAAAGGCTTTTTTTTTTTTAGGAAAAAGGCAATTTTTTAAAAGAAAAATTGATAATATTTTGCGGAAAAAAGTCGTAATATTTTAAGAAAAAAATCGTAATATTTTAAGAAAAAAATCGGAATATTTTGAGGAAAAAAATCACAATATTTTAAGAGAAGTCATAATATTTTGAGGTATTTTATTTATATTTTATTTTATAATAATTTTTTTATTTGCGTTTGTCAGGGTTTCGACGGGGTCTTAATAAGTCTAAAATTTCTGTCCTGGAAATGGCTCCCGACCCAGAGCATCACATATCTCTGCAGATGGGAATAAATTTGGAGACGTTAGAAGCCAAAATTCGTCTGACGGAAGGAGACTTTTTGCGTCCGTAACTTAACACCAAAGGCCCCGATGATCAGTCGTTGCTGGGAGTGAGACTGTGTCGCAAAAGCAGCAAAATAAGCAGTAAACATGAGTTACATACATACAGCAAATATATATTTTAGATTTCCTTCATGCGCTACGAAACAGCGCTTATCGTATAGTCTGGGCGGACAGTGAATTCATGCTCTGCACACACACACACACACACACACACACTTATCAAAGCCTTGTCTGGGCAGGTTCCATTGTTGGCGTACATTTACGCCTTTTTTCATCCTAAAAAGTTATTCTTTTATAATTGTATTTTTCTGTAAATTTGCAAAAATATTAAACCCTCTTTTAATGCAAAGTCAGAAAAAGAGCCGCTCCCTGAGAGATGCTGCGTAGCATCGAGCCGTAACGAGCAAATGATTGTCTTCAGAGTCACTGGGTTCTGATCTGGGGTCCGGGGTCAGGGCTGGGGGGGGGGGGGGGGGGGGGGGTCATGGGGCAAGAGTTTGGGTGGTTATTAGATTCGGGTTACGGCTAGAAGGGATAAAGCTACCGGCGTTTAGCGGATAAAAAGTGAGCGTAATGTTAAGTTTAGACACCAAAACAACAAAACAACAACAAAAAAGATGGTGGTTTGGGTTCAAACACTCCCGAGGAACAAAGACATGTTTGAGGGGTGAAAGTATTACAATTACATCACTATATCGGGGTTCAACGGTATTAAAAAAATGTCAAAAGGCGGGAAAAAAAGGTCAAAAGGCGGGAAAAAAAGGTTAAAAGGCGGGAAAAAAAGGTCAAAAGGCGGGAAAAAAAGGTTAAAAGGCGGGAAAAAAAGTCAAAAGGCGGGAAAAAAGGTCAAAAGCATCAAACGCTAACTCAACTCTTGATTGGCCGACGGCACATTCAAGTCAAATGTCTTATCATACGTTGATGAGTTAGGGTGACGGGGGTCGCATGCCCTTAATGTTGAACCCTGAGGATTAGATTTTTGGAGATTTTGTGTAACTTGCGGCCGTAGCGGTATCCCTCCCAGCCACATTTTCAGATGTGAGCGGATTGTTCACCTTCTACGCCGATGACGCCGTTTTCGTCCGCTACGTTGAGGAAAAACGGAGGATGCAAGCGATACGGTTCAAGTGATTTTCTCTGCAGAACTCGTTTGATTGTGTCCGTGCTTAAAGCAAGTTGAAGATTTTGGCCACTGTGCAACTGGGAACCTAACCTAACCTAACCTAACCTAACCGACAAAGAACATTAAAACAAATTGTCCAAAAAAAAAAAAAAAAACTTAAAAGATCCTTGAAAAAATCAACAAAAACATTGAAAAAAAACAGCAAAAATGTCTGAAAAAAGGAATAAAAATTACTTAACCCTGTTTAAAAACTCTTTTTTTTAATTTCATGGCCAATAAACCTAATTTGCATGACTTTATACAAAAAAGAAAATTAATTCTGGCGTTTTTTTAGCGCTTTTTGGCGTTTCTCCCGATGTTTTTGTCACATTGTTTCCGACATTTTTCACGTTTTTCAGCATTTTTGATGCTTTTTCCAAATTATGAATTATTTTGACTAATAGTGCAGATCGTCGGATGTGGATGGATAATTACAGACGTGTCAAAGTTCAGTCAGGATAATGTCTTGAAACCATTAAAAAAATGTTTTTAAATGCCCCAAATTCTATGAAAGTAATCATTCATTTTACCTGAAGAACAATGAATGGCATCCAGGTTAATTTTAGGCAATTTGGTTGAAAGAAACCAAAGTTCCTGATAACGTCCGCCCTCCCGCCCCTACACACACACCCAAAAAACAGCGCTCCGTCTCAGAATAACTGACTACAATATAATGTGGATGCATACATGAATAATGTGGGATTACTTTTCATTATTTCATGGGCTGATAGGCCTAATAATAACATATAAATAACGCATTCAAATACTGATTTGGGACAAGGATCGAAGCTTCGAAGCATTCGGTTTTCGGGAAGAACTGTAAAAAGTCCAAAATTAGCTGATTATTGTTGTGCTAACACGGTGTTGTCGGACACGTATTTTGGCAAAGAGCTCGTTTCAAAAAGGAAGCTTTTTAGTTTGTACTTTGGAGATTTTCCGCGGCAAGTCATACATCTTTTTACAGAAGTTGCTGAAAGCAGAATTGCAAAAAAGCCCCAAAAAATGGCGACGAAATGCTCAGTAAAAAGCTAGTGTGATTCTACACAGCGGCCAAATGCGTCATCAACATAACATTAACGTAGAAACGATCTACGGAAAATGACAATCTGTAAGTGCTAGTAGTTATACAGCGACTAACAATGAAGCAAAAAGTGATTGTCTATCACAGCTACATTGTAATATTGCAGCTTTAAAAGAGGCAAAGATCGCCGGATCTGCAATTTCTTCTCATCTGTCAGTCAGTGCTCCGTGTTGAGTCCGAACCCCAGATCATTTTGTGTCAATGCTGCAGTCTGCAGTGGAAAGAGTGCCATTTAAAGAGAGGATTGTTGGACGTAATTAACGAGAGTCAAAGATAGTGCATTCTAGTTCAAACTGCTACCCTGTTTTGAACCGCTGAGGGGAAAGGGAAGGAGAGGAGAATACGATCAGAAAGGCAGTGTGAAAGTTATTGCTCTGTAGAGAAAAGGGGTCGGGTTAGGGTCCTTCATATTTTCAGCCTGGACTGATTGTGCAAAGAGTGAGGGGAGGGATGAGGGCACGCAGGTTTTTTTGAAGAGTGGAAAAGTTGTGACTTAAAGGATAACTTTGGTATAATTCAACCTGGTCTCTATTTCCCCATGTTTTTGTGTTTTAGTGACTAATGACAACCTCAGATTATTATTGTAAGTGTCTGACAACATTATGGAAAGGATCCCTACAGAGATAGACCTTTTAGTTAAAGAGGAAGATCCTTTTTTTCAAACATTAAAACATCTGTGAAATTTCCAATCGACAAACTACACCAGACTCCATGTAAATAATCAGGACTTTTAGCGTGTATAGAGCCAGCATATTTCCACCAGACTCCATGTAAATAATCAGGACTTTTAGCGTGTATAGAGCCAGCATATCTCCACCAGACTCCATGTAAATAATCAGGACTTTTAGCGTGTATAGAGCCAGTGTATCTCCACCAGACTCCATGTAAATAATCAGGACTTTTAGCGTGTATAGAGCCAGCATATCTCCACCAGACTCCATGTAAATAATCAGGACTTTTAGCGTGTATAGAGCCAGCATATTTCCACCAGACTCCATGTAAATAATCAGGACTTTTATCATCGTAAAACACACTTCATTCAAAGTGGACAGAAACTAAATAAAACTATCAAAAGCCGTCTTGGTTCATCTTTCCACTGTTCCAACAATCACCACTCTGGTTTGGTTGAAATTAACCCTTAATTCACCCATTTACATGTGGAGATATGCTGGCTCTATACACGCTAAAAGTCCTGATTATTTACATGGAGTCTGGTGGAGATATGCTGGCTCTATACACGCTAAAAGTACTGATTATTTACATGGAGTCTGGTGGAGTTTGGTGATGGTGATTTTTGGGGCTGTTTGATGTTAAACTAAAAGGATCTTACTCTTTAACTAAAAGGTCTATCTCTGTAGGGATCCTTTCCATAATGTCACACACTTAGATTAATAATCTGAGTCTGTCAGCGGCAAAAACTGAACTTTTAGTGGACGGAAAAAAACGAAAAATAGGATCCAGGTTGAAAAAAAAAGAGAAGTTACCCTTTAAAGTGTGTCTTAAATTTTCTGGACACTTGTGTCTGCTGAAATCTCCCGTCGAGGCCCTGATGCATAAGAAATAAAGGGCAGGGTGAGATAAGTTGGGATACTGTATGAGGTCTTCGTTTCTGATTGGTTGATTGATTGTTCGAAAGCAAGTCGTAATTATTGCAGCGAGAAGAAAACGATTGATAGGATGGCAAATCTGCCCGATTCTTATTCTTGCAAAATAGAATATTTACGTATATATCTTCACCTTGAAAAGTACTAGCCATTATGTTTCTTTTTAAAAACTCCTTCATATGCTCTCTTTACATCTCTATGAGAAGGATGCAATTCCTTCTTTCACGTATGAACAAAAAAATCCAGACAAGGCTTCTATATATCAACAAATAACTC